>CM029552.1:25709342-26064348 GCA_017141385.1 Sogatella furcifera | reverse complement strand
AAACGGGTATCTTATAAAATGAATCAAATTTCTCCAAATTTGAAACTTTATGAAGCTCTATCATTCTACAAGGTTATTGAAATTATTAATTCTAATAGAAAATCAGCAAGGAAATCTGAAGGAATAATTAAGACCTTTGTAATTTTATTTATTATTGATATAATGAGTGATTTTGAAGGGCTAAACTGCATTTGTAGGAAACTGCATTTTCAATTACTGTGAGTTATCTCAAAAACTAGAGCTCTACAACGCTATCTCGGAATAAAACAAGGCTCCCCCCAACTTATAAAGTATTTACTACAGTGACTATACAGAGTGTTTCAGAAGTAGTGTTGAGCATTAGAGGGGATTGTTCCTTGGTAAAAACATACCTAATTAATAATTTTCAAAATGTCTGAAAGTCCTCAATTACTCACACAGCGCCATTTTGTTTTCTCATTTCATATAATCTTTCAAATCTATAATTTGTAGGGCCTTGAGAGGGTACCATAGTGGTCAATTATTATGTAAAATCAGCTGAGAAATTTGAATGAAACCAGTTAGAAGTTTGTAACTTTAATGGTTATTGAGATAGTTGACAAAATAAGCTAAAAACCTAATTTTTCAACTTTAAAGGGATATAAATGGGATATTTAACAAACAGAAAAAACAGGTATGAAAAGATTACTGTTTTGCCTCCTTTAAATCCTGATTTGTGAGGTTTGGGTGCGTTTTAGACGAATATGTCACTGAACATTTTTTCTATAGAATTTTATTTCCTACAATAAGAAATAATAAAAAATATCGTTCAATAATTAAATATCACATTTATATCCCTTTAAAGTTGAAAAATTTAGGGTTTAGCTTATTTTGCTAATTATCTCAATAACTACCAAAGTTACGAACTTCTAACTGATTTCATTTGTTTTCTCAGCTTATTTTACGTAATAATTGACCACTATAGTACCCTCTCAAGGCCGCTACAAAATTATGAAATTGAAAGATTATCTGAAAATGAGAAGACAAAAATGGCGGCTGTGTGAGTAATTGAGGACTTTCAGACATTTTGAAAATGGTATTTGAGTATGTTTTACCAAGGAACAACACCCTAAAATGCTCGACACTACTGGAACACACTGTATAAGTCTTATATAGTCACTGTAGTATTTACAAAGGTAAATTGCTGGGGTTGAACTACTGGGAAGTGAATAATCTGAATAATACATACAAAAATATAAACCTCTCATCAGCAGAACAAGTTATGCTCAAAACATTCTTATTGCTGCGGTTTGAACTGTATAAAGTGAATCTGTATTAATTGTCTGTATAATTGTATTAATGCTTTACAATGACATTTTGGACACAAACTCAACAGATAGTATAAAAATACTGTTGAGGGATATGATTCAACCCTCAAAGTGAAGTCCGTAGTATTCAATAAAAATAATAGATGGCTCTAAAACGGTATTTTGTAATGTAAAATTTCAAAATTTTTCTGGTAGACCCCCGGACCTCCCTTGCTGTTGGGGGAGGTGATCTACAACCCCTCCCCGGGAAACGAATCCTGGCTACGCCAGGGAAAACCCCTCAGACTTTACTGCCTGGTACCCCCATTAATCAAGGTCTGCGCACGCCTATGTAAGCGACCATATAATATTAGAAATACTTTGTTTTGCTTGATCGTTCATCTAAGTTACTTGTAAGCACAGTATTAGAGTGCTCCCTTAATTCGAGACACGCGTGGTGAGATTTCAAAAGATCTAATTAAAAACATTTAATCTCTTGAAATATTTCAAGAAGATGTAGCGAATTTCATGTTTTATGTAAATTTTTTGTTAATTTAGATATTCTTGTAAATAAATTATTTGAAATTTCATACCACCATTGATTCATCCACGTAATATTTATGACAGCTCTTTAGTCAGTAAAAAGAGAATCCGGAACCAACTATCGTGCATCTCATGCTTTAACATCACTCTTTATGAAATCATCACTTTATTTTCAGTAAGTTGTTTCATAGATAAGCGAGTAATTTCTCTAATGAAGACACGAATTGCAGGCTGAGGACACCAACTAATTTTTCGTGTTAATTTATCAAGGCTCTCTATCTCTAGGATTTGAGTACCGGTAAAGCTTTTTATGTTTGGAGTATTTGAGTGGAATATAATGACTCAGCTTATGAGCAGGCTATGAAGTTATCACTGACCTTCATCAGTGACAATTACCTATTTATCAATATTTTTAGGATTATCATTGAACTTATTTGATTGAATTGATATTATTAATAAATTTTGTAGGTTAATTATATCATTTAAATTGTCTTCAACAAATAGATGAGTGACAATTACCTATTTATTGTCAATATTGTTGGGATTATAATTGAAATTATTTGATTGAATAAATATTAAAGTTCATTGTTGAATTATTTCAGAGAACATAGACTTCATTGAACATTTTTGGGAGAGAAATAGTACAGGCTATGCCTAGTTTTTCCTCCCAATTCAAGTATTTTGTGTAAATGTATTAATAAATTTAATGTGAAATGTGTATTAATATCATTGAAATTGACTTCAACAAATAAATTAGATTTAGATTATAATTCAGATGAATATGAAACAATATATTTGATAATTAATTTGTATTCAATGGTATATACTGTACAATAAGTAGTTATCCATAATAAGTGAATGACAAGTGCTAGACATTTACGTTTGATGGGTGACCGCTTGTATGGCTAACACCACTAATTTTCAATTATCTTTTTTAACCAATTTTTGAGGATTTTAAACTTATATTCATTAATTATTTTTTATTTCTTTCTTTGAGATCGTGCGTTCATATTTTTTCAAAATAGTCTCTCTCATTCGTTCCAACACCGCCTTTAATAAAGGCAATTAATCAATCCCATTACTCAATCAAAAGTGTAACCATGTAACCCTTTTTGACAAAATTATCCCTCATTATAGAATAATTATTTTATAGAATTTGTTAGCAATTAATACCAAATTGATTTAGGAATGTCTAGGAAATATATCAAATCTTAAAATAAACAATTCGTGGGTCTCCCACTTTTTTATTTCGTGCTCTAAATTTAAAGTAAAAATTCATTGCTATGGTGTAGTGATTTTGTGAAGTTCTTCAGTTTTCGTGGTCAACAATGTTTTGGAATCAAAAATTATGTTTTCAAATAAACTTTTTAAAATAACTATAACTCATATCTCCGTTTGTGGAAAATGAGGTTATCTGGCGAAGTGGAACAACCCTTGGGTCTCCCCACTATTAAAAGCCATACGCTAAATAAATAAATTATTTCAAGGTTGATTTTTTTAGCATAGACTACCGTATTTAATTCGGACAAGAATTTGAAAAAATTTATAGAAGTCACTTTCTTCCTTTTAAGTCCTTACCGGACTTGTCATTAGGATATTCATATTGAATTCTTCTGACCATGTCTTTAAGAATATTATTGAAATAATATGACTTCTTGACTTATAATTATTGACTGCTTTCCCATGAATTCATTCAAAACAGTCTCATCTCTTCCACTCTCCTTCCTCGTTGTGTTGGACTAAGATTCTTCTTCGTTTTGTTTACAATTGTATGAAGTTATGATGCTAATAAATGTGCATTACAATCCTGTCCTGTTTATAAAAAAAATAAAATACCAGCCAAGACTCCAAGACCTTCATCCTCCCAGAGACTGTGGAACCAAGGCTGCTTTGTAGTCTTACCTGAGTTCTGTCGTGTATATTTTTTATCGATGTCGAAATAAATTATCGTTACTATATCTTCATTTTTTCGATGCTTTTTTTAGAATATCTTTTATCAATATACCTACTTTGCAAGGTTGCTGACCACTGATTGGAACATGCCTGACATCATACGACTGATAAAACTTTTCTTACGTCATTTATTATATTTTCCTGGCTACTCATAACTTGAGGATTAGCTCATCACTTTATGATGCAATTAGACGTAAAAAATATTTATTTTTAAACATTTTATAATATTTGAGCTTGCTAAAAATTTAGTGAGGTATTCGATAACATTTAAATTATATTCATCATAGCCGTCGGTTGATAAGGACTGAAAATATATCAGTGCCAAATCTAAATCAATTAGAATATTAGAGGTTGTGTACTAAATTTGCCGCTTTAAAAGGATTTCTATGAAAAATCAATAATGAAACTTGTAGACTATAATATTATTGGATTACCGTATTAGTATACTTACTTTGCTCTGTGATTTTCTCGATTAAATTCAATTTCTAAATCACTATTATTAGATATGAACATCATTTTTATAAGCATACATTAATTAATGTATGATTTGAAAGAGAAATGAAGATGTTTTTCTATTCAATTGGTTGTATCTAATAAAAATAATCACAGGCTCATAACTATTACAGAATATTCTTCACCATATTTCCATATAAATTAAGATTCAGCTTCATTTATTTTTTATTTAATACAATAATCTACTTGTCATTATTATGCCTAGGGTTCGCTTCCAATTCATAGGAAGCTACTACTAATCTTGGTTGGCTCGTTGGAGGAGTGATAAAGCGCCGGTCTGATAACCAGGTGGACCCTGGTTCGAATCCCAAGCGGAGAACAATTTTTGACCACAGCACAATCACATAGATACGACCACCCCGTCTTTCGGAGGAGACGATAAGCCGTCGGTCCCGACTACCTAAAAAGTAGTCGTCATCTATCATCCATTTCATTACCCACGCACAAGCCTATGAGCTTATGTGGGCTTCACCCTCATAAACAAAATCTATGATAGTTGAAGAACTACCTACCGTAGCTCTCGCTTGTATAATAAGATAAAATGATGCAATCCTTTGATGACACTCTGATAAAACTAGTTGCAGAACCTTCGTTGCAATGATATTGTCACCCACAGAGAGGCATTATTCTTATAAAGAATGACGAAGATGTCATTGGGAAATCACGTTCTCACAACTCACCTGAACAATGACGGCTATTGCATCAAAAATTATAATAAACTTACCCTTTATGGTCTTATAAATAGTGTATTGATTAGTCATTCTATTTATTAGTAACATAGGCCTATCAATTGATTTTCAGTTTTATTGGATGTACTTGTCGCTAATCAAGCTACTTGTATTGCTTAGAATATTTATATGAAGCCTGGTGAATAGTAACATAAATAACTGTCTCTAAATATTATCTTCTAAATGTGATTTTATTCATTTGAATTCTAGAATATTTTTTCCAAAAAAGAGTAAGTCTGCATAATGTAAAGTTTTATTTATACAGCAGTTATCGTACTGTATAATAGGCCTACATATGGTTATGAAGATCACGTGCAAATACATCTGTACAATTTGAGAATTGACATTCATCTACTGGAACTACTGCACATATAGCAGATAATTTTCTGTTATTCGACGTCTCTATAGTAATTTATAATTCATACTCATGTTCCCTAGCCTACTGTGTATTTTAGAAACCGAGTAGAATACACAAAAAAAGTCAAGTGAGACTTGATGCAACGTTTATTTTGAATAAAAATTAATTTATATTTTTATAATACACCTGAAAAATTGACAATGTATCTGGCTGCGGGGGTTGAGGGAGGTGAGAGAGAACTCCTCTGTTCCAGATTTTTTAGACTATTTTCATGTATCCCACTCAATTGCTTAGTGCTACACTGTAGGATACTGCATGTAAAGTTTTATTTACACAACATATACTGTATAATACATAATATAATGTACAATACATGGTTATGATATCAAATGGTAGTTATTATACCAATTTTAAGCCACGAAACTATGATCCTTTGAACCATGCATATAATTTAAAATTGACAAAATCTGTGTTTTTATTTCAAATCAATATAAACTTTTAGGTTTCCAACCAAAAAAATATTTAAAAAAATTGTAGGCTACCTAGTACCTACGCTTGAAATAGTAAAGTTGTCAAACAAGTGAATTTCATTTTTCAATTTTTAAATAAAACAATTAGGTACCGTATCTTAGAATGGGAATTGAGATAAGTGTAATAATAATAAAAAGTCAATGTTTAAATAAAATCAATATTTCATTGCTTTAAATAGTACTACAATAAACTTTCCACACATTCTGCTGACGTCAAAAATAGTTCAGAATCGTTTAAAAAACGTTGAATGGTACGAGGAAAGCAAGGAAAGAGATGATGTTATTCATGTTTTCTGGTTTCTGATTTCTTCATGGAACAAGTGACAAGTTTTTTCCTGAACTGGCGCCGATCTTCCTCGCTGACTCTACCTGCGACGATTTTGAGTGACGTCCAAGTCAATGAAGCTTTACCTACACCTTTACCTATGTTGTTGAGCTAGCCATCGTTTTCACAAAATAACTCTACTAGTTTAAATTGAGTTGTGTCGTTTTTCAATGATAGTGTTTTTTAAAAATGAGTAATGTAGTGGCATGATTGTATTGAGAAAAAATTCATGCCTATAATATTTTACTGGGACCACCATCTCTATCGTTATTGAGTACCGGCAGCTCTATAATTCTTTTATTTACTTACAACCTACTATTATTTTGCAGCATTACCTATGTTGTTGAGATAGCTAACTTTTTTTCAGCACATTGAAAATGGGCTGAGTTTCGAAACATGTCTGTAAAATAATACTTTTCTAGTTTTTTAAAAAGGGTACCGTATTTGATTTTTTCATTTTATTTATCAATAACTCTACAAGTGTAAATTGATTTACATTATTTTTTCAATAATAGTGCTTATAGAAGTACTATAGAATTAAGTGTAGTGGAATGATTGCGTTAGGAAAAAATTCAGAAACAATCTTCTCAGGAATTTGTTACCGCCTATTTCTGATCGTTATTTATTTATTTTTTTGAGGGTGATGCCCACATGGGCTCTTGGGCCTGTGCGTGGGTAATGGGAAGGATGATGATGAGATGTACCGGCAGCTCTATATTTATTCAATTTACCCACTATCATTTTGAAGCTTTTAAGAAGTACCTAGGTCTATGGTTTCAGGCCATATAGACTAGACCCTAGACCGTGCTGTATTACCTACACTGTGTAAAAATAATACCGGTATTTCTATATGAGAGATCCAATGCATTCATAGAAATATTGTTTATAGAAAGATCACTTCCATTTTTATAATTTAGAATAGAATGTTACAAGAACAAGAATCGTTTTAAAAGCAATTGAAGCTCGTGTTCATAAAAGTTATTTTATTTAGGTAACTTACCTAATTGAGTGTATATAGAGCTGTTTTTTGTGCAGTATTTTTGTTCATCATACTTTACCAATCAACTCATTTCATAATTACGGTATGTTGATTTGAATCAAGCTTGAAGTTTTGAAATCTGTCAATTCCATTATAGGATAAAAACTCCTCATGAAATTCCAGCTATAGATGAATATAATATTCATGATATGCTTTTGAAATGCTATAGGACTCAGTACTAGAATTCTCTCAACAATAAGTTACATGAACATATAGTGATCGTTTGAGTCGTGAATAGCCCAATAGAACATTAAGCTGACATGTTTATTGAAATCACTGTCGATTGTATCAATTGATATTAATCCGCTAAATAAAAATGCGTCACAAAATGAAGTTTACAAAAACCATCAACAACAACAATAATGGAAAAGGGTGATAAGAGTAAAAGTGAGCATCGACAGATGATGATTCAACATTTCGACCTTACAGGTGCAAACGACAGAAGATAATGGAAGTGAGTAATGGCTAAGGTCACGGGAAATGACACAAGATCGGTAAAAAATTGCTAAATGATTGAAGAAAAATTCCATTGTCGTGTTTTATTTTATAACTTGGGAGTAGGCCACGATCAACTACTATTACTGTAGGCATACTCCATTTCAAACTCTGTGGATCATCTAAATTTTTCTCTCTCCGACAACATTTTCTAAGCCCATTATTGCAATTTTAATAATTCCATGTGGAAAACATGTTGTTTTCCTTATTTGTGGTCTATAGACAATTTTTTTAGAATATTAAACGGCTTCTCTTGCGTCTTTCAACAAAATTTCAGTATAATTTAACTATGGCACTGAAACATCAATTAAGTTATAGCGTAGATATACTATAAGCTATAGTTAATCTTTGGTTATAGCCTACGAATGATAATTTATACATTATTGGACTATAGACCAATAAATTGAACTTGTGCCAGGGATACTTACACTATACCAAATTTCATTGCGATTTACTTATAGGGTTCATTGATTTTTTTTCCTATTTTTTCTGTATTCCGTTGTCTATTCTGTTGTAGTTATCAATTCTATCTACGGTACCTATTTGTTATTGTTTATACGTTTATTGAATATTAGTAGGTTTTCTTACTATCCTCTAAATGCTCCAACAACTAATTATGTTGAAATAATTAAAAGTATGATAAAATATTAGTATTATAGAGTGATCAAAGTCAAAAAAGTAGAATACTGTTGTACTAACAACTAGGTAATTCAAAATTTAACTACCGGTAACAATGCTTCAACAACTAATTCAATAAAAGTTTGATCGAACATCGAAGATTAATATAAATTAAGCATAGAAAGTAGAATACTGTACCTATTCATCTATTTTGGTATCATAATTAAAACAACTGCAAGTACCAAGTAGGCCTAGACAGAAATCTCGTCTCAATTAGCCAATGAAAGGCTGAAAACGGGGAGCAATGTTTGTAAAAATGCAAGCCGCTAATCCGTCAGTTTGGGACATTTTATCGGTGGCATCTAGACAGGTTGAATGAGCTGAAAATATCGTCCGAAAACACACTGAGGAAAACCAATCGCTCATTTTGTCGGACAGTTGATCTTGATAATCCGACCGAACAATTTGTCTGTAGACAATGCGATGCGGAGTCCACCCTAATCTGCATGTCAATCTCCGTCCATTGCCCATTTGCAAGCTTCCTATTATACTCTATTTGATGTAACTTGTGACTTCTTGTAACAAGTATAATATAAGGGATACAATGTATTCACAATTCAGAAGTTACATAAATAGAGTATAGCTAAACCAGATTCTTTTTCTTGTCTGCCTTACAATAAATGATTCGTGCTACACAATATCTCTCAATGTATTTCCACTATAAAGTTTGTCTGACAGGTTTCGTATTTTACATGAAGTCGGTATGTTATTTTATAGTTTGATCAGGAGAAATAACATCACTGAAACTTTAAATTTCAACTTTGTCAAGGTTCTCAAACCAATTCTGCTGTCGAAAACGTTATCTGCATCATTCATAAATATGATGTTGCACTATTTATAAAGCTGTTTTTAGGATTTTAAAATCACTTTCCTAATGTTTTTAGCTTGATGGAGCACTGTTGTCATGTTCCGAAAAAGTTTGTAGGTTTTAGTGTTGTTCTATGCATGGTCTCCTAATTCCTCTATTTTCTTCGTTGCTTGGCAGCTTTTAAGGCTGATTTTTATCTGATGGGCTTTTAAAATTGACTTATAGTGATTTAGTTTATGACACACGATTTTTTTCAATCGTTCAAATTCGTGAGTTTTACAAGTTATAGAACGATATAAAATTTACCGCGCCTCCCCTTAATAGCTTAAATCATTCTTGTGATTTGAAGACACTTGAAAAATTCAGAGATCTATATTATAGATCTAGGAGGAATAAAATAATAATAATATTGTAAACTTATGCTAGCCATGAGTGTTTTAATTGAACTGTAAGTAGGTTATGAAGATTTTCGACAATGCCAACTTTGTATAAATTTACGGACGGATACCGTATCTGAGTTTTATCCCTATCTAATTATTCTTAGGATTTTTCGGTTGTTCAATCATTTTCAATGTACAAATATTATTTACTGATAAAATTGGAAGAACTGATGGTGATGTTGTGAAATCTCTCCATAATAAGAAAAACTAAGATGTTGTCAAATTTCACAAAAATCTTTTTTTGTGAAATTTGACATCTTAGTTTTTCTTATTATTATTTATTGGTCCATTTTAGCAGCAGGCTCTTCAACCTTTTCATTTTTCTTGAGTTCAAAGAGGTTCTCCTAATATGGTATTAGAAATGAAGGAAATGATAATTTCTTCAAAGTCATTTTTAACTTTTTCCCAATATTTTCAGGGTTTCCATTCTATTTTCTGTAATGTTTAGTCTTTCCTTTATTGTTTAGTCTTCCTTTTTTATCCTTCAACTTATGCTTTTCAATTTAGACCACAATTTCCAATAACTCTCCTAGTAGGTACAGGTACATGCAGAATTTTTTATCTCTCTCACTACTCTCAGTATCTCACTCACTCTTTCTCTCTTTCTTCTCCAACTCTCTCTGGTCTACTGAATAATTCAAAAATAAATATTACAGTGTTGACAGCATTTGCACAAGCCACGTGCGATTGGCAAGATTTATTCAAGCTTCTTATTACAATCAATATACTGAGTATCAACTACAGTAGTGAGATAAAATAAGGAAGTTGTAACTACTATTACTACCTGACCATTAATGAATCTCCATCATTCTCATTCATGCATTGTCTTCTCGTGGAATTCTATCAAGAGCCATTTAATTGCTGAGAACCAACAATAAAATAGAAGATTACACGTTGTAGAATAGTGATCTATTCTTAGATAAACCGGTAAATGAGTAATGTCGGATTATTCAACAATTTCAGCGCATTTCTTTCCATTGTGTTACAGGAATAAATCTGTTAGAATGGACGATTTTTCTGTTTTTCTCGTTCAGCACACACATCAAATACAATTGTGAATGATCAGATTCCTATGAAATTGTTGGTTGATAGATTTCTTGTTTTTAAATGGAGAATTCTTGAAAGTTTTTGAAAAGTTTTTATGTTTTCCAGTTCATCGCTTCTTAATAATCTCATGAATTGCACATAAATTTTAAAAAAGTTTTGAAAGAATGGAGGTATAGAATAAGATACTTAAAATTTAAGTAAAATATAAAATTTATAATACAGTACATTCTGTACATTACTATACTATTATACATTGTATCATATTTACATAAATTAAGATTAATTACAAGTTAACTATTAATCTTATATATTGAACCTAATTATAAAATTTATAATACATTACAATATGAAATACATTGTATAATCTCTACATAAATTAAGATTGATTACAAGTTGATTATATTTCCCATTTTGCATTTTCACTGATAAAAATGGACAGGCTCCTCTATCACTACATTAAAACATCTAAGTCTCTCTGACTCCGTTTTACATTTTACTTGAATGGTGTTTCGCTTTGAGCATTATTTTGGGCATTGCTTCTATTCTCATCCTCTCCACCTAATAGTGTTCTCAAACCACCTGAGTCTCCTATTAATATACTGCTATTGCTATTTCAAAAGCGGTAAGGTTCGATCAGACTTCAAAGAATAACGTTCAAGTATTGTATGATGAACCTTTTGCATTTTCCATTTTCAGTTCACTGATTCTCCTTCTTCAATTTATTTTTAAAAATAACTCTCTTCTCCCATTTTTCCTCCTCTTTCATTCATAGGAAATTAAGAATTTCATCCATTACAGCATTGTACATGTATAGCTATTAAGAATCGTTTTAATCAATGGAGGGATTATAGTAAAAATTCTAATATCGAGTAAATTAAATAGGAGTCATATAAAAATAGTACTGTATGTATATTATTAAATAAAAATTGCAATCACACTACCCTTGAAATGTGTTTTTATTTCAACACAACATGCTCCTGCTAATTAAGAATTCAGTACAATAGAAATAATTTAATGTTGTTTTTTACCCAAACTTGAAAATTAAATGGCTTAAAAGAGCGGAAAAATGTTGTGCTAAAATGAAAGCATATCTAAAGGGTACTGTGATTGGAAATTTTATTCAATAACATACACTGATGACTGATAAGTAGCCCCTAGTCAAAAAAATTAAACTTTAAACTTAGGGGTAACTTTAAAATAATTGATAGATAAAATGAAATAAATCAAATACCCTTTTTTAAATCCCTCCTTTGGGAGATTGGCTATCGTTAGTAAAGACAGTCAGTCGTTTCCCGTCTCTGGAGGAATAGTAATTGTTGCATTACACTCTGATTAACTGCATGTTATTCAGAGGTGTTCTGCGCCGCCAATTGGTTGCGGAAACTGGCTTATGGTTGAGAGGATCAACGTGTTAATCACACGTTACCTCTATCCTGGTTGATGATTATTTGCTTGCTGTATGGTCTGTCCGGCCGGGGAGTTCTGGCGGGGTGGAGGGGGCGGCTACGGCTCGGCCAGTGTTGGTTCGGGGACTGTGAGTTCTGTCTGATTGAGAATTTATGGCTTTTGCGCCGGTAGTGGCCGGGCTGGGGCCGTTTTCCCGTCGTGCCGGGTGTCTTCTCGGCTTGGACGGGCTGTATAGTAGAGTGAATTTGAAACTGGCAACCAGCTGGTAGGCCTAGGCCCTTCATGGGCTGTTGAGCCAGACATACATCCATACACACATATCCTTTCTTAAAACTTTGAAAGTAGGTATTAATTTATTTCATTCTATCTATCAAATGAAATACTGTATGTAGTATGATAAGTTTGATGTAGTTGTTGAACATTTTTAATGACGGAGAAAGAGTAGGTTTAACGGTTTAATAGTTTAAATCAAAATTGTCAAATCATGGAATGAATCCAGTTTCAGAGAAGTGGATCAAGCCAGTCACCTCAATTAAATAGCTAGAACTAGTTTCAAATGAATTAATGAAATCATAACTTGCTTTATGATCTCGAAAATGTTTGATGACAAAACAGCATTCAGTAACTAGGATTTCAACTACTCATAACATCAATTGCATAAGTACACGGTATGAGGTAATTACACTTAATTGCTGGCACGAATCTGCTGTCTGTTGAGGAAGGCATGAACTATTGAACTAATAGAGCTAATTAGATTTAAGCAATCTGTTATTGACATGGTCCTTGTGAACGCAAAACAAGAATGGATAATACATCTACTCTCTGGTTGAGTTTCAACAAGTCTCGCGTTACCGGTTTGATCATCTTCAATTTGCGTATCTTTTGTGAGCAAGCAGCCTTGAAAACAGTAGAGATAGAGACTAAGTTGAGGTCTGAGTAAATTTTACGTGTTTGTGGAACTAAGTATAGTGTCAGCTCCAACTATCAACTACCTACATCCTTCATGACGAAACGTACTTGAATTGAGAGTAGTCTTCAATGAGTCTAATTTAGTGTCCTCCACTGGAGGTGTAATTCGTACGTGTATGTGCAATGGAGGATGGAATTGCCAGTGACCTTGCCTGATAAACAATTCTTAACTATAATATTGTTGTTTTCTTTTCTCTTCATTTATGCGATCAAAATTATTGAAATTTTCAGGAGAAACTGAGTAGACTAATTCATGCAATAGCAACAACCTGTAACTTCATTGATCCTGGCTTCACCTGACTGAAAAACAGAAGAGAGATGCAGAGACTGAAAAAATGGAGAGAATTTCATTTATAGCTTCAACTAGACAGAGTTTCACTGATCCTGATGTGAGTACATTTCACACAATCAATCTATCATTCACGTAATTATCATATTATAACATTGAAGAACTTCATTTATTCTGCAAAAATTTTTAATTTTTATTATTAGTGTTCGAGAGGAGAGACGATAAGCCATCGGTCCCGAATGGCAAAAAACCATCATAATCCCTCTCATTACTTACACACAGGCCTTAGAGATCACCTGGGCACCACCTAAAGAGAGAAAAAATGTTCATTTTATTTTTTATCTATTATTAAGGATTTTATCATCCAATAATATTTAATTATCAACTCAATTATAAATGATAAATTTTTTACAAACCGTACTAGAAAAATCAGATTTATTATTCAACTGAAGCAATTATTGAGATCCTAACACAATCTTTACAATCTGGAAACGTTGTAAAGAAAATCTTGCCCACCTCACATTTTTAATAGCTTCTTTGTTTTCGAGCGATTTTCAATGCTATACTGCCTGGAAGTCATTACCTTTACCTCACATTATTTTATGAATATACGAGCTGGAACATCATCATAGTTTGATGGATGAAAGAAGACCCGGCCACTTTTATGAGGTTCAAAACACGATGATGACTGGCAGTGAGTGTGAGAATCCGTCCAGTACAATAGAACCAACAACCAAGCTTTGCAGGGCCTGTAAATAATTACCAGCACTTCTGCAACTGAATAGCTATATAAAGCTGTATGAACTGAGAATATTATGTACTGATATGTAACCACTAGCTGCAGTAGCCAATAGCTGTATACCTATTGCTATAATCACCTATGTATACCTATTGCTATAGTCTGCGCCGCTGAGAAGACACGCTGTTACAATACACTTTACATCGTAACGGCGTGTCTTCTCAGCTAGCGCCAACTTCACCTATATCTATTGGTGGCGAAGGGTTTTCTGCGCAGAAGAAGTTGAAGATGAAGTGGAGAAAAAATGGAAACGAACAATGGAAAAAAGGAAAACTAGGATGGATAATGATGAAGGAGAATGAAAAAGAAAAGTCAGGGCGAGCAATGGGGGAGTTAGGGAGTGAAAGGAAGGATGATCAGGATTTATAATTACCGATAATAAAAGGAGAGACGTGGAAAAAAGGTGAACGAAGATGGTGCTTTTATGGGATACAACGAAAAACTAAAGTAATCTGAGAAGTAATGTGCATTATGATCAGTTATGGTAATGGATAAACATGCTTATGGGTTCTAAAAAGTAAGAAGTTTGGAAATTTAAAATTTCATTACTATTATTAGATAAAGGAATTACCTCAAATCCTAAAACAATTTTCCTTCTAGACATTCAGTTTGGCATAAAACGACAGTAATAAACTTTCAAACGACTAATTAATTAGTTCTGAGATTGATTAATTAATTAATTAGTTCTGCTTCACCTAGTAATGCATTAGAATTTATCAGGATACCATTAAATAATTCTGTACAATTATGGAACTTCATTTGCTGTTTTATCATGTTCAATTTCGTTTTAAGTGCCGAGTTGGATTATTTTATTACCAGGATAGAACATTGACCCCAGCATTCAACCACCTCAGAATGTGACCTAACTCAAGAAGAATCATTCACCTTGAGTCATTAAGCTGAATCGGACGAAAATTAAATGACTTTTTTTAGAAAAAAAGAGTAGAGTGGCTAAGTGGCAGACATAGGCTAAAAGAAAAGTGCTGTTTCCAGTTCTAGATTATGGAAGTTTCAGCTATCTGAATCCTGATTTATGTTACCTTGTATAAGAGGGAAAATGTTTTTCCAATCAATTGGGAACATTTTTATTTCTGTGTTAACAAAATATTGTACTTTATTAATTGAATTTGAAATGAAAAAAAATCAAAGCACCCTCGTTTTGTTTCCGTAACAAAATATGTTTCGACCTCCAATAGTAATTTTCAGTTGTGAATTTAAGACCCTTAATAGATGGAAACGCGTTGTGGTATTGAAACAAATACTTTAAGAAAGTTTCGATGATTAATTTTCATTTCAAATACAATTATTTTTATCAGCCATTAAAAACATATTGAACTATCGTATGATTGCAGTTTAAATATAAAGATGTTCAATGTTTCATATTTATTCATGAGTAATTGTTTTGCAATTTGTTGAGAACGTAATTTCAATAAAAGAAATATAACAATAGCTCACATATCTTACAAACCAATATACAGTATTCATTTAGATTTGAACGAACTATATTAATTAGCATATTATATGTCTAGATTTTTATGTGTGAGAATGAAATGGCAAAATCTGATAATGGCTCTGCAGCTAGGTACACTTTTAAAAGCGGAGGTATTCAAGGTTAATGGTTGAGAAATTATTTTCACGCATCAAGTGCTCTGCAACCATACAGATTCATTATGATTCATTATCATTGGCTCAATTACAGGGTAAATTTATGATAAGTTGAGTTAACTTTTAACTCATGAGTTATAAGTACTGTAGTACCTGGTCGACCTATGTTTCGAATTTCATTCAGTGAAATAAATTGTGGTGGACGTTTGCAATTACGCTATTACGCAATTATAATAATTGCGAAAACTTGATCGAGTAGTTAGCCATAGTAGTCGGCATCCCTAGTTTTTTCCAGTCGAATGATTGGCGAACAAAAAAAGGGAAATGGCGTGTTTCATGGGTTTGTGGCGTTAAAATTCAGTGCAAATTAAGTGATTCTCTTATTTCCGTTGCTCCTTGTTCATTACAACTTTCATGCTCATTATGGATATTTGACGGCTCAGATATTAAAAAATTGTCTGAAAATTCAAGACTGAATCTCATTGCTCAGATATTCAAACTTCTTCTGAAAATTTATAACTGAATCTCATAGCTCAGATAATATTTGAAAAAATATCTGAAAATTCATGATTGAATCTCAAAGTTGGAAAAATAATAAAATTTCACCACCTTAAGCTAATTATATTTTGTGTCATGGGTAATAGAACAAATTCAAATACCAATTTATATTTAATTTATAAGGAACTAAACAATATTCCCTAAATTCTCACTATCCAATCCAATTACGTATTATTGTTCAAGTATAAAGCACTCCAGGGGCGAACCCAGGGGGGGGGGATTGAGGGGATATATCCCCCCCCCCCGGAAATTGGGACCTCTGGCTATCTTACACTAGATAGAAGTATCTTTGAAGGAGTTGCAAAAGTTTTTAATAACTAGGCTTAAAACTTATAAAAATATAGTTTTTGGGGGCTTTTTTGAAAAAAATTTCCCCCTTACGGGAAAATCCCTTTGTAGAGGGAAATGTAATGAAATTGAAACCAAGCATCGCAAGCTCAAATATTTCATTTCTTGTTTAAATGAATGCATCAAGAATATTCTCCCTAATAAAATGTTGAAGGTTGGTGCAATATGTTCAATTCAACCATTTTCCCAATATCCAACATCTACATGATACCAATAGCTCGTGTTAAAATCAATTACTCTAAATAATTGATGAATAAATTTTTCATTATTGAACTCAACAAATTTGTTCAATATAGGCTATAACGACTGAAAGAGACCAATAGCTCTTGTTATAATCAATTCATCTACAATAATAATTGGGGAATAAAATTTTCATTATTACTATCCTTTAAAACTATCCATTATTACTATCCATAAAGAAAACTTATTTACACGGTAAATTTATTTATTCAACTTATTTTACTCGGTCAAAAGATATGATAATCTTTGTTGGGAGTATTGGGAGAAGGCTATCATAGATACTTAGGTCACTATAGATATTTCAAGGCAAGCAACAACCCCCCCCCCCACCGGTGAAGGGGTTTTCTTGGGTTCCCCTCTGATTTTTTCTTACCCCCCACCGAAATTAATTCCTGGGTTCGCCCCTGAAGCACTCTACAGTCTACCCTCTACACGCCTGTAAAAGTGAGCTTTCAATATTTTCTTTGTAAGCCAACTGGTCACCAAGTTTATTGAAGATAATATTTTTAGTTGAATAATAGTCGGTACTATATATTCAATTAGGCTCACACCTAAAACTCAGAATTCGAGACATTTTTTATTGAAACCTTCTATTTGGGGCTTATTTAGGTCTAGTTCCCATTTATTTTAGTTTTAGAATTAATAAAGCTGGGTGTCCACTGCCCACATATAGTTCAATTGGGTTGAAAGATTCAACTAATTCATTGAACTCCTCATAAAACAATTCATTCAAGTTCCGTATTCATTTAACTGTATTTTTGAGAGAAAATATCGGACACTTACTGTCAGCTCCACTTTTTATTCAGTGTGATTTCCATGATTAGCTTATTTTTAAAATGTACCAAATCAAGAAAACTCTATTCAGAGCCGGTGGGTTTCATTGTTTTTTTTTTGCTCGCTCGCAACATTTACGTAAAATGAGGATCAACAAAGTGAGAATCTATTTTTGTAGGTTGATATAGCCCGGCACGAACACGCTAACCATTCATTCAAATTTTGAGGGAATCTCATCCACCAACCTTCACACCATATATTTGGTGTGACAAGCACCATAACCGCGTTCGACTTTTATTTCTACAATAAGCTTTAAAAACCTGCACAAGGAATTGTTTCTGTGGCCTACAGAGGTCGGCGGTTGACCTCCATAAGCTATAGTCTGTCCAAGCAAAGAAGACATTCTGGCAAAATGGGAAAATGACTCCAGCTCGGTCAATATTGGTTTAAAAATTATGAATTTTGGTTCAAATTGTAGGAAATATTCTGATCTACAATTTTAGACCAAAGTTATAACTTTTGATCCAATATTGACTGAGCTGAAGTCATTTTTCCATCTCACCATAATGTCTTCTCGGCTATACCGATGCTTCCACCGTCGAGGTGAATCTCAATTCAGTGTTTAGCTCATCAATTGCATAATCAATGATGACTGTAATCTATCTATCTGGAAATATTTGTCATAAATTATTTATTTCCTATTCCTTATAAAATGAAATAACTCAACCAAATTGGAGACCTTGGGCTAGAGTTTTTGATGAACTTCATGATTCAATAATTGTTAAGAGAATATTTTGATAGTAACGAAGAAACGAATTACTATTTTCGATTGTTGATATTCAATATCAATTAGACCGGTATTACACTGTAATATTTATATTATCATATGAAAATCATAAAATAGGAAATCATATTTTCATCTCTTCTCATATTATATGCTTAATAGAACTATGTAATACTGGTCATAAAAAGATTAAAATTCAGATTATCAAATACTTGCCAAAATTTATGTGGTAAAATTTTTTAAAATTTCACTGTCACTTTTTCTCGTAAAACTGAAGAATAATCTAGTTCTACAATCTACGTCACATGCATCTTGGAAATATTCATTGCATCCTAGGAATGAAGACGGTTATCCACCGGGTATTCTACCAGGAGTACACCAAGTCCACCTGCGAATTACCGGTTAGGGTTATTTTTATAGATTGTAGAAGAGTGGAAAATAGAAAATGGTAAGATAAAAAAGGATCGCACCGAGAAGACAGATTTACGAGCTAGAGTAGATAGACTTGCTTGCCCTGCGAGACAGATGATATAAATTGCTAGCGCGCGCAAAGTTGAAAAAAACGAAAATAGCGCCAGGTTAGGATGGAAAAAGTGAGGTTAGTCTTGTTGTTGTAGTCTGTCCAAGCAAAGAAGACATTCTGGCAAGACGGGAAAGTTACTCCAGCTCGGTTAATATTGGTTCAACAATTATAAATTTGAGAGAAAATTATAGGTAACATTTTAATCTACAATTTGGGACCAAATTTTCAATTTTTGAACCGATTTTGACCAACCTGGAGTATTTTTCCTACCTTGCCGGAATGTCTTCTTTGCTTAGACAGACTATAGTGGGTTCAACGTTCTTCCACGTCCTTCCAAGGTTGTTGGCTAAAGAAGGCAAAAACTGTATAAAGCTGTAACTACCTTCGTTTCCACTCCAATATTTTTTAGCAGCATCAATTTTCATCGCACCACTTTTTCTGTCTGTTTTCCCATTGTTATTGTCCGTAGTAATGCGGCATTGTTCGGCCGAGTTTATTGTTTGATGCTTGAAACGACATTGAGCCCGATTCACACTGATTCACAGCCGGCCGGTAGTGATGTACGAGTAGCATGTGGATTGTACTTTTTATAGGACTCAACCGTCCAGCAGATCATCACTGGACACTGGTTCCTGTCTGTGCGACAAGTAAACAATCACAGGTGGTGACAAAAGCCTGTTTTGCGTAATCTAATCTAACTAAAAAAAGTAGGCCCAACTTGTACAGTTTTTGCCTTTGCACTATGCATGTATGCGTACAGTCTGTCAGGGCCCTCGCGTGGGGTGTGCGGAGTGTGCGACCGCACAGGGCGCCACGGCCAAGGGGGCGCCGCGGCGACTGATGCAATACGGGAATTTAAAAATTTCAATTAGGCTATTGGAATAATTTTTTCACTAAAAAGAAAGAAATTAGTTTTTCAAACTTTTTTCTGGCATGAAGTCGGTATTAGATCATGAATAGTTTGAGTTCTATTTCATTATATTCATCGTATAAAAAAATAGAAATAATATGAGTATAAGATGGGAGTGCGAGATCATATTTTCATCTCATTTCATACAGCATAAAACTATTGAAGTCTAGTACTGGCCTAAGTTACTCAAAGTAAAACTGAGTCTATAAATGAATTCTCCAATTACAAACTTGATAGAATCTTACCAGCCTGAATACATAAATGAATATTATATTAATTAGCACAAGATCATCAATAGATAGTAAATCATTGTAATTTTTTGTGTATGATGCACCATCCATATTTTTTTTTTTGCTAGCAGCCATTTTCTATGACAGAAGTCACGAAACACTGTCAACCAATAAGAAAAGAGCAGGCGGGGTATGAGGCGTGTCTAAGTCAAATCTGAAACATCACCCGTCAACTGCTGCCATCTACTGGTTGAATTTGGAAACTTTTCGAACCGATGCTTTCGGCCATTTTGATTGTAGGCGAGGCTTGAAGGCGTGTCCAATGGAAGTCAAAGCAAGTCACCCTATTGCTACTGCCATCTGCTGGCTGAATTCGGAACTATTTCGGATGTTATTTAAGAAAGTTGGGTAGAGCAGTGAAAATGGCTGGAAATCTTCAATTTGCTTGTTATTGATTTTCAGATTTTTTGTTAAAACATCTTCATTTCTAGTGAAATGAAATATTTATGATGATACCCAATATTTTTCTGTGAAAAAGTTATTATTCCCTTCCTTATGTGCTTTCAAGGAAACTAGAGGATAAATTAATCAATATTTAAAAATGCAATATTTTAATGATAAATTTCGGTACAATGTGACAGGTTTACTCAATGTAGCTATTTTTTATTAATTCCTGTAGGCGTATCAAATACATGAAAATACGAAACAATACATTGGGATACATTAAAATAAGCAAGTCCCTATAATCCTTTTTGCCACACCACATGCACCATTGGGATTGCTTATGAGAAAAATGTGAACATGCAAGGCAGCTTGAATCATGTTTGGCTTTGAATGTATAATAATATGTTAGATTGCATTCGTTTGGTAATGAGGTTCGCCTGCCAAAATATCGCACAGGGCGCCAAAAAACCATACGATGGCCCTGACAAGATTTTCTTTGATCACAACCTGATTGCATGTATGCCGATACTGAAATCGTTCGAAATCGACAATTGAATCGAAAACGCATCCTTGCTACTTTCCTTTAATGAGTAATGAGATCAATTGACTGAAATACTTCAATCGTCGTCGTAACAGAGAAAGCCGTCTGAAATCACGAGCTCATCAGCAAGCGGTCTGATTTTGTTACGTCAGAGCAGCCAATATCCACAGTTCAAACATCAGATTGCACTCGAGACAATGGAAATGAGGAGACATTGAGAAGACAGGAAATCACGGAATATGCCAAGGAAAATAATTCGATTCTCGACTTGAATTGCAACTCGCAAGCAACGACCGCATTCTTCGATGAAATCAAGTCCTTCCCCATTATATTTAATTCATGGCTGTGGAATTCTCATTGTAATCGTATTCGATTTTTATCACACAAAGGAAAGAAAATAAACGTCTTAGTTATCCTTCACAGAAAAATTGCTGTCTTTCAGTAACTGTGGATTTCCCGTAATTTACGACTCACATTGTCGTTGTTTTTCATTGCTGTTGAATCACAGGAGGAGAGGCGAACTCCTGGTGGCTGGTGGTGATTATTAACCTCTCCACAAACTATTTCCATTCCTCTGTTCATCAAGTGCCGTGCATTCTTCAATTGTCGCATGCCTCAAGTGTCAGCTATGTATTTAACTGGCCAGAGGTTCTTGACCTGAAATATTATTGTTTGTTTTCCTTTTCTTGTGCTTATTGTTGAGTACATTCCATATGAAAAAGTGATAGAAAACGAAAATGCTTGGTCTTATCGAAATAATGAAGGGTAGCTCTAATAAAAATACAGTGATATAGAGACATTATTATATAATACTAATTGGGGATTGCGGATTGGGATGTACATGTATTACAAATTTGAGGCACGGATTTGGTTAATATTAATATTTTACTGTGAGTTATCCAAAGATTTTCTCCATGAGAATTCTACTCATGGACTTCATTTGTTGATTCGATTATGATATTGATAATATGATTTATGATACTGAACTCTTCTATTCCTCACAATCGAAATATTGAAAAATAATTTTTTATCTACTCGTAAGTTAGTTTTTCAGACTCGAAATGTAATTTTGCTTTTTTGCTTTCTTGGGTTAAATAATAATAATCTAGTATGGATCTTCCACTATTAGATTCCAATACATTTACCATTTATTGTGGATAATTTAATTCTATTCAAATTTTCTCGTTCATTACAAATAAGATAACTGTTTAATCGTTTAATCACATTAAAATTCTTCGCTGATTGGTTGCTTTAACATCATTAATCTATGATAACCCATACTTCTGGACTAGCCTACTAATCAACTTCTAGCCTAACTTTATCACAAATAAAAATATCAACATTTTCCCAAATACTGACTAAACGAGTTTGTTTCGGCATTTGTCCATGGTAGATATAAGTTACTGAAAAAACGAGTTTGATTTTGCGAATGTAATCTTATTTCCATCTTTCCACCATATTTCCTACAGTTAACTGTAAACCTAAGTTGAGTTCATTCATAACTAATTGATCAAAAGATATAATCCGATCACCCTCTCCTTATATAATAACTCTCCAGAAACTTTATCTAACCCACCATAAAATTTGTGTGCTCAGGTTATGGTATCAATAATCCCTAAATTTATTACAGTATCACCTGGAAGTCGGTGGAAAGATTTTTTAAATGTGTGGATTAATGACTGCTGCCTGGTGTAATTTGAGAATCTAACGGAACTTTTGTGGACTTGGTAGGATGAAAAAGGACAAGAAAATGTTTGGAATTTTGTGGCGAACTTGTTCACGCAAATTATACGACAGAGGAGGGACTTCTGGGATGTTGAGAGTGTCATCAGAACTGGTTAGCTTTAGGACTTCTTTTTGATGATGATGGTGGTGATGATGATGATGATGATGAAGATGATTCGAACTATGTTTTTAATGATTATGGAGAAGCGAACCGAAAGCTACAATTTTGTATATTGACTGAGTGTCCCCAAGTTCGAAGAAGGACTTCATCCACTAGCTATGTCACCTTCCGGCTGACCAGTCTTCCTCTCTCTCTCTCTTTCTCTCTCTAGCAATAGGCCGGCCGGAGCTCTCTGTCTAAAAAAAAAATAGCAATAGGCTACTTCTTGGCGCCGGATAATCTTTCGGACGTGAACATTGTCTTTGGCCCGAAGACTAATAAGCGACCGACTGAACCCAACGAAAAACAGTTATAGGCTTTCGACCTACTCGTTGACAACTTGTCTCTGGATCTACCGCGTGATCAGCGCACTGGTCACGTGATATGAGTTTTGGGTGCGGCAGTGTTGAATGATTGTCAATGAATTATTGTAACTGACTTATCTGATCTCAGATGGTATAAGATCAATCTTATCAAGTGAATCCTCCTCTCAGATCACAAAGTGAAGATGGGCAATAAAATAAATTTCAAAATTGATAAGTCATTATAATCATAGGCAATAATTCATTAATCTTCTAAATCATAGGCTATTATAATCGTATCAATAGGCTATCATACGTAAGTCCTATCTTTTTTTGTTGAACGGAAGAAGGGAATTATTTCTCTTTATATTTTGACAACTCAATTGAACTTCAAATGTCCAATTACCCTACCCTTGAGTTCATTCAAAATTTTCCGTTTACCTGCACCTAGAAAATAAGGAATTTTTGAAATAACACGACATTTAAACGGATCTTTTCATTAGCAAAGCTTGATTGACAATGTTAGATTTACTTGAGAAAAATATTCAATGGAAGGATAGTTTGTATACAAATAACAGATAACGAGAGAAAAACTCTTTTCTAGAGTAGAATGCTGGAAAACAGTTCAGTGAGACTTGATGCAACGTTGACAAACTAGCTGATTATGAATAAAAATACATTCACATTTTTATGACAGGCTACACCTGACGAATTTGCAACGTCCCTGGGTGCAGGGAGAAGGTGAAAATTCACTCTACTGGTCAAGTTTCCAGTGGACTACATTCATGCAATCTACTCTAGTAGCTATGTTACATAACCATTGGTGCCCTAAAAAGTTCAACCCAGCAAATTACGACCAATTTGTGATATGACCATTTTCATGTGTACGTTTGCTATCAAAGCTCAATTCGACGAGATTCGAAAAATAAATCTGGAAAATTGATTGATTCACACCCTTTTTGAAGTACAGTAATAATGGATTATATATTCACTATTCACCGTATTCTCTATAATTCTCTTTAGCTGATTTGCATTTCGGCTCAAATTTCCTGAACGTTTGAACTTTATCTGCCTTGCTATTGAACTTTAACTGCCTCATGCTTATGAACTTATGCTATTACTGTTACTGAATATTCTCAGGCAGTTATAAACCGTTCTATTCTTATGATAATTCATTCATTTTCGACAAGACATAAAATTCAAACTTTAGCTTGACGCCAAAGTATGTAGCTATAATTAATAAGAGACGTTCGCATGCGGTAAAATAACTTGTCTAAGTAGCGTTAGGGCTCAGTTCAGCTGTCTATGTCTAGGACTAGGATAGGCAATAATTAACTAAGACATGTATGTTTGCTACCATCCCTGACAGTCCTGACTACATGGAAATAATATATCCTCCATAAACACGGGCTTGTAACCGTGAGCCTCCTGTCATGTTTATTAATTTATATTTTGCAGTGCATATGTGCCCTTTTACCAGCGATTCTTCATAGTTGAACCACAACTGATGGATTTTCTACTAGAACAGTTTTTCCTGGTTTTTATCCTTGTATAGATGTTGCCAAAATATAAGTAAGCTCTAGCTGATGTAACCAAATTGTTCAATAGGGTCTTCGTAATTTCTCTAGAACAGATTCTTCAAACTTTAAAAATAATTATGATATTGCTTTTTTCCCTCTATATCCATAAAAAGATAATATTAATAATTTATCTTTTATCTTTTGCATGTATAATCTATCGTCTCTTTTATCTTTTGCATGTATAATCTATCGTCTCTTTCAATCTTATCCATGATACCCTGAATTCTTTTGGAAGAAAAATTAAAAGTATTACAGTACGGTACCTAGGTCTTGGGAAGTTCGCGCAAGCGGCGTGTCTTCTCAGCTTGCGAGAAATATATTTCAATTTCATTAGCAGTATCACTCGCTAAATTCAAGAACTATAGTTATTTTGACAAAAAATTACACCTTTTTGTATGTTTCTTATTTCTTTTTAACCGGAAATATTTCTTCAACATCGACATTACATTTTCAAACTTTATATTATTAATATTGATAATTCATTCTCTCTTACTTTCGCCCCTGTACTTTCTTTGTTACATAAATTTACGTTATTTAAATCAAAGTATAATGTAAAAAAATAATCTCCATCTATCACTGTCTTCCCACGCTGATTTCATCCGTCAAAATATTCCATTTCATTGACAGAGGACTGAAAAAGCGTGGGCCACTCTATTCATAAGCTTCTTACTATCATTTGGTTGTAACATCCGGTTACAAGATAATCACTTTTTCTGTATATGAGCAGGACTTCAATGATGGAAGCTTCAAGAGTAACTTCTATACTAAAGTAACAGAACCTGAGATTGAACTAAAATGATAGCTTTAGAATTTGGAATGCGTTGATATCTAGTACAGTACTGTATTTTTTTCATTATAATTTTTATATTGTTTTGTTAATTCTCAATATATTTCTCCATATGTGTTAACAGGTCTACTAAAGATTTACTGTCTTGGAATATACTATATCTGGAATCTGTTCTCAGAATATGTAATAATTATGTATATCATATTGTATACACCTTGATCGTTCCCACAATAAGTCAAATCCGCAAACATAAGTAAAAATGAGAATAAGAAATGCACAGTCAATTTCATATTTTTTACCAATTCAACAATTATTATTATGGTGAGATTTTTTGAAATATTCTCAATAAAATCAATGTTTTTTCTCAAAAAAATATTACATTACTCAATTTGATAAGTAATTTCACTGGTAATTCACCAAGTAAATTCTCTTTCAGAACACACACACACGGACACACATCTCTCTGCAAATAGTTAATTGACGAGAGTCGATTGTCGCTAGGCTATTTTTATCTTGATGGTAGGGATCATCATCATTTATACATCTTCAAAAGGTTATTTATAAAGGGTTAAGCCTCCAAGAAAAACTTGAAACCACATTAGAAAAAAGAATGATAGAATAGGCCTAATCCGCATTGGAAAGGTCGATTTCAAATGTTAAAAATATCCACAAAACAAATTGAAAAACAGCTATTAGTTGCTCTGGGAAGATAACATCGTAACTTGAGATTCTACAAGCATTTCTTTGCTCTGCTTGTCTGATATCTCTCATCATCAACCCTTTCCTGTTTTTATTTTCTTCTTCTTCTTCTTCTTCTTCCTCCTCTTTTTATTCTTCCTTCTCTTCCCCCTCTTCATCATCTTACTACACAACTTTTTCTTCCCTCCTCCCTTATTTATCTCTACAGAATGCATCTGTCTACACGGAGTTTAAAAACACCACTGCTTTGAAACGAACTTATCCTTCGAGCAATGTAAGGTGGTAGTGTGGTTCTGTGGTTTACCCAACCATTAGTGATGTATTTCTTTAAACTTAATCGTCCTGCCCATCTTTCTCTTCCCTCTCTTATAAAACACTGTCGACTATACAGCTTTCTTCCTTTATAATCATTTTACTAGGCTTACTTGGAACACGCCTTGAATTCACTCCAGAACTATCATCATTTTCCTAATTATGTACTCTCTCTAAACGGTACCTCCTTCTCTCTCACACAAACATACAGTATTTTTCTCAGTATCAATTTCTATTACTCTCAACTATCTAAGTATGTCCAAGCAAATAAGACATTCTGGCAAGATGGGAAAATGACTCCAGCTCGATCAATATTGATAAGAAAATTACAAATTTGATCTTGAATGTCAGATCATGATGTTCCCTACAATTTAAGACCAAATTTATGATTTTTGAACCAATATTGATCGATCTGGAGTCATCTTACCATCTTGCCAGAATGTCTTATTTGCTTGGATACTCACTCTCTCTCTCACTCTCTCTTTCTCTTTCTAATTATCTTTCTCTTTCTTATTATCTCCTCTCTTCTTCTTCCTATTTCTCTTTCTCTCTCTTTCTCTTTCTCTTTCACTCTTCAAGACACCCTCGCACTCACTTTCTCAAAGTCATTTCAAAGTGTTGGAAGCCTCATGAATAATTCAGATATCAAATTGCCGTTATGCATTTCTGATCAGTCAAACTCGTACTCCTTCAAGTTCACTCCTTAAGTCAGTTCATCTCCACATCATCCATCCATCATGACATGTTTCCAGCCTGGTTCAGTCCAATGATATCCGACAATTTGAAAGTGTTATGCATTCTATGATTGATGATTCTAAGTTTGGCTATTTCTTCGGTTGACAACTGGAATGAGTCTTAATTCACATGAAATATTTCAATATTTATATCAATTTTATCAACAAGATATTGTGGCATGTATAGTAGAATAAGTGGTAACTAGGTGTATACATACAGCATTGTAAAATTAAGAAATACATATGTTGTAATTTCATATATGAATTGTAATGGGATGTAATTTCTTGTGTTTATCATTGATGGGTTGTAATTTCTGCAAGAAAAGATTAACTTTGTTTTAGTCGTTAATTTTTTCCTAATAATAGACTACATTTCCGATTCATCTTTGTTGCAGAATTTGAAACTTTTTTAATAAAAACAAAACATGTTCTGAATCATTTGGCAAGATAGAAAAAGATAATGATGGTTTCTCTCTCTATATCAATCCATCTTGAGGGAATTGTATTGAACTTGACCTTCTGAATACAAGTTATTACAAGAGTAAATCTTGAAAGAGTAACACTCTCACTTTTTCTTACTTCTTCACTCTTCAGTTCAGATTTGAATCTTTCAATCAGGCCTTACGATAATCCATAGATTTAACTGGCCATAAAATTATTATTATTATTATTATTATTATTATTATTATTATTATTATAGTCCATATAATAATACTGATCAATCCGATTGCTTGGTTAGCTGTATTTTTTGTGTAATAAAACCTTCTGTATTGTTGACCAATCACGATCTTGATTCTTGATAAATCAAGAATGACAAGAATAAGAATTGCTTGAAAGATATTGTGGAAAGTGAAAAGAGTTCGATAAACTCCGTTCATCCTCTCTGTGTGTTGTATTATTAATATAGGTTTGACATTTCATGAGCAATCAAGATTCCCTGTTGTGCACTATGAGACAGTAGCAGTTGACAAATAAAAGTGGAGTCGCGTATAAAACTAGACAAAATAAAACTAAAAATAAATATGAAAGTTCAATGATCCGTCCTTGCTCCCTTCCGTTGCCAAGGCCAGGGTAAAAGAAGAGAAGGAGAAAGAAAGAGTGGGTTAGGAAAAGGAAGAGGAACTGGAAGTAATCTCAACTACGCTTTTGAGTACGTTCACAGAGTCCAGCAATAAGAAAACTTCGCCCTACAGCACTATGCTCTCTATTCCGCTTTTCAGGTTTTCTTTCTCTCTTCCTCTCTCTTTTCTTAACACTTTCCTCCTTATTTCTCTCTACCTGGCGTTAACTTGTCTCACGCACAACGATTACATTGAAATTTCCCATCTCGATCTTGTATCACGCACATACCGAACGTTGCTTTTAATAAGCAGCATTCTGATCATTATTTTTGTTCCGAAAATAGCTTTCCTACCACATATGTTCCCTATCTTCAAAAAGCTCTGCTCATTTTTGTTGTCATAATCAATCATCTTGCTCACTTGTTTAATGGTTGTTTGAAGAAAAAAATTAAATTTGAGATTTGATGATTGCTGAAGCCGATTAAATATACTGAAAATTGAATTTCTTCGCTCCCCCACTCTATATCTCTACATCAACTTATATCCTTGTTCCTCTCCTTTAGGCTAGTTATATTCTGGATTACAGATTTTTTTCATTCTATCTAATTTGTTTTGTGAAAGTTTTTTCCATTAATTATACTTCAGTTACAGGTATATAAACATATAAAATTTGTAAAATACTCGTACAATTCGTTGCATCCACTACTTTCATGTTTTTTAGTACCCTATGATAGAAGACAACTCTTAATCGTTCTTATTAGTACTGTACTTATTAATTATTGATTTTCTTGTGCAACTTCATTGTGGATAAATTATAAAAATGGTTTTTAAACATTATACAAATTTATGTTTTAACCCATTACGATTTTCAAACATTCTAGAAATGAAGTAGATGTTACCAGACTCATCATTATCTCTATAATATTTGATTTGCATTGACCTAACTTCTAACCATACTTTAATGTTTAATTTCTATGTTCTCTCCAACTTCAATGCTCGTGCATTCTATAAATCGCTCCTATTTCACCTACCCAATTCGGATACAAACGCACTTCCATGATCATGAATATCATGATTGCGTTTTCTTTGTACTAAGCTATCGTGGCGCTACACGTGGGAACTTGTGCAAGCTTCGCCAACCGAATTCCTTCAAATAGCCCTATAATTGTATACAACAACGTTCAATTACTAGACATTAATCGGGAATCACCATCCTCACAAGCGTTTTCCAATTGCTGGCGAAAAAGGAGAAGTATTTTGTAGGCCTAGAATAGCCTCTTCGTGAGTTCTTCTCATCAAGTATTGTGGAACTTGGTACATCCAGGGCTCTAATTCCACTTGAAACCCTATTCCTCAACACGATTCGCTTCGAAATTAGTTGATAAAGCACAAGGAATTCCATTACTTGTTACTAAACACCTTGCTATCAATTTGTGTTTATTGAGAAATAGTTTTTGGTTACGGCTAGGTATTAAGGTGATCGTGACTTGATTAAGTAATGATGGGTATTGTGACGATGATGATTATTATTAGGTTTGTGGATTATGATAACATGATCTGTTTGATAATCTTCCTACTTATGGAATGAGAATAATCTATCATGATTGATAAGATCATGATGGTTGAGATTGACGAAAAATCCGATCACTGCAGAATAGCCTACTGTAAAAAGAAATGGCTTCATAGCTAGTTTTATTAAATCTTCTAAATAGTTTAATTTGTAGTACGGAATGAAATGATTAGATAAAAAATATTAGATTAGAACCAGAGAGAATAGAATTAACAATAATTATTTATATTCTCTCTGATCAGAACTCCCATCAGTTTTTAACAGAGGATGAATTGAAGTTTTACGCAACAATCGATTATGTTTATACTGTATCAATAAAATATTATTATAGCCTGTATTATTCTAATTTCTACAAACTGAACGTTTCCAATTATTCTGATTGCTTGTAAGATTGGTTGATCTTGTGGATTTTCAAACAAGAAATATATCATTAACACAGATAATAAATAGGAGCGAGTGAAGCCACAATAATAAGTAGCGTTTCAATGATTCCCTTAGTGATTACAGAATTAATTGATTGAAAATGATAAATTGGAGGAAGAAATCAGGTGAACAATATTTTTGAATCGATCATTTTTCCTTATTCAACCACTGTAACCTGTAATTGCAGGACAACAGATCCTTTATCTTCATTGAAACCGACATTATTTCATTCTTTCAAGTTTAATCTCCTGTAGGATCTACAAATAGCGCCCAGTGCTTTACTGATTCATGAAGTATATTGCCTATGAATGTCATATTTCTGTGAGACATCATCTAGCAAAATAATAATCTGTCATGAGCTGAGGGAGAATAGCCGATTATTTAAACTGTACAACTCAAGTTTTATCATCCTTTCATGCAACCGTTGCACTGGAGGAGTTCCCATTGCTTCGATTTATAACAACCTATTGTTCAGTAAAAGCTGAGAACTTGACAGCGTAATGTACTTGAGATTAGACTGTCAACTTCTGGAAACTGACCATTCATAGACTTATTTTAAGCCTGGCCATCATCAATTTGTACTAAACTGCTCAGAATACAAAGCAGATCACTGATCTATGGAAGGTTTATGTCTGCAAAATACCCAACTTGACTAGCGGTATAATTTAGGAATCTTCTCGGAACTATTTACATGGGTCTTTAAGTTATTTAGAGTTTTTCAGTGGCGATTCCTATTGGCTTTTATATATTTTTTCACCTAAGGAACAACAGTTGTTCCGTTGTAGTGAACGACTAGGGAACCATTATATCTTGAAAAGGGAGGTGTGGAGGTCAAATGAATAATAAAAAAACTACGAGACAAAACCTAATAAAGTTGAAGTTTACGATAATAATATCATTTTACATCAGCCTTGGGTATGGTTTTCGCAGTCAAAATTATTGGAAAGATAAAATATTGGAAATGGAGTAGGCCTTGTCTAGTTTTAGGTTTTAGTACCTTGGTTTTAGTACCAAGACAAGACATTATGAAATTACGATCCTTTTATTAAGGTTCATAATTTATTATGAATCACATGTCATACGGATTTTTAGCATATTCTACTCTTCTTACAAAATCGAAAAAACAAGAATGCTCGAATACTCTCTTTTTTGTGTGAGTTTCAAGTGTTTTTAAACACGAAACTCCCCACAATAATAAATAATTAATCTCCCAGATTTTCTAGTCTGTCAAATCCAATTTTTTATGTATGGATAAATTTATTAATTAAAATACCTGAATTAAATCTAGATAATTTATACCATTTTGAAAATCATATCCATTTCTAATATTTTGGAGCCAAAGATAATCGGGAAACAAAAAATCTTGTTTTTTCAAGAAGTGCCGTAACTCTGGTGAACACTCGGCGAAATTAATGCCCTGAAGATAATATCAGTTTCATCATCGTCAGTATATAATATGAGGTTATGAATAAAAGTAGATTTCACCTGCTAATTACGAATAGCATGAACAGTCATTAGTCAACGAAAGAAAGCGTACAAGTTACGTTGACTTGGAATTGAAGTTGACCAAAAATGCTTCTCTGCTCAAGCTTGCTCTGATAATAACTCAAATTAAATACTCATTTTAGCGTAACAAATAATAGACTCGAGAAACAACAGCAATTCAAATAATGAAACTAGTTTTGATAGGTTGCTGAACCGAAGATCTTTTTCTATTATTATTGTTGATTTTGGATTTCCTACTAGACTATGCGTATAATTTTGTAGGATTCTCTTTCAAAATTGTGGGAAAATCTAAGAGTAGCAGTGAAACTATTGCATGTCAATCATTATTGAATTAGAATAATAGGCCTCAAAACAAGAGGAGCCAAACTAAAGAACTAGTAGTTTGGGAATAGATTTATGCTAACTTACAAGATGCTGCATTCCTTTGCAGTTTGTATTCCACCCAAACTTGAATTTCCAAGTACCAAAACAACATAACAGTTTTTATGATTGGACGAGGCTATTCAATAGAAATGGCGTTTGGAACTCTAGTTTCATTATAGACATTTCAAATAATTATGGATGCAAGTTTGAATAGAAAAATCTATCAATAGTGAGAATTTTTCACCCCAAAAGCATAAAAGTGAATATCATACCTGTACTTATCATATTGGGGAAAAATATATAGTTTGTTGCGCCCTTCCCCCTTTTCACCACATAAATAAAGTCGGATGGACATTTATTCCTTTCATAAACATTCATTCATTCCACTATGCATTCCATACATTTATGAACATTTGTACTTCTTTTTCGAGAACAATTGAATCTCGTATCCATGTTCATATCCATGATTTGACAGTACTTATGACTGTCACCATAAAATTCTGGTCAAAATGCTGACGTGTTTCTGCTATTCTTCATTGTTCTCAAAATCTGATTTATTAATTCTATTGCTAAAAAATAGTGTACTGTACTATAGATCAAACAAATAACTACATATAAAAAGAAAAACGTGTAGCATATCATCTAGACTCGTGTCGTGCCTCAAGGAATTCTGAACTTCTATTGAAACCTTAGTGAGCAATGGCCAAGCAATCTTCATGAAACGCTTCTCCTTTTCGATGCGTAAAGGAATTCCACTTTGAAAGCAAGGAATCGACGGTGATCCTCCTTTTTAGGCCACTACTTTTGCAGATGAAATCGTCTGGAACATTCTGTCCCAACTGACAAAGAACCAAGTGCCCGTTTCCCATTTCCATAATATACACCCTACTCTTTATCAATGTTCAATAGAATGTTGACAGAACTTTATTGCATTTTGATTGATCACATAGGGAATAATTGTTATTCAATCTATGATGAAAGGGAATGTAGGTCTATTGATATGAACCATTTTAATATGAATGCATTATATTGTGATTATGTCTACTGCATTTGTATTCAAGGGTACATTCATGGTGGGTGAAAAGATAAAGATAAAAATCAGGGCCCTCACGTGGGGTGTGCGAAGTGTGCGACTGCACAGGGCGCCACGACCAAGGGGGCGCCGCGGCGGCTGATGCAAAACTGGAATTTAAAAAATTTAAATTGGGCTATTAGAATAATTCTCCACTATTTGATAAAAAACTTATTCTACCAACAACTTGAATCCACAAGAAATTATTTCCTCTGTATAAATACATTCATCATAATAAATAGATCAATTGAAATATACGCCACTATCTATGATTCACCCTAATAATTGATGTAACATGTAGCTCTTAGTGTAACGATAACATGAATAATATAGGAAATACAATGTATTCCAGGTCTGAAGTTACAAAGAGGAACCCGAAAATAGAGCCGCAGCCAGTTAAAATACCTCAAATGAGCTCAAACTGCTCAAAGATTTCATCAAACTCAAACATCAATATGTTACATTACATTTCAATTTCATTTTAAACTAAACTAATGTAATTGAACGAAATATGCAGAAGAAATGATGCTATATCCATCCCATCAACCAGTTTATCAAAGATTTCCTTCCTGCATACATACCGTAAAACCAGTTGCCAACTGACAATCATAGTAATGTAATGAAATTCTATGCTGAGAACATGCAGATTAATTCAGTCGCTACAAGGCCGGAACGAGTAGGCCAGTTTTTGACACGGCTGTCATCCCGAATCCCTTATTCGCTTATCAAAGCAAGTCAGGCTAAAAATATTCATGGTGCGAATTGATTCTGTTATAATAGATTATTTAATGGACGCTTTTACATTCCAGTTGATTTTTTCCTCAAGGAGTGGGTGAGGATTACAAATCTAGTTCTCTAAAAATAGCCGTGAAGATTTTTCCACAATCCTAGTTAACACTGTTGGTTTTTAAGATCTTGTTCTTTTTATCACTCTCATACTCTATTAGGAGGTGCATAAATTAAGACATTTTTGACTTAATTATCGTGTTGCATTGATCATCCAATCATGTTGTGGTTCAATCGTGAGTTTGAGCTTATCCCGTGCACGTCTCCACGCCTTGTTCCACTCGTAAACCTTCTCAAATATTAGTTGAAATTCGAGACTCCCTTGTATTGAGATACAGAAGACCAATCTAATTTAACGGTTCCTTCTATCTGAAGTTCAAATTTCCAAATAGTGGAATACATTCAATCAATCATTATTAAAATATCATTTATATCGATTTTTCCTCATAAATTATAATATTATATTACGTATATTATAATAAGTGAACAATTATTAATGCATAAATTTAGTAACTCGGGTTTTCCGTAAAATCCTTCGGTCCTCCCAAAAATTCCCTTTTTTCCAACATGGCTTTCTTCTAAATAGATTTACATCTTATTCATTTGGTTTGAAAATTTAAAATTCATTCCAGAATTCTTATGCTCCTTCAGTACGCAACGTATTATGTTCTCCACCCTCAAAATATATTCTTTCTAGAAGTTTCAAGGGTTTTCCACCATCTATCCATTCAACTTTTTCTCCCAAAAAAACTTCATTCTTCACCATTATTTAGATAGTTATAGAAACCTTTTTCAATTCGAAGAGAGTATTCCTATAGCATCACTCTTCTTCTACTATTCAGTATCATATTCTTTTTCCTAAAAAATGAGTTCTTTATAACTTACTTGTTTCAGACAGAAGTTTCTAGGGTTATTGTTTCATCAATCCACTTAGAGTTTTTCAACATAGCTCCTTTCAATAATTATTTGAATTACACCCTCCATTACAATTTTCTATAATTTACACACATATGCCCGGTTTTTCCAAGCACACTCAAATTTGAGGGACCCTCATGTTTACTACATTTCCTATACTTATCATAGAAAATGTCAGCTGTTCATTAAATTTGAGGGTCCTTCAACTTTGAGTGTGCTTGGAAAAACCGGGCAATAGACCAACCCTAAAATATCACATTTCTTGAGTGTCTTGTTCTCTATTCTCAAAAAGATTAAGTTATTCATAGGGCTCTACAAAAAGGGCCCCTTTTTATAGAGCCTTATAATCAATCATTCATAAATTTTCTACCAGCTGTTTATGTCCTTTCGATAATCCAATTCCCCGAAAATAAAATAATTGATAAATGCGCCCCCCCCCCAAAAAAAACTGATTTCAATCAATCCAAACAATTAAGCCGTAGACTGGACATTACTATCCAAACTTCGCCTCGTCATTAAAATAAGTAATCCTATTATATTGAGCGAGTAATTCCTGTATGAATGTATGTTTGTGGAACCACGGATCTAGAAAACGGCTCCAACGATTTCCTCGAAATTTGAATGTAATATAACCGTGATGGAAAATAAGATTGCACCAGGTCTCATGTCTGGGAAAACTCTCTGGCAGGAATAATAAAATAATTAAATATTCCTTATTCAGGCATAATCCCAAGTACTGCGTATAATGGCTGTTATATTTAGCCTATGTAATTCAACAGTTCGGCCGCAGCTTCAGAGCAAAGCTCAGTACCAAATATTCATTCTTATTATTCAATTACATCAGAATCACCTTTCATTAAAACATTGTAACTCCAGAAAATCATAAAATTTTGTTTCTCCACCCTCAAAATGTATTCTTCATAAATTTTCCAGCTTTTTACCGTTCCATCAATCCTTTAACACCCATTGATCTGCGTTCTGTTCACACGACCGCAAACAATCTGCCGCATAGAAGTACAGTAGATACGGCTGAAAACGATCGTAAATGAAATGAAAATAAAACCGACTAGAGCCTAATAAGCAAGGAGCGGAACACAGAGTTCTGGCTCGGGAAATGCCGCAGTATTATTGCGGACACTTTGAGAGAGAAAAAGAGAGAAAAAGAGAAGGAGTTATAAGGATAATGTAAAGGAAAAGGAATGCAAGAGTAAGGTGAAGGAGAGGGAGGTAGTGTAGAACAGTCGCAGGTGGGTTTCCGTGGGTTCTCATCTTGAACAGTGCTTGTTTATTTTCTCGGACCGCGTTTTATTTTCTGCTTTCCCGGCGTCTGAACTCTTTTCAGCACCTGTGTACTCACAAACGAGGCAAAAGACAATCTTCTACCTCCCCCTCTCCCCCTTTCTCAGCCGACTACTAGCACATGGCAAGTACTGTCGTGGTTCTGCTCCATTCTCTGCAAAATTTGTCTGGTGCGGTCATTATTTCATGGGACGACAACTCACTTCGTTCTAAAGTTGAATTTTGAATTAGAAACCTCTCTTATTGTAAGGCAAAGATGCGTTCATGGGCGTATCAGGCAGGGGCTGGGGGGTGGCTGAAACCCCCCCCCCCCCCTAGAAGTTGACAGATTTTTTTTTGTTATTTGAAAAATGAATCCACAGCTAAAGTAAATAAAATAAAATTGAATAAATATCATAAAATAAAATAATATATTATTATTATTATCATCAAATTTAGTAAATTTAGAACTTCATTTCGAAGTTTGCGAAGTCATTGACACTGGGCTCAAAACTTTCATTTCACTGTCCAATCGAATTCTGTATCATATCATTGATAATTCCTCATCTTGAATCTCCAAACATGGGGAGTCCGATGGTAGCAAGCATTCAAAAGGCATACCAATGGCCTAATGATAAGTCGGGCTTCGGCCAAAAGCTCAAGTTCTGTCACGTAAATTTGTCAAACTCTTTAAATAAGTATGAAGTAAGTAAGAATCTCCAAACATTCATTGGAAGTCAGATTTTCAAATGAGAATACTCTTGCTTTCTCTCTGACACTTATCCATCCTTTATAGATAATAGGGTTAGCCAGTTTAACGGAAAGATTCGAATAAGTCACCAATTCTTTGAGAAAATCAACTTTTATACACGTTTTCTCTAGTTACTCTGTTCGGCGACAAACTCCTAATGTCCCATGAGAATATGCAGGCAGGGGCAGGGGGCAGTTACAGATAATTTTTTTTTTTTACTATTTTGAACCAAATTATAAAGATTTTGAAATCAGAGACTTACAGAAGTTATTTTCCATCTGAATATCCAATTCACCAATTGAATACTGGAGAAGTTAAATGTTAATTCCTTATATGACTCTCTTAATCAGTCATTGGAAGTCATATTTTCAAATGAGAATACTCTTGCTTGATTATTTTATTTTCTCCATCTTTTAAATAAAGAGTAACTCCAGAGAAAAACATTCTGAGTCTTTCATATAAAGTTTCATGAGCTAGAATCCATGACTGTGAGATTGGAGCTGTGGTATAATGTATTTGAAAAAAAATTGAAAATATATGAGTTGAAGGAAATTGAAGTAGCTACACTTTTGGTAAAGGCTAATACTATTTCCAATTACTATAGTCGTTTTGAAAATACTTCTTACTCGTGGTGATCTGTGGAGAAGCAACATGTGGGGCGCAGTGTTGCCGTTGCCTCATTGATACGACAGTTTACTGGAATGCCTCAATCCACGCACTAGACACAGACAAGCTAATCTAGTAGTTCCTCCTTGCTCAGAGCATTTTGTAAAAATGCACCTGTGCGTATGGGAGTGGAAAGTTGACAACAGCGCGTGCATCATTTGCTCATTTCTTGTTACTATTGGCTGAGCAGACTCTCTCTCTCCTCCCATTGAAGAGAGGACTCCCCTCCAGTCGAAGTAAGAAGTTAAATCAATTCAACTATAGGTATGGTGTAGTGTTTGGAGGCATTCAAACACGCAAATAAGGCAAAAGGCATTCCAAGTGTTTTCCCATCAACCATCAACCCCATCACAGCAACTGGAAATCATTTAGTACCCTTCATTGGGTAAAGACATGGTTCATGAGCTGAATAGTAGAGAAAATATTGACGGGGTTGTGCTTAATCAGTATTCAGTATCAATCGTAAATTTTTGAAGGAAAACAAGGACCAGATTGAAAAGAGAGTATTAAATGAGTTCTCAGCAAATCCATCAATACAAGAATAATTGTAGATAACCATATCTATTCAATTTACCTTGATTGATCTATGAATTTACTGTGGATTTTGTAACTGCTGGAAATGTTTTCAAAACTTTCTTTTGAATCTGGAGTCTTCTGCGCTCTACATTTTTTCAATAACCTCATACACAGCTAAATAGCCATTCTATAAGCTATGTGATATAGTCCAGTAATAAAATGTTCATAAATTATTTGTGTTAAAATAGATTGTAAGCTATTCACATCCACCCATCAATATAAAAAATAAATTATTTAGCAAATAATTTTAACAAATTGTTCTGATTGTAAAATAATTAAGAAATGGTTCTAATTTTCATGATAAAATGCGGGGCTTAATTTGTGACGGTACGCCGTACAGGTTCCTTGCTACTCCTGTAGTAAATCATTCAAATTTATTATTTAAAAATATGGAAGAATAATGGTAATAATACTCAACTAAAAGCTTAAAAATGACTCTAAAAATAAGTTTTGAGAAGTCAAATTTTCGTTTTTTCCGGGGGAGAACCCCCAGACCCCCCTCACCAGTTTTCCGTCTCTGTACCAGAACTTTTAATTTTACAAATTAAGCACTGAGTAAGTATTTTAAATATATATTGTAACTGAACAATATTATGGGTGACAACCCCCCCCCCCCGTCACTAGAGATAGGGGAAAAGGGGCAACTTTCTTATATTCTGCAGAAAAAAAATTGCTTGCCCGCCCCCCCCCCTAGAAAAAATCCTGGATAAGCCCTTGGATGCGTTTCATGTGAAACAATAACATTTCTTCAACTCGAATTTTGAATCGGAACGATATTTAAATCTTATTAGATGTGTTCTATGATACTATGTTAAAGGATCACCTTTACAAAACTTAAATGTGAAGTCAAAACGGAATTGTTCTGACTTGTTTCATGATTTGATGATTAATTATTAATGAATCTAATTTCAAGACAGTCGGAGACTGTGTAATTAGATAACTTGGTGACAAAAACATGTTTCAACTTCTAATTTTTGAGGGGGCTGCCAAAATTAATGATCAGTTCTTCAGCTTGATCTTCAGTCTTTTAAGACCCTTTTTAGGGTCGTCTACGCTTCAAAATGACGGATTGAAATCAGAATGGAAGCTGAATCAACACTAAGTAAGAATTGGATGAAGTAATAAACTGTAATAAATCAGGTTGTAAATATAATTACAATAATAATAATAATAATAATAAAAAAATAAAATTACAATGATATCAAAGAAGTTCAACAAAACCTGACTTTCATACCATAATCGTTCCACTGTGAAAAAGTGTAGGCTTTAATCTGAATTTTTATTTTAAAAGCCTGTACTGTATTAGATTAGGGGGAAATTTATGAATTTCGATTATCTCGATTTCTTAATAACTCAGTGGTTTGACAACGTCTTGTCTTTTCATTTTATAAAATACAAATTTACCAAGCTTTTGAAAGTTCGATTTCCCTTTAGGGTTATGCCTGTGAAGGACCTACCCTCATAATTTATTACCTCCTCCATAATTATCATTCAATTACCTTATATTATGTTATTTCATTTACACTTGAAAACGCCTCTCATGACTGTGAATCTAGTTGTTTTCGAATAAAAACATTATAAAGGGTGCTGTGATTTATTCTCTATTTATTTCACTCATTTATTTGTGAACTTTACTTTGTATGCTCATGTTTAAAGGAGATAAACTGATTTGATTCTTGATTTTTCTTTGATTATAACTTCATTACATAGTTTCTATGGTGACTTTTCAAGGACTTGATTCATTGTTATCATTATATTTCATTCATTTATTAATTTCTTCATATTATTCATTATATAACTATTGTATGATTCAACATTGATAAAGATTCATTTTTATGGATTTGTCGAGCGTTGAGCGTTTAACATTATGAAAGCTTTTCCTACAATAATGATGATCAATAAAATGTGGAGGAAAATAGGTACAATAAAATAAAATTCTCCATCGTCATAATGACTGAGCGTTCCATATGACCTTTGCAAATGTCATCCATTTTCCGCCTTTGAATGAGCCTCCATTTCTCCCTACTAACCCATTTTCAAGGGTCGTTTCCTTTGCAAGGCGATTTTCTGAGATAGGATAGAGGAGTGGTGGGTAATACTCAGCTCTGGTATAAATAACTTTTTGTGTTTTTTCAATTTATTTTTGTGAATTCCCTCAACGTCTCATATTACAGTATCTGATTCAGATTTGAATAGAATTACAAAATTAATTACGATTGAAGTTGAACTTTAATGATAAATGCAAATGCAAGTCTTTGACTAAATACAACAGCAATATAAATTTCAAAAAACAACAATAATAATTGAAATTGCCAAGTTTCTCAAGTAGACGTATTTATGCTTATGCTATAAACATGTCAGCTTGTTTCCAATTTTTCTATCCTTTTTTCCATTTCCCATATATTTTGCTTTGGTAGGGCTGAGGATTTACAAATTAAACGTATATTACATGTTTATTACTTCCATGTGCAAGTCCTCTAATTAAAAATCTTGTAGATCTTAACATCTCTGTCTAAAGAATAATTTACTAAATTTTTGTCACTCGCTTGAATTCCAATGTGCAATAATTTAATGAACTGAACAAACTTCTCTCAAATCCAAGAAATATTGTGTCCTTGCTGCTTGATCTACTGATAAACATGGCTTGTGAGATACCTAGCTCTTATTGCAACTTGCGATCAAAATTTAATTATTTTTGAGCTCCCAATTATAAAAAGAACCAATGTCAAGAGAAAATGAGTAATGTAGTTGATTCTCAAATCTGAGACAATATTATTTATGAGTAATTGAATGACAATGCAATTAGCTGAGTAATTAATAATTGATGACGGAGTTCAGAGCCAGTTCTTTCATCAGGAGCAATTAACGTTATTACCACCCGAATTCAATGCTATTCGCATTTGGTAACTTGGATTGCTAGTTTTGGTTGTTGAATTTCACACATTTCATCATCCAAAATACTACTTTTTGTTGTAGAATTAGCTATGTTGCAATTTTAGCAATTAATTATATTACTAACAAGAGTACATTAATAATTATTATGGCTCGTACAAATTATTATTGCTAAGTACAACTTAGTAATTTGTGATTTATAATACTGGATGGAGTTCCCATTTCTAAAACAATAATACAAAATAATGCATTATGAGGAGTTGTCACATTCATTTAAAAAAACCAACTGGAATAATGTAAAGCTGAATTAATATTCCTATACAAGTGGGAGGCGAGCATTGAACTAAAATCTATTTCATTAATCCTTAGGCCTATTCGTTAATTATTCCTTGATTTACATTTTACATTTTATCTAGTGTTACTTACTAGTAGCCTATAACTACCTAGCCTAATTTCAAATTTTGATTGTTCGATGTTCAGGTAAAAATTGGATGATGGTCACTGATGCTTGATTATGCTTTGGATTTAGATAAATAATATTTTTGTCTACAAAATTAAAGCTTAACAGCTTCTATTCCATGTAATTTATACCCTTGATTGAAATTTATTACTTCTTTGTTGAGTGAGAATCACAATTGCAATTAATAATACGAAATTACAGATTAATTCCCTTTCAATAACAATGAATGGCCCGCTTTACTTTGGGAATAGAGTGTGTGTAGAGGATACTCAGAGAATGCTACAAGAGTACTTTCGTTGCCCGAGTGGTAAGCCACTTGATACGAAACGATTGCTTATCCTTACTGAAGTCCAAACGGACTGCAAATATTAATACTAATACTGTGCAGAGGAGGAAGGAAAATGTTTATTTTCTCTAATTGATTCCAGTCTCCATTGTTACACAATAGTACAACTTTTCTGCTAATAATTGAAATCAAGTACTATAACCGGGTAACGTTCTGAAATTCCTTAACGGTAGTGGTAGAATAGGTTTTTGTATTTGTAGGCCTTCATAAAAGTAGCTGGCTTAAGGTTTGAAAGGTATCAGTGTCCGAGTCTAATACTTGTACTCAAGTACAAATTGTAAAAATCTTTCGTTAAACCTTAAATCTCTCTCTTTAATAATAAAAACATTCAAATAAAGTGCTTAAGAAAACGTTTCCAGAAATAATCATATACATAGAGATGGATTTGTAGAGGTAGTAGCTGAGAGAGATAAAGCGTTGATCTGATAAACAATGGTTCCTGGGTTTGAACGGAGTTGACCTCATAGAATTCCACCATAAATCGTGAAACCGCAGCACAGTACTGAAGAACTCCTGTCTTTGATGGGAGAGGTTGAGCCGTCAGTGCTCAAAAAGTATTGTTTTTCTCTCATTATCATCCCTTTCATACCCACGCGCAAGCCAAAAATCCTTCAGGTTCAACTTCCTAAAAAATAGCCTTAGAGCTCATTCCAAAAAAATGTTATTTAAAAAAAGGCATAAGAGCAACATTAGTTCAATCAAACTCCTATAAAATTGTGGGAAAGACAAAGGACCCACAAAAGTGTACTGTACAGATACATTGTAAAGGTACATCATCCCTCTTCACTAGTTCCGTATCATTTCAAACCTGGCGAGTACCTTGATGAGCATCCTTTGAAGAGTGGTTCCCCTAACACTGGCGCGCAATTCCCTTCCCTCGCGGGACATTCAAGTTCTCCAGTAGCCGCAGGTTGGCAGCAGTGTCGTGCCACCAGTCGCCACGGACAGGGTTGCCGCGGGTGGGAGAAAATACATGTTTCAGTTGCAGACCGGCTTCCCAAGTTCACCACCATTCACGCATTCAGTCAACATTTGAAATCGGACTGAGTAAGTTGTGTCTGCCCAGCTAGACAACCTCGTGATCGGTGAGATTTCTGAACGCGTGTTCTCTGCCATTATGTCGGTACTTGTTTGGACGTCACAGTTTCTACCAACGTTTTCCTAGTCGAAGAACAAACCAAATCTGTAGCCACAGCCTTTGAAACGTGTGTCAGTCAATTAGTCCAGTTATTTTTATCCAGTTTTTGTGCCTTTACCGGTGTAGATTTAGTGCCGTTAATATTGTAGTCTACGTGTTTACATTATTTGAAATTCTGTCTTTCTATCGTGTCTGTGTGAACGTCAAAGAACTCATTCTCAATTATTGGTAGCAGTAGTTGATTATGATTTTGGTGAGCTGATACAAACTGCCAAGCTGACAGGTTATAACAAGCTGATTTCTGACTGGTGAGTAATGTTCTGTATTATCAAAATTATCTATCTTCTGTTTAATGATTTTTCTCCACAGTAGTACCGGTACCTAGTTATCGAATTATTATCTCCACTGTTACACAACAAACCTGAGGTACAATTTGATCTGTGACATCTGGTCATCAGGTGTATAACTCTTTCTCTTGAGTGTCCACTTGGTGGTTGCAACTGAGCGTTTTTCATCGTGATCTGACTAGTGTTTAGTCAACAGTCAAACGCTTTCAGTTTCTAGCTTTCTAGTCAATATGGTGTGTTGTGTCTCATTACATTGTATCAGTTATTCAGTCAATTTCAAATAGCCACTGGCGGCTCGTGCCCACAAAACAGGTGAAGTGCTGTACAGTAAAAGATACGGTCGATACGGACACTTCACCAATTTCGTGGGCACGAGCCGCCAAATAGCCCACACCAATTACAAGTACACCAAGTACAAGCACATCAATAAGTTCACCAATTACAAGTACATCAAGTACAAGTGTATAGGCTACCAAGTTCAAATACAAACTTGGTGTGCACCAAGTATTCAACAGTATAATTCAAGTTTAATTATTATAACTTATCAAATTTTTGCTAAATCAAAATTTATGTTATATTAAATTACTTGAGTTATTATATTTAGAATATGAGATTTTTGTTGTATAATATTCAAATTTATGTTACTGGGCTTTGGAGTTTGGCTTTCTTCCTAATTAATCAATCTGTCATTATTATTGAAATCCATCCATACTTTTATTATTTTTCATCGAAATATTAATAGGAAATCTCCTACACCTGTTTGGGGTAATAAAAATCCTCTATAATTAAAAAATCCTTTGTGTTTAACATAATATTCTCTTGAGTCCCTTATCTGGACTTCAAATTAGACTCTTGGATCTGGATGAATTTATGTTTGATTGAATTTTATTGTTTATGAAACAAAATTTTGAGAGTTTGAAAGTTTGAGAAACAAAATTCTACCCAAAACGTCATAATTGCATAGGGAGCTAAAACCTAAACGATTTTCGAATTTACTTGGTATGGTAATTAGAAAGAAAAATTGGAAATATTTAAGGAAAAGTCTATGGATTATACAAATTTTCCAAGTAGAACCGTTATTATATTTTCATTTACTAACTCCTATTCACATTTCCTTTCAATTGAATATTTTAAATTTACATCTTCTACTTTTTCCATCCTCATTAATTACTTATCGAAAGTGTAATTTTTCATCAGGCGATAAAAATCAGCAATTTACTATAAATCTATTTTTATTTCAATTGGTTTGAAAAATAATATTACATTTTTCAAACTTCAATATCTAGTTTCTGATTAAATATATAAATTAGACGTCCCTCTATCGTCCTAATTAAAATTATGGAAATTAAACATGGAAACTCTCATTCAGAAAGCGTTCACTATTATTTTATCATTCATATTTTTGAACAATTAAAATTCTGTCAGTATTGCTTGTTGCTAGAACATAAATTAAACAGAAGCTTTAATTTTTTCAAGACTACTATTATTGTTCATCCATCTCCAGTGTGAATAATTTAAAAGACGAGCTGTAAGAAATGTAGCATGAAATTGAAGTTTAGTCTAGACAGTGAAATTTTCATTGCTATTGGGCCGTAAAATGTCTTCTGGAACACTCGTGTTACAAGTTTTTATTGCTGTGCATTGTAAGGATTCCTTCTTTATATGTCGACTAAAGGATTAACACACCATTGTGTGTGTGGGATTATTCTGCTATGAAAGAGGGAATCGAGCCGAGCATTACCATTTCAAGACCTACCTACTGTCATAATTTCAAGTAATGATGCCATTGGACTCGCTAGATATGTCGTTTTTACACGTTTCTGCTTTATTGTAGGAAGTTGTATGACTTTGTTGCGAGAATAGGATGAAACACTTGAAATATTATTTTATCTCTCATTTTATGAATTAACAAAAATGTATTAAGTTAATATATACATTATTACATTACACAGCCATGCCAGCACCAAATAATAAATTATTGTATTGCATTTTTATTACATTAATGTAGCCTACTATTTAACAAAGTGTATTAGTTGAATAGTTGCACTTGATGCTCAAGTATTCAGCTAATATTGTATTAAGTACTGTAGTATAGCAGTTATTTGCAGAAAATATACTGACCCTAAATCAGAACTCAGATAACAGCTTAGATTTCAACTGAGAATTCAGAGCCATTCTTTTCACTTGCTCAATCACATAGTTAAGCAAGGAATTTTCCGTCTCGTTAAAGATGAAGTAAATGGCGTGAATAATTTCCATTTATTTGGTAAGTTGTGAGAATAAGAAACATTTAAAAACTATCAACAAACTAATGGTAACAGCCCTAAACCTCCTTCGACGTACAAATGGCTGGTTTTTAGTTTAGCCGCAAGATATAAAACATTGAAACTGAATTCGAATAATCTCTTATCGCTAGTTCCACATGTGCTTGTTTAAAATGGTAAAGTGTACCAATTTGATAAAGTGCCTCTGCTGAGTTTCAACACTGCTATTAGTGAATTCTCTAAAATTAAATCTTCTTAAGTATGCTCAGTTATTACGATCAGACATAATTTATTGAACTGGTGATTCACTTTTAAGGGGTTTACTTCAAAATGTAAATGATAATTTATTTTTGAAAATCAATCATACAGTGAATTATGATTTTAAAATTATCTGTATTTGAAGTATCAATAATTAATCAGGACTCTGTGATATTCGTAAAAATGTATAATAATTTAACTAGTGGTTACCCTTACAATGGGAGAAACAGGCTCGCGTCTCTCTTCTAATATTGCAATTAGATACCACTAGGCCAATTCGCTTCCCAAATTTCGCTTCAGATTGAATTCAAACATGATTGTTTAACAATTCATCATTGGCTAACTGTAATGTACAATTTTTCGTTCTTATATTATCCAAGTTCAAGTAGTACCCCCAGAATTGGACTCGTATTATCTTAGAATCAATTTCATGCCCTCAGATGCTCAATTTTCATGCTCGTATCTCAGATGCTCTCTGTAGGACTGCACTTAATTTTCCTTGTTATTTAAGTTCAATTATGCTCAGCCATGGAATATTATCATGGCTGCGAGGACTCTTCAATTCTTGCTACTCCTAAGTATAGACTATATCAAATCCTCAGCGTTAGTTGGCTTAATAAAAGCAGAAGAGGCCCGATAATATATAACGCCGTAAACTCTGAATAACACCGCCACTGCTTTTCTGATTAATATTCATTACCTTGTGAACGCTGATGCTCCTCCTCGTCATCCTCCTCCTCCTCCACCACCACCACCACTTCCTCCTCATCCTCCTCCTCCTCCTCCTTCCGATCCTTTGTTTTTGTTTATCCAACAGACGAAGAAGTGCGTAAAAAAGACAAAGAAGTGCGTAAGAATGGAGGAACACACCTCTACGCACAGCTATTTTTAAACCCAATAATAATTTACGTGCCACTTCACCGGCAAGAATCCCCAAACCTAATTGGAAAGTAATCGATTGAATAACTGAAGATGCAAGAAGCATCTCGATGTGGATTGGGCTATTGTACGAGTATAGTCTGTCCAAGCAAAGAAGATATTCTGGCAAGATGGGGAAATGACTTCAGCTCGGTCAATATTGGTTAAAAAATTATAAATGTTGCCTCAAATTGTAGATCAGAATGCTTCCTACAATTTGAGACCAAATTTATAATTTTTCAACCAATTTTGAACGAGCTGGAGTCATTTTCCCATCTTTCCAGAATGTCTTGTTTGCTTGGACAGACTATACCTGGGAGGGTTTTGGGCTGTAGATTACCGGAGATCCTAGATGGCTGCATGTTAGTGAACTCTGAACCCTCTGATGCGCTCAGTTGAACACCAAAAAAGAAGAAAAAATAATTGTATGCACAGGCAAAGTCTTTTTCACGATAGTTCAATGCAACGAACTCTCAGGATTATGAAGAATTGTGAAACTCTAAAACTGATCATAATACTGTAATTATAAAACATAAATAATTAAATGCAACAGACAGATCTTAGGATCGTGAATGATCAGTTTTGAACGTCACAGCAGATTTAAGCAGTTTACGTTTTGAAGATAATGATTATGATATAGCTTGTCACGTGGAATATGGATAAGTAAATAGAAGAATGATTGAAAATAGTAAATTAATAGTAAGGTCCAACATAGGCCTAGTAAATTCAGTGTTATAACTGAGTAATTCTTATTACCTTCGCATGCAGACAGATGTAGTGATGTACCTAGTCCATTCTGATAGTCATATAGAACTTCAACTGAATAGAGTTCAATGGTGGTAGTTGGCACCTTGTTGCTGTTGAAGCTAAATAGTGCTCATATTACAATGATAAAATCGACAATTATTGGTGGAATGAAATGATTGATTGATAAGAATCTCAGGAGAGAAAGCGATAGTGTTTGTGAAGACAAGAATAACAGGAAAAGTTTCAAAATATTTAGAGATTATTGAAGTCAACACTAATCAAATTGAGTAATAATTATTGTTGAGTATCTTTCAAACAAGATAATTCAAATATAAGGTGTATTTTCATTGCAGACGAAGATCATTACAGTAGGTTTCTTACATTATAGTAGTATGAAGAAGTAATGTATCGGTATTATTTGTTATGAGTAGATTTGTAAAGGTTTCTCTTCATGAAACTTATATCTGATATATGACCGACCTCCTCTATAGTCTACACAAATAAACAGGACGTAGTGATATGAGTTTAAAACTGTACAGTACTATATTATATGGAGTACGGTAAAATGAAAATACAGTAGTAAGATATTGATCACAATATTTTTGATTTTTTATATAAAAAAAAACGAATCCATAATACAACCTCTCCAAGTTATTCAACCACTTCTATCGTCTATCATGAAACATGAAATCATTATTTGAATAATTGAAGTTCTTTTATTTTGCTTAAAACCACAAGCCATATAGTAAGTAGGCTTACAGAATTAGCCTTATAGAATTTAGTCTAATCCTAATGTTTCTTTTCCTGACGGGGTAACAGCTTTCACATTCGCTATTTTCCCTGAGAATCTCTTTCTGAGTACTGAGATCGTAAAGTTTAGTGAGTCATCACAATTAACCCTCTACCACGTGACTCACCTGATCATGACTCATTCTACAATTCTCCCAATTCCATGAACTTGAAGTTCGTTTTTGGACTGGTTGATTGGAATCTATGCTCTTTCTACCTGACCTGGGGATTCCCTGTTTTACTTGTAAGTTGAGGCGGTATTCAAGCTAGTATTCTAGGAAAGCGATTGATTTCCAGATTCAACCGTTATTAATTACACACACATCTACCACTATTTTATTTTATTGCTATATTATGATCTCTTTCATTAGCTGTACTGTTTTTATTAATAAAATATTTTATCAATATAATATTCCATGTTTCCATCCATTGTTAGTTTTGGACTTTTAGATCTATGGATAACCTCGGATCATACATAAGTAATCAACTTTGGTTTTATAAATATCTATTTAAAAAATTAAAATTCACATTTAGGGCTATTTTAAAGTTGATATTGGTTTAATTGACTTTAGTTTTTAAAAAGGTATTTGATTTTCATTTCTATCTATCAATATCCATTTTATTAGTTCCTGATTCTAAATTTCAGTTCAATCATAACGTTATATGTCAAAACTTGACATGTCAGGGCTCTAGGTCCTTGAAATAGAGCTAGGGCAAAATACAATACCTCTATCCATAGACTATCTATAATCTCAAATTTAATAAATTATTAGTTGCCTTAATAAACTTATTGAATTAGACTATCATCGACTATCTTTAGCATTAAATGATGTGTATGTGCTCTTACCATTAGCACTCAATGGTGATTAGATGCACAATGAGTCAATGATTGAACTTGTAATGTGTGCTTGGCTAACTCTCCTCTCCACCTTTGCTTATGGGTCGACGCTAAACCTAATCGACAATCTCCATAGAGGCGTAGATGCTTAACGAAGTTGAATAATTCTTTTCAAGTTCGTGATGTAAATTAAGTGAAAGTGGCTCTTCAAGAATCCAATCTGGAATGTTGAGGAACAATAATGCCGATCCACAGCTTCAATAAGGTTCTTCTTTTTTCTCCATTCTCCTCCTCCTCCTCCTCCTCCTCCTCTCTTTTCTCCTTTTCCTCTTCATACTTCTTCTCCTCGTCCACCATTTCTTCTTCATCCTTCATCATTTCCTCCTCATCACACCCTCCTTCTTCCTCTTGGCATTGGAAAGTTTGGTTCATATTGAACATGAATACCATCTCCACTACTTTGATGCTTCATTTCGCTGACATTTCAAATAACCATAAAACTGTGAAATATGTCCATATTTCACGCACTGAACCTAGTGTAAGATTCTATTTAGTTGTCAGATTTTTTATTTTCAGAGCGTGCGTTTTCTAGCTATGAAAATAGTTTATTGGCCACTTTTACGCGATTGCTGTCTGCAAATCACTTGCCGTTTGCATCTTATACAATAGGCTCCTGTAAATTTCTTCTAGGATTACTTTGTTGCCCAACTGAACTGTGTGTGACTTGAATGTTTTTAAGCCTGATATTTTATGTTGGATGCAGTTAATATGCAAAAGAGGAATTAAATTCCGTATTTTATCGTTCATCCACAAAACTGTTGACACATTTATTTTTATGAAGAGGAGGAATCTAAATTCCATGTTTCAACTACCAAAACTTGACGTTTTTTATGTTGATGTCAGATTTCAGTGAAATGTGTACCGTGGTGAGTTGGTGTTGAAATCTATTCGGATAATTTTGATACGACATCTTAATATATATTTTTTATCTGTTAATTAATCTGATAATTTTTCTGTTTTTATCTGATAATTTTGATACGACATCTTAGTATATATTTTTTATCTGTTAATTATCAGTATTATCAGTTATATATCAGCATAGAGTCATGGAAGCACGTGTTGCATTCATTTCAACCCGTTGGTGCAGTTTAATGTTATTATTTTCATTACAACTTTACATAGTTTTGATATAAGGTGGTGGTTTTCTGTGTATTTTGTTATGCAGTCTTGTATTATTTTAATGCTCAACAGAATAATCATTGACTTTTTCAAATCAAATGAAAAAAATTCATCAGCAAGAAAAATCTGAAAAATCACAATAACATTGTCCTAAGCATTTAATTATTGGATATCGCTCTAGTTTATAATTTGTAATTTCAACTTGATTTTTCCCCTAGAATCTGTATGTATTTGTACCCTTCTGATGTTCACAAAATATTTGAACCCTACTCAGAATCATCAAGTTGTCGAAATATTGCTACTTCTTTTTCAATCAACTTGGAAAATATTCGCTTTTCAATCAACAAACATTTTATCAAACATTGTTGTTTAATACCAATTCTCTCAGAAAATAGGCCTATACAATTTATTAGTTACGCAAGGTCGCTCAAGCAACAGTAGACTAGAATCCGAAGTGCGTTAATCTTTTCACTTTTCATTTAAATAATAGATGATTGTGAGAGTATATTCTCTTACAAATGCCATTTCTGGAGAAAGTAGTATCATGGAAATGATGAACATTTGAAATGCGTATTATTAATATCTTTGAAAACTCGCAGATTTATGACGAACTAAAATTCCACTAAAATTTATTCCTTTCTTGGAACGACACTTCCAATTTAAACTTACGGAATCTAGCAGCTTAGTTCATTCAGGTTATCAGGTTACCTCAAGTTATTCAGATTGATTGCGTGATAAAATCGTCTATTGGATCATACTACTGGATCATATTTTGTTATAATAGAAATATCGATAACGTAGTAAGGGAAAAGCACCAGTAGTGGCTACTGCTTCAGTAGTGGCTACTTGAATGTTTTTTCTTTAAAATACGAACTTAATGTCTTCAAATAAGTTCTAAACCTACTAGATACTTAGCTCATACTATTAAGCAGCTAAATAGTTCAGGTAGAAGCTCTTAGAGTAGTATCATCAGAGATTTCTGAGAGAAGTTTATTGTCGCCATTTCACTCGAATACGTTGTTTCAGTAAGGAGTTCAGTTTTGTCTTGGACGTTTTAGTAAGAAGGCATGTCTACAAATTGTTGTATTATGACTAGAAAGTCTGTAAATTTCGCATTTTCTGGTGTTATAATCATTCCCTAGAATGTCTAGATGTTGTTGAGAAGGTTTTTAGCCAAATATTGCTGATATTTTGGCGTAAAAGCAGACTGGTCACTACTAGTACAAGAAACCGTGAATAATCTAGTAGTGGCCACCCAATAGTTATTGTTGTAGAAGTTGTAGATATTGGAGTAAAAGTTGATGTTATTCGAATTTTTATTCTCCTAAGACTGTTTCAAATAGGTTTCATAGAGAAAATAACTTTAAAACGTCTATTTTATCGTTTAACCTCACTTTTCTGGTGGCTTGTAACCAACAACAATGCATTACCAATTCAACTCATTTTAATATAACCTATTATTATTTCTGGCGTTATTATCACGTTCTGGGATGTAAAACTAGCTTACCTAAATGATTGCAACAAGCAGCTTGATAAATTGAATTTTAAATGAGCATAGAACATGTGGCCACTATAGAATCAATACCTGGCCACTACTGAATCATAGTGGCCACTTTAGAATCAAAATCGAGTTCCACAAAAAGTTTAATAATTATTTTTTGAATGGACATATCAGCCATTTTAAATAACGTGACAATTAAGAAGGGTCTAGGCTACATGTTCATTAAGTTTAAGATGAGATTAAATGATGGAATGGACTCACAATTCTTCATAAACTATAAAAAATTCCTTAAACATGGCCACTACTGGTGCTTTTACCTTAATATCTGTGATGATAGAATTTATTAACTAATTTCCCGTTCGTCTGCAAATGATGACTGAAATAAAGAATCACGCAATCGAATGACAATAATATTGATATCGCAGTTCCTCTTCTATAATAATAAATAAATCAACGGTTAAAGACAAAAATGTATGTTTTAATTGAAATCTGGTTTTTAATCATTCAATTTCTTTAGGATAAATTTTCAAATAATAAAACTATTGAAGCTTTGAAATCCATTAGCTCCAATTGTTGTAAATAGGTCGAAATCTGATGCATCAAACTCCTGATTATAATACTTTAATCACTGAAAATTATAATGATAAATTTGGTACACCTACCAAAACCGGTAGGATTCTACTCGTATAGAATCCTGAAAAGAATAAGAATTAGAATTAAATGATACTGCACTGTTCAATATAGATCCATCAACTCCTGATTCTCATACTTGTGTCACAGACTACTCATGATATATCTGGTACAACTACCAAAACCCTTCCTAATAATATTACAAAAATAATAAGTGGTGTTATTTTATGATAATGCATTGTTCAATATAGATCCACCAACTCTTTTTTCTCATACTACTCATGAGAGTTCTCTTATCTCTGGTTGTAAACTGTGAGGTGTTTTGTGTCTTATTCGTGGACAATGCAGGAGGCAAACCAATTCCTGCGCCTCATTGTCTACCGTACAGACGTAGAGTGCAATGGATGCTGTATTGTCCGATTGGACGTGGATGGTACATGTCTCCTCCATCCTTGACCTCCCCGAATATCACGTGTTCTGCTCTGAGGGAAGCAGGGCAGGCAACCTTGCGACTCGCAAAATCGATATTTCCTTTTCTATCCTGAGGCTGGTTGGGTCGGTCGTCCCTCTTGTGCGCTTTCAGTGTCCCCATGGCACAGTCCTCATTGTTACGATTCGTAACTGCCCTCCATATATGCTAATTTTTGAGATATTGGAATGTAGATTGGCATTAGAGACTCGTGGTACAATAGAGTATGACAGTACTAGATTTTGTGAATAGGCTTTTGAATGTAATGGATTTATTAATCTCCATTTTTTTTAAATTATTCAGAAGAGTATATTTTGTTCAAAGTTAGGAGCATTAGTTGAATAGGTCTATCCTGAAAATAAGCATACACTTACTTAATTTTATTCTCTAATGTGAAATTCATGTGTTTCTTACATTCCAATGGTATGAAATTATGAGTGGCCATTTCAATGGCCACATTTCAGCAGTTGAAGATCCAAATATTTAAAGTAATAAATTTCAAATATCCAAGCTGTTTCATTATTGTCTTGAGTATTGTCAAGAGTATTCTATTCTCTTGAATTCATATTTCTAATCACGGTCCTATCCATTCCTATTCTAATCAATTTATGTATTTATTACTATTACATGTATTTTAAATTCTATTTTATTGAAATAAATTGATTGCACTACTGTTGCATGTCGGTCTCCCGCTCTCCCTGCTCACTTTTCTTCAGCTCCCTCCGCCAATCAACTGTCAGCAGCCTTGAATGGAAATTCACGGTCAGTTGCTGTTCTTGTTGTATAGTCTGTACAAGCAAGGAAGACATTCTGGCAAGATGGGAGAATGACTTCGGCTCGGACAAAATTGGTTCAAAAATTTAAAATTTGTTATCAAAATTGTAGAGCAGAGTGTTGCATTAAATTTGGAACTTAAATTACGAATTTTTGAATAAATATTGACCGAGCTGGAGTCATTTTTCCATCTTGCCAGAATGTTTTCTTTGCTTGGACAGACTATAGTTGTGATACAGCGTCCGCGATACGTTAATGAGGATATCCTCAATTCGCACTCTGACCAGACGCTCACTTACTGACAATTTTTCAGTGTTCGCTTAGTGTAAAAGATAGTGGCCACTTATTTTCTATTTTTCAAACGTCTTTTGTATAGTGTGGGTGATAACAATCGCATATTGCAGTCTATAAAAAGGAACTTGATAAATAGTTCACCCAACTTAATATTACAACCTTTATTTCTTAGATTACAACATTATTACATGTCATATGCAATAATATTCTTTAATCTAAAATTCGAATGTCTAAATTCGATTATCTAATCTAAAATTTGAGTCGTTGTCGATGTTGTAGAATAGTTTGTTTTAATTATAGACAACTTAGCCTAAGTTTTTTTTAAATTTCATTTTTTACACATTCCTCATCATCCGATAACTATGAAAGGACAGTCCAATGAAATCCAATGAACTATTTCAGGATAGTTATAAAAGTCTAGTATGTCTCATCAGTCGAATTCTTTCATTAACTATTTTCAGATTTATTAATAATTTAAAAAAGTAATTGAAAGCTTCTATTTTGGGTAATCTTTGATAAACTTGAGCCGAAACTCAACTTGTTCGTGAATATAATAAAGAGAATAGAATTAAATTATTGTATTCAGAAATATTCATTATTGAGTAGTCAGATCTTGCTTGATTCATTCAGAAAATGAAAAATATTTTACAAACAGTAAATGAAAATGAAAATTATTTAAAAATAATTTTTAAAACAGAATTTTATTCACTGGAAACGAATTTCTATTTATTTGAGGAGCTTTTTATCAGGATTTTGTTCTTTAAAATTGTTCGAGCTGCTTAATTTTATCTCATTTTAGATTTTCAAATCAGAGCAAAGCTTATTTTATGGAAAAATTTATCGATTCTCTCCTTAAAATACAGCTATATAATTTTAAGTGGAGGAAGATTTAGTAAAGTACCTGACAGATCATAGCATCATCAAACACATTGGATGTTATTCAACCGTTCACTGGGAGACAATTTAATATCAGTTTTATTCTTTAATAACAGCTTACATCAATTCTACAAACAAGCTGGTGTAGCGTCATTGTTACCAGAGTTTATACTCTCATCATGAAGTTGTCTCAAGACAGACTATTTTCTAAACAGTTCAGTGCATGCTATTTATTTGTACAACATAAGGAGATAATTGTTATTTTAAATACCACACTTCTATCGTATACCTCAATAATTGAGTATTGAAATACCTGTTATTACTCAAGAGGGTACTTATTTCATACTGTTTTCTGTCCAGTTGAATTAGCATGTTAATTTACAAAATTATTGTTTGTTTTGCGAATGTATCAGCAAATTAAGTACACCTTACTGCAATTCAATTATAGAGTACGATTAACTTTTTAGATTTTTATCTTCAATATGCAACCAATACATAGATACTTTATTACCTATGAATATTTATTTTTGGAATGTGTGCATCTGTATGATCAATAATTGAAAAATATATTAATCATTTCATTCATTTAAGAAAATACAATAAAATTATGGGATAAAAGCACAATGAAGACCAAAACTATTTTTTACAAATTTTGAACCATATTATACAAGACCAGTGTGGTTCCATAAAATATTGTTCCATTCCCTCTACTAGTATTCATACTTACTAGTGCTCAGTGTTCCCAATTATTGTTCAATACCTACTTAACTTTTGAATTCGGTTGTATTCCATTTCATGATTGAAGCCGTTTACTTCAACTGTACTTGTACTTTTTCTGTTGTCACCGAAAAGAAAAATTAATAGCAACATAATGTCCGAAATTTAAATTTTTCCTTGAAATTTAATCTTCAAAAATTATTAAATAGTACCAAAAATTAATAATTTATTGAGAATTTAATCTGTTTATTAATGTACTCACTTATCAACGCTAGCTTTCGACGCTTCGGTTTCATTTTAACATTTTTCTCTTTTGTTTCACTATAATTTATCTACAGCAGTTTGTTCAGTACAAGGCCATGTTGTCAGTTTTCTGTGGGCTTTCCAGACGGCGCCTGCCCATCCCTTGGTGTGTCTCCGAGGCAATATATTGCAGTATGTCAAAATGGTATCCTATGGTGGTCCATTGTCCATGACAGACCCATGGGAACTTTGTCCTGTCTTGAAGCTTAGAGAGTTTCAGTTTCAGGATTGTCTATCCTTTTGTAGATTGTTCCAGAAACATAGCTTGCAGTGGTTTTTTAAATAGGTTTCTATTTTTATATTGGTTTTTCAACTACTGTACTTTCTGTTGGCTTTTGGGCTTCTTTCTTGTGAACGTTATGTTAGTCACAGATTGTAAAAACAGTCATGTTTCTGTACTGTTCTTTGCTGTACGATACAATGATCTATTCAAGGGTAAACACCGTACCAATATAATTATATCAAAATACTATTATCATGGAAGAACTACAGTCAATTGTAATCAGGATATAAAATGTTAAGTTCTTTTGGAGGTTTTAACTAGCTTTGTTTAGGGCTCACCTATATTGAAACAAGCAATTGTCTTTAGACCCTGAAAAAATTGAAATATCTCTTCTGTGGCTTATGAAGTAGTTGCCAATCTTGATTTACTGATTACTCTTCCAAGTTTTTGTCTACTCCTTCTTATCAAACAGTGGTGTGAAGGAATTTAGAGTATATTATCAGAATATTTGATAATACTTGAAAAGTGGTCATCTATGATAATATTTATTTTTAGTAATACTCCCTAAAATTGTAACAATCAATATACATTTGGAATATGAATATTGACAATATCAATTGTAGTTCTTCCATGATAACAGTCTTTTAATTTAATAATATTCGTACCGTGTTTACCCTTGAATAAATCATTGTATCGTTCAGAAAGAACAAAAACACTAATGTGTTCTCAATATGATTATGTATTTATGATCTATGACTAACACAAGGTTCACAAAAGAAGTCGGCTTTGAGAGAAGCCCGAAAGTCATGAACTCTTCTTCCGAGAGTGCGGTGGCGGCCTTTTTAAGAAAGATAAAATATATTTTGAGAACTGTGCTCTCAGCTTTGCCGTTCTTCAGACTCCATAAAAGAAATATTTCATGGCTTGCTTAAGAACAGCACGGCAGAGCCACAGCACAGTCAATATAATCCGGGTGGGTCTTTTTGCCGCAAAATAACGTTCGCAGCATCTGCAGTATGGTATTGCGTTGCCGCGTGCTTTTTCATAGCAATAGCGGCTAGAAGCCGCGGTCATTAAAAAACCATTCGCACCTCTGTCTGTCTACTGTCTTCTTCACCTTCTGATGGTTTCCTTTCTCTTGAACTTCTCGTCATCATCTTTTTTTTTCTAACATTTTCTTACTTCATTTCATCTTACCATCCATCATATTCCAGGTTTTGTTACTCCTCATTTCTTCTACTTATTCCTTCACAATTTTCAATGTTTACCTATTTTTTCCTTCTCTTCATTTCTTCTCCCATTCTATAATTTTCTCAGTTTTTTGTTTATCCTCTTTCTTTCTTTCCACCTCTTGCTTAATCTTTCCTCTACTTTCCTCTTACTTTTTCTTTACTACTTTCTTGTCAAGTAAATAATTATTCTATCTTGCTTTTCTCGTCCTTCACTTCAATCCACTTCACTCGCTATTTTATTATTTATACTACGTGAATAAAGTTATCTATTCTAATCCCTTTCTCTCATAGTTCTTCTTCACTTCATCAATCTTTCTCCTTTTTCTCTTACTCCGTATCGTGCATCACTTTTTTCTTCACTTTCTTCTAATCCCTTCTCTTGGTTTTCCACCAAGCTCCTTCATCCTCCAACACCTTCTCCTCATTTCCTTAATCTTCCTTTTTGTTTCCCCTCTTCCATTCCTAGCTTTCATTTTGCTTCTGATTCCTCTTCCTCACCTCACCATATTTCCCTTCATCATTCTCAATACCTTGCCATCCTATTTTGCACTTCACTTTCTTCGCATCTTCTTACAACCATCTTTTCTTCTATTTACTTTTCTATCTACTTTTTCCCGCTTCTCTTTCGTTCCCTCCCGATCGCCAAGACACCAAATTCTCTTCTTCTCGATTTCTTCTCTTTCTCATTCTCCTCTCGATTCCTTCTCCTTTCTTCTTTCTAGGCTCTTCTAGTTTCATTCACTTTGAGTCCCACATTTAGTGTTAGAGAAGAAGTGCCAGAAAGGAATGAGACCGAACAAGCCTGAAAAACAACTCCAGCAAGTTTTAACGTTCCAACTTGTTTTGACTGTAAGTTCTGCTCTCAAAATACGTTATGGCAGTGACTTGTTCCACAACTCCACTGTTGATTATACTCCTGTTTTGAGAGTTTGAAGCTTGAGAGGTTTCCAATAGCAATATGGAATATTCTTAGCAGTTGTGAAGCAATAAGCAGAAGTTGAAAATATGTTTGAATGTGAAAAGCATGTCAGTTGATAGGGGCCACGTTATTAGGAGCAAATTAGTTTTGAAGCGTGAAAAGAGTTCTTGAAGCTTGAAATAAGGTGGAATATTGTGCTGGTTTGTTATCAAAAGTAGAAATCGGTTTGAAGCAAAACCTACCTTTGTAACCTAAGTTTCCAGAGACCGTTTCTTTCAGATTAATAAGTTTCTTCTCATTATTGTCTTGCTAATGCGAGAATTCCATACATGGTTCAAAATACGATACGCATTTTAGGATCTGTTCGAATAGGTTATCTCACTTTTCAATCAAATTAATCAATATTGAATTAATACAACTTAATCATAAACTATTAGCTGTTTAATTTTCAAGAATATTCTAAGATTCCATTAGAATACAAAATCAACACCTGAATAATGACAATTTTATTTTTCAATCCACTTAATAAACTACAGCTGATATCTCTACTTCATTGCGCATTTATTACAACATATTCGTAAAGAATTGTTTCGAAGTTCGAAAGTGTTCTTTTTTCATTTTCAAATAAATGCAATACTTTCCCCCTCTTTACACATAAATATGAGTGATGTTGGATCGATATAAAGTTTCATGACAAACCTGTTTATTCCTTAATTTTGGCTATTTTTAGCTCCCAAATGATGAAGAATGGCGTAGATAGAACATTTTTTTCTTTCATTTTTCTTTGGGCGTAACTGGTTATTACATATCTGCATATTAGACATAATAATGTGGTATAATTAAGTTATTTTCCTCTCGCACCTTCCACGATCCATCACCTGATCTAGATGTTTACCTTGTATTTTTCGAATTGGTTTCCTTACTAGCCTAGTCGATATTTTCCAATTTAGAAATGGAATGTTCGAGATCGCATCATCAATTTTTCACAAAAATTCAAGATTTATGTTGAAAATGATTTTCTGTCTTGTTTCAGGTAAGAGAATCGTTCTACAATCTCAGAATAACCACCAACAATCGACGTGGTGAGTCTCAAGTGATGATTATACTTTTCAAATATAAATGAGTATATCAACCACCATTGACAAACAAAAACATCAACCACAGATCAGTATCTCTTACTGTACTTTCAAAACGTATTCATTGGGTACTATCACAAATTTCATTCCTTTTCTACTTCCCTCATTCTTATTGAGTATGTATGGCTTTAATAGTCAAGAGGACCTGAAGATAGTCCCATCTCGCCGTCACAACCAATTCTTGAAAATGAATTTCAAATTCCAAGTTTGTTGAAAGCTTACTTTCCATCATGAATAGTTATTAAATATCCATGTTATGACTTCAAATTGGTACTTTTGCATGGAAAATGAAAAGATACGTTCTTTGAATTGGGCAGGCCTATCACTTCTGAGACATTATTTCACGAACTCAATTGCAATGAAACAAGCTTAGCCTAGCCAACGCCAAAAAGTTTGGCGGTTTCGTCTGCCCTTGTGCGCTACAACAGCTGATGTTATCAGGAATGTCGCTTAACTATGCCTAGATTATGTTTATTAAACCAAAAGAGACAATATATGCTTTACATCAACTGTTAGTAGGTTACATCACGTACAGCAGACAGACGAATTCGCCTAACTTTTTGGCGTCAGTTATACACTAATTGAAAGCTGAATATCCTTCTCATCCTGGGTAGTTGAGTATCTATTTCCATCTAATATGGTCAACATTACCTGGGTAGTTGCCATTTTTTAACTGTAAATTAACAGCAACCACTAAGCCTCTCCCCTGCATCTTCACCTCAGACATATCCTTCCTCTCCTGTCTCGTTTTTCCTCTTTAATAATCGAAGACATCCTTACTGATGAAAGAGAGAGAGAGAGAGAGAGAGAGAGAGAGAGACAGGGTGAGAGAGAAAAGGATGAATGAGGAGTGTGAATGTAGAAACGTGCCGGGCATATATGCGAGTATGTCTACAGTACACGCCTATTTGAAGTGTAGTCTGTCCAAGCAAAGAAGATATTCTGGCAAGATGGAAAAATTTCTACAACTCGGTAAATATTTGTCCAAAAATTATAAATTTTATCTCAAATTGTGGAGCAGAATGTTTCCTACAATTTGAGACAAGATTTATAATTTTTTACCAATGTTGACCGAGCTGGAGTCATTTTCCATCTTGCCAGAATTTAATCTTTGCTTGAACAGACAATACAGTATACAGTGTGGGCCCAAGCCATGTCCTGGTGTCATTGAATGGTGCTGTCAACGAGCCTCCATGGCTCAGCACCGACCTGACATGAATCACTGATGTTATACGAATATAACCTCAACCGCAGATCGCAATATTACTAACTTGAATCGTATTAGATCTAAATAGAGTATGAAACACATGTTATCTATGTAACAGATCTGTTGTTGTAGCCTTCCCTATAAGATAAAGATTATGATTGTCTTCAATGTTCAATTGAAAATTGAAAAAAGGCCTGTTTAAGTGATATATTGGATTTTTTTCAGTAATTGATATCGCGTTTCTATTTCGATTTGGATATATTTGAATTTTACTCTTGTGACATCACTTTTCAGTTATGAATATCTTTAAAAATTCAAGTTTCTTTAAATCCTGTTCTTTTGTTTATATGTCTTCTGAGATCGGAATATCGTTTACATGTATCATTTCGTATTTCTTCGACTTTTATCCTGGTGATAGTTCGTTTTCTGTCATAAAAATTTTAATAATTTTTATTGATATTTCAAAGTTTTGATTCTTGATCGTTTGATGGGAGAATTTCTTATAAATTACAAGAAAATTTCAATCTAGCCATAATGTCTATCTCAATAGGCTACAACCGGAGATGATTCAAGAATAAATTTTCAGTCACTGCTTTTTGGAAACCTCTAAACTTTTCTTGTTAGATTCTAGGAAACCTTTGTTTATTCACACTTTGAGATTGTGATGCTTGAAATAATCCATTAGAGACTGCATGAGGAAGTCTTATGAATTTCCTACTCAGTTTCAGAAATCCCGTCTTGAAAATTTCGGCTCAAAGAACCCTTATCCAGTACAGAAGCACGCGTTATTTCAATGGATTTGCTTGTGATCGGGAACAACAGCCAAATAATTATTTGAAAACAAACGTAATGACACAGGAAAAAGAAAGGAAAATTAAGGCTTGATTCTTCTCCTGATTTGCTAGCTGCAACTCAAGCATCCGAATATCTGGCCGGTTCGTGTATATCGTGTGATGTTTTTCTATCTGTATATCTTTCTAGTGCATCATTTACGCATCCACGATCGCAAATAATGAGCGCTTTTCTTTCTTTTTTTTCGGTTGAGGAGAGCTTTTCGTTGAAGGGGCGTGGTGGGTACTGTAGTTCAATAGAAGAAGAGGAATTCATGGATAACGGTGGAACAGGGGATTGTGTAGACCGTATCATTATCACCGTTCCTATTTTCGGAAACCGGAATGCAACAAAATTTGGAAGAAGTCTTTTGTTTTCTTCTCATTCTCTTTAAAAATAACTCGATCGCCTTCGTCGAAACTCCCAGCATCGGTAATTTTCTCCCGATTCTCTATTGCGCCTGATTCTAAATTTGGCCATCATTAAAAGTCTTCTGAACGGTGTGAGTTGAATTGAATACGTGATGTACATAAAATTGATTTAATTTGTTTTTTCCAAAACATGGAAAATTGTGTGTGCAAATAAAATAGGCTGCACAATGGTTGTTTTTGACATAATTGTAACCCCTCGGAAATTTATATTGACTTTATTTTCTCTAACTGAATCCTTAAGTGGTTGGGAGCATTACGTGGATTCGTTCCTCCAAATGCCAGATTATTTATAATTAATTTTGAACACCTCTAATTATTGTAATTACCAGTACAACTATGAGTCAGGAACTTGTATGAAAAACAAATATTTTGTGATATTCTATACTCCTGTTTTTATTGACCATTTCCTTTAAAATTCAAAAATAAAACTACTACACCAAATTTTCCAAAACAAAGTTATTCTATCAATTATTAATGTTTCATCAAGTGGTAATAATTACTGTTTTATTTTTAATATTGCAAACTTATTCAAGGCCTCGGTTGAAAATAATATTACTACTGACATTTAATTAAAATTTTGAACTAGAGAACGAAACGAAAATGTTGGCACTCACCATAATTAAGACACAAAACTACACAAATTAAGACACAAAAACTTTCACTATGAGTTACTTGACCATCTCCCAAACTAGAATTGAATTTCTGATTCTAACTTTAATTTAATCTAATTTTATAAATCAAATTTCTGATACTATTAACTTTTTAAAAAAACTATAATTTGCCCCTCTGAATGGAAGCAGTTCCATTCAGAGAGCCGAGGCCTGTCCACAAATCACATCCTTTTGCTACCGTGTCTGAACTGAGACTCCTCTCTATTTGAATTACCCGAATTCAATATTGTCTCTTTAATTCCCGATTCCATTCCCTCTCTCTTCTCCATTTGAATTACCCGAATTCAATATAATCTTCTTTGGATTTCCCGATTCCCCTTTTCTATTTCTTTTCCCTCCTTGAATTACCCGAATTCAATATTGCCTCTTTGGAATTCCCGATTCCCCTCTCACCCTCTTTTTTCCCTCTATTTGAATTACCCAAATTCAATATTATCTTCTTGGAATTCCCGATTCCCCTCTCTTTCTCTCTTTCTTTCCTCTACTTGAATTACCCGAATTTAATATTATCTCCTTTTTACCTTCATTACCAAATTTTCTGCCCAGAATTTTTCGAATTCTCAGAATACGACCTACTCAGTCCAACCGTAACTGAGTACTCAAGAGATCAATCGGGCGGAAAATTATACATACATGTGTCCATTACCTATGCTCTTCCATTTCACTTTTCCCAATTATCTCTATTTTTTCCAACCTCTGAATAAAACATCACTTCATACTTCCTTGGACTCTTTTCCACAATACATCATTTATAGAATTTTCATACAACATTTCAACATCAAGCAGAATATAACAAAAAAAATATCACATAATGAAGTTTTCAGTTCGACAAGAAAAATATTTCTCTCTATCAATTTTATTCAAACAATGAATTCTACGGTTCATCTTCCTATCCATCCAGAACACTGTTGCCAATTCTCTTGTCCACCGGAAAACTCATGTTTCATGTTACACTATCAAATCGGTTTTGAACTTGGATCAAATTTCTCTCAACAATAGTTCATGACAACATTAAGATATTTTTCAAAACTCAACGCAATACTGATTTCCATCTCTATAAAATATTCAACTACAAAATAAATTAAATTCAATTGCTCGACTCCAAAGTAACACATTCCATCATCAAATCATTATTATACGTTTTTCTAGACTGTGCTTTAACAAGTTTTCACGATAAAATGTTATGTTCCTGGTTCCTACTCGTGTTGCTAACAATTAATTTTAATCAGGCTGTTTTCTCGTCTTTTTGATACTTCTTATCACACTTTCCCTTATCTCCAAAACTACTTATTTTTTCTGGCATTTGAAGGTTTGTCATTCTTGCAGTCAAACCCCACACCCTTGACACCAAATGTAACCCCTGGAAAATTTTATTGACTCTTTCACCAAATTTTATTGACACATGACACCAAATGTAACGGCTGGCCCCTTATATACTGTACTATTTTTGAATATTGACTAAATTTTCTCTAACTGAATCCTTAAGTGGTTGGGAGCAGTACGTGGATTCGTTCCTCCAAATGCCAGATTATTTCTAATAAATTTTGAACTCCTCTAATTTTAGCAACTACCAGTACAACTACGAGTCAGGAACTTGTATGAAAAACAAATATTTTGTGATATTCTATACTCCGGTTTTTATTGAACATTTCCTTTAAAATTCAAAAATAAAACTACTACATCAAATTTTCTATCTGGCCACCCGTTACATTTGGTATCGTGTGTAAGGTGAAAGAGTAATATAAATTTTCTCGGGTTAAATAATATTATTTGTTTCAGTACAATTTGTTCAGCCAAGAATAATCCTGCTACGTTTTATCCGCTTTGATTTTCCAATATATAGGCTTTAAATTATCATGAAATACGCTTCAGTATATCAGTGAAGTTTGAGCATGAAATGCAATCGTCTCTACCATTCTTTTTCTCCCTGGAAGATTTTAAAATTATAAGATTTTGTATTATTATTCTCAATCGACTTTTTCAAGAATAATTATCCAATTCAATTTCAATTTGAATTCAGCTTTTTTTAAATGACTAGCCGGCAGGCTCGCTTCGCTCGCCTTCTCCGCCTAGCCAGGGGGCTCCGCCCCCTGGACCCCCGAAAGTATAGGCAGTGTAAGTGTGTCAAACAGGCTCGCTTCGGTCGCCTGCAAAACCTCTGTCAGTGTCAGCTAAGACAAACAGGCTCGCTTCTCTCGCCTGCAAACTCCGTTCAGAAGGGATTTGGAATTTATTGAGCACAGCATTTCTACACCTAATATGGGCCTGTTAACCTAATTTCAACATTTTATGCCAATTTGTTCTAGAAAAATCTAAGAGAAACCCCGAAAATTCCAAAAAATAGTAAAACACTAACATTAAGCGTAACCTTGGGAAGTATATCGGACATAGTTTAAAACTTGATTCAATATCTTCCAAATTAGTTCATCTATAATCTCGCTGAATCATTGAATTTACAGTAAGGATTGGTCGTATCAAGGCGGAAGATATGCAACCCGCAACACATTTACAATTTTGAAAACCTGATTACTGGCGTAATCTTAAACGGAATTCAAAAATATTTCAACACAACATTTCTAGACCTTATCTGAACCTGCCCCCCAAATATCAACATTTTCTACCGATTTGTTCTCGAAAAAATGAGGAAAAGGCCAAAAAACTCTAGAAAAACTAAAATATTTGGCGTATTCTTGAAAAGTTTTCAAAATCCGTTCTTAGCGCGCGTCTAAACGTCCAACTGAACATGCCTGCCAAATTTGAACTCATCCGGTTCAGTGGATTTTTAGTTCTGTTGATGAATGAATGAATGAATCAGTCAGTCAGTCAGTGCCATTTCGCTTTTATAGATATAGATTGGAACTTGGAATCTCAACTTCTTGAATTCTCAACTTAATAATTGAACTTATTGAACAACTTGAACAACAATGTTATATGTTCATAGTATATTATGTTACACAGTACCTACTTAATACTCTGGACCCAAAGTGCACTATAGAGATGAGGAGAAAACGTTTAAAATGAAGCTGTTTTGAGGGAAAAAAGTAGTTATGTGATGGGCCTGCTATTGGAAAGGTCAAGTAAGGATTAAACAAAAAGAGCCCCATTAAAGGACCATACATGGAGAGTAATCTGTTACTTTAATTCACATCCACAATATGAGATAGTCGCACTGGAGTTGAATACTTTAATTTTTTGTGGTGTTTAAGGTGATTAAGGACTCTTCTTCATAACCCGTGCTTTTTAAATTGCTGGATCCATTTGTGTGTCCTGGGCACTCTTATTACCGTTAGAATGAGATTTATAAAGTCTTTCTCTTTTCGGGTTTTCAGTTTCTTCATTCTGTACTTTTTTGAACTCGAGATTGAGAGATTGGGAAGTGTCTACATGTTGTTCTTTGCTCCCTCGTGTTGTCATTGTTATATTAATTCGTAAGATTAATTTACATGATCAATCTAACACGATTTTCTGTTCTTGAAGAAATATACAGGGCCTATTGGAGTGAATCTAAGTTAGTTTCTAATTTCTCTTGAAAGTCAATAATTGAATTATCAATTGGATATCAAATGCAATAGATCTTTTCGCAACTGAGATTAAACAAGTGACTTGGGAACTGAGCTCATAGTCGCCGTCTTCATTTTAACTTAATATTCCTATTAAACCTTGGAAACCTCTGAAAAGTTCATTTCCTAGTTTCAAGTTCAACTTCGGATTTGCAATTCCAACTCAGTGTAAATATGCTCACCTGATCTAGGTTTTACTCAATTACAGTAGATTATATGAGCCTGAGAGCATCAAATATTATAGATATATCTCCCAAGTCCAAACACAGTGAAGTTATGTTTGAAAATTTCCGTCAATTGTAAATTTTGCAAATCTTATTTCACACCTCATATATGCCTGAAATTGAAACAATCCAGAATATGTATAGAAAACCGAGCACTAAAATATTTTGAAGCCAAAATCCTTTTACAGGAGAAGCTAAGCCAAGCGGAAAGTTCCGTATTCCATTTTTACAGCAGCTGAAAATGTATTACGAAAGCCTTCTAACCTGTAGGCGGTGTATTTTATTGTTTCCCCCACAAAATATGGTTACGAAAATTATTCTATTCATAAGAGAGTAGAAGTTCAATGTTGCTTAGAAAATGGAGGAGGCTTCCCTCTTGTTATAAATGCGAAGAGGGTGAAAGTTCCATTAAAGAAAAAAAGCGAAAAGTTAGTCTCCGGCGGGCCCTTCAAAGACAGGGAACAGCTTGGGGGAAACTGACAACTAGGGGAACAGCCCCACTCGCAATACAATGAGTAAGTCAGTACGGAGAGACACGCACCAATAATTCTTTCTCTTTTCTGGATTACTCCATCTCTATCCCTCAGTTACTCATTCGCTTTACAACCAGGGGAAACAGCTATTTAGAACTGTATATTACAAGCCATTTGTTCAGGGTGACATTTATAAAAACCGGAAAATAAATAATTCTCTTTCATGGATTTGATTTACTCCAGGAATAAGATTATACAACCACCTTATTTGATATTTTTGTGTAGTAATGGGTTTAAAAATATCACCCTAATAATTTGCGAATTCTCAGTAAATTTATCAATACAAATTCAAAAAGGGCTGATTATATTATTAATAAACGACTGCTTAAATTATTTAAAAAAGGCAGAAAGCCCTAAAACACGAATAGCACGCGCTATCAACTCATTCCTAGTACCTATTAATACTGTATAGAACTTGTGACTTCTTTAAAGACTTCTAAAAACAGGCCGTCAAATGTATAGTTCCATACAACTTAGCACAACACCTAAGTTTTCTTTTAGTGGAGCTTTTAAAAATCAATGTTCTGGAAATGAAGCAATGAGTTAGTTACATCAGACATTTTTCATACACATACATGAGCGTTACGGTAATTGAAACTGGTTTTTTCATAACTAACCATTAGTAACGATCGAATCTTACTTTTTCTTCAGCTCTCCACCTTGGAATTGAAACTGCAATTGTGTCAAGTTTTTGCCATTGCACTGCCATTGAATGGATCCCGCTTGCGTAACTTGACGGCATATTATAGAAATGCCAGTTTCTTATTGCGATCCAGTTGTGCCAAAACAATCAGACTGCCTTCGCTGGCCTTGATTATAATGATTCAATTCCTGCAATTCGCTTACCAAAAATCATAATCCCATTGGAAAGTGGATCAGGAGATTTGCTTGGGAAACGCCAGACATTACCGTACACAGCAGAGAAAGTTGATTATCTTCACATGGGTCAAGTCTATGATAAATTTATCCCAATCACTTTCCAACCAAGTTGATTGAGATAGACCAATACCAAGCCTAGGATTAGTATTCAGCTTCCTCCTGTAATTTGATAAAATGTGTGTTGTGCATAGAAGCATAAGCATTCGATTCCATGGATACTCAATGTTCTATTCCTATTGTATGTTGTATCGTAATGTTCTATTGAACTCTGTGTTGTATTGTAATTGTGTAACAGTTGAATAATTCTATAATATCTACTAGTGATAATTATCATATCGATAAAGTTTTATAAAAATAGATATTATGCCTTTTAATTTATTTTCAATCATTTTTTGTATTTTTTATTACAGTGTTATTATTTTTAAATTGGAAATTCTATCAATAAATTCTACCTTCAAGTCTCGCCCTCTTGTATCTTCATGAAGAAAATCAGTGACATAGTAACTTATCACACTTATACATTATTTTATAATAGGCTATAACTTACATATTTTGTAGTTTTTACGGTTGAGAGCATCAAATGTAACAGATAATAAAAAATATTTCCGAATATGCGGTGTAGTGAAGTACTGTTTGTAAAATTAAATCTTACGTCATGCTTGTTTATTCAATATCATTTATACCTATTACTGATTCTCTAGTATTTGGAAAAATATTTACACTAGCATATCTATCATCGCAGACTGGAATCACAATTAGTTTTCATCGCATGAATCGTAGTCGAGCCAGTGGAGAGAAGTGCAATCTTGGTGCTGAGGCCAAGTTCCCAAGAGAATGGGATTCTCACCAAGTTCGACTGTAGGCGACTTGGAAAAGATTTATATCTCGATCAGAAATGCAGCTAGTGGTGGTGAAGCAGCCACCTCTCATTCACTCCTCCAAGTTTATTCTAATAATATCTCTATTTAAAAATTTTAATCCATTTTTTCAAAGGGTGATGCCCACATGAACTCTTAATTTGTGCGTGGGGAACGAGAGAGATAAAGACTACATTTGGGTAGTCGGAACCGACGACTTATCGTCTCCTATTAGTTCTAGCCTTTTCGTGGAGAAAAAAAATCAGCTATGACGAACATTCATTTCATTAGTTTCAAAGAAATATGATTCCATTTGAGTAGATACAAAATAGTTTTTTAGAAATTTATTTTTAAAGATTTTTAGATCTACAATTTGAATTCATTTCAGGTGGGGTAATTTCTCAATTACTTTGATATCCAATTAGGTGTATCTAATATGTTTTATTGAATAGGTTCATGTAATGCAACGGTAGCATGTGAGAGTCTCCCAAAAATATTCAATGAAATGTCATGAATATGGCGAATTATATTTATGATTGTCAAAGATTATAGTAAAGATGAAAATTGTCAATATTTGTGAAATACTGTAAATTCATTCAAGAACTGGGAATAGTAAAAGGAATATTCCTCATTGATGATTTTTCTAGTTTGTTACGTAAGCCCTGCACATTAAAATGGAATTATTCATCTATTCATCAAGGAAATTGTCTGTCAAGGTCGGCAGCCTTGAAATATCAGCTTCCTCACCCAGTCTTACCAGCAAATTAATGGTACAAATGGCATTATGTTTTGTATAGCTAGTCCCTATCTGGGTATTGTAAATTATTAATGGTCAGTTCTAGGAGAAAAAAACTGGATCTGGAATCTTCTATGACAATGACGTATTATATTAATGTGTTCATAATCGCCTTCTGTATATCAAAGAGTATTGGAATAATATTGGATCTATTTAATCTATGATATCATAATCGTAAACACAGCCTCTGAATCAAATAAATATTATTCGATTGGTAAAAAAAAATCAACAATATTTATTGCCAATAATTGAGTCCTGTAATTGGTTTTGTGAATATCTTTACTATGTTCATCGAGTGTTTGGAGCAATGATGTTTCTCAAATAAATGGGTTGGAAATGAGTACTCATTCAACAATTCCAATAAATCAAACAAATGACTTAGATGAATCGAATCACTCTTGTTAACCCTTATTCTTTATTTCAAAATTTCAAGAACCCAGGTGGTAAGTGTTCCTACTTACATAGTTTCTTATCTTTTCTATTTCCTCTTCCTTATCTTCTTCTCCCCTCCTCCATTCCTTCCTATTCCTACCACTCTTTCCCCCCTCTCCACCACCTCTTTCACCTCATCTTCTTACATCTCTCTTCTCTTCCTCTTCCCCCTTCACCCCTTTTCTCATTCGTTCACATCCTTCTACCCCTTCAACAAGCAAACGCTAGCAAATAAATTTGGTGCCTATTTTATCTTATCGCATCCGAGCCTACGCACTGTATTCTGGGAAATGGATGGGCTGTCTCGTTTAGATTTCTATAGTAGTTTGTCCAAGCAAAGAAGACATTCTTGCAAGATGGGAAAATTACTCCAGCTCGGTTAATATGGAATCAAAAATTATAAATCTGGATTCAAATTGTAGGAAACATTCTGGTCCACAATTTGAGTCAAAATTTATAATTTTTGAATCAATATTGATCGAACTGGAATCATTTTCTCATCTCACCAGAATGTCTTCTTTGCTTGGACAGCTTGTAGTTGTTCTTTCAACGGAGTGCTCGGGTTTTATTCTCAACACTGCTTCGTATTTCTCACACAGCTTCATCCATTTCTCAGTCATTTGGTTCTTTACAGAATGATATTTTATTCTGCTCTATCTGATCCTTAATATTTCACTTCTTTCTATTTATGTTCGTCTGGTGAATAGCCACTGATTTAATAGGAGGATGGCTATTCAAATCCAACTCCTAATAGTTATTATAAATAACATATTTTAAATAGTTAATTCACCATCAATTACGGTAACGTTATATCATGGTTGAGGAGGCCAACCTCACTTGGTTAAGTTCGATTAATCTTGAACTGTGAAAAATTCAATTTTTGAATTCATTAATTGATTAATCTGTGATTATTCAGTTTGAAGCAAGTTAAAACTATGCTTAGTTTGAACAGAGGTGGTGCATGAGGTTCTTCGTGTCTAATGAAATGAACTAGCTTTAATCTAAAGCTACCTGTTGTATCAATAAATTTCCTCTCATGTTGATTATAACATAACTTACTAGGCATAATGTTTGATGAAGGTTGTTCCTTGTCTTGATCAATAATGGTGAAATTATTATATATATTTTTTCAATATTTTCGTGGAGAAAATTTATCTTGGAAATAAATCTGTGAATAGTGGCAAGAACAATTCATGTTGCTATATTAAATAGTTTCAGTATCAAATAGAAATTATACTGGGATGAGTCCCAATTAGAATTTCACTTTTTATCAGACAAGATAATGAAAGATGATGATCGCTATCATCACCAGCCATCATCATTGTTATCTTTTTATGACAATTGTATTGTTGTAATGAAAAGTGTCCCACTTTAATAACAATGCCAGTCCCAATTGGAAAGTTGAATTGTTGCCACTGTAATATGTCACCTTAAATGGGTAGCTGGTAATTTTACGGCCCACTGTTGGTTTCCAATCATTTGTTTTTGTAGAAATTGTTCTAGTGTTTAAAAATTAATCCTATAATAAACGGTCTGGATTGATCACATTTTGAACTCTGAATGAAATAATGAACTTTAAAACTTAGGGCTGTTTAAAATAATTGAAAAATAAATAAAAATCAAACACCCTTTTTTGAAAACTTTGAAATTATAAAAAACACATACATGTTTCGGGACATAAGCCCATTCTCAATGTGGATAAAAATAGTAATCATTTTTTTACTATTTTTATCCACATTGAGAATGGGCTTATGTCCCGAAACATGTATGTGTTTTTTATAATTTCAAAGTTTTCAAAAAAGGGTGTTTGATTTTTATTTATTTTTCAATTATCTGAATGAAATTTATGTTAATTTTTGTAACGTTTCACTATTTTTCATTTCACCTGATTCTTAAATTAAAGATAGACATAAAGATTACATAGTTACATTAAAGATAATACGATCTATATTGGCTACTTTACTACTGTACCATTATTCTCATATAAAGTTAAAATTAAATACTGTTTAAATTTTCCAACAACTCATTTTTGAATTTCATAAATCTTTAATCAGTGTATAAAATACTCTTTCATCATCTAGTACTCACTCAATGAATTTACTCTATTCATAACCTAATTTTTATTCTCGTTTCTTTTGCAGGTGAGTGTCCTTGTCTTCTCATATCTCATCTAGAATATTCAGATTATTGAGATTGTGGTCGATACTTGAAGGTTAATACCCAGAGTTCGTGAGTGTTATGAGGTGAGTTTTCATCATAATCATTCATTATCATAGTGCATTCCTACATTAATTATCGGCTAACGAATGACAATGACTATGATTCCTGTCGTTAAACAAGTTTATTCGGTACTGCATTTATATTAACCACCTTTGAATAACGTTATTCCATTGATGTCACCATGTCGGAATATTCATTGGTCCTCGTTGAATGGGCTATTCTAATTGACATAATTTCAAATAGATTTTTTTCCTGCAACTGGCCAAATAACTTCCATAGTTTTTATTAGTTTGTTACTCATATCTACTAAGCTGCCAGCTTTTAGCCTTAGTTTTCAACTCATTTTCACTAACCTTCCAGCTTTTAGCCTTAGTTTTTAACTCATTTCTACTAACCTCCCAGCTTTTAGTCTTTGTTTTTAAGTTATTTCTACTAACCTCCGAGCTTCTATCGTAAGTTTTTATCTTATTTCCACTAACCTCCAAGCTCTACCGTCTCTATCAATCACAAACATGGACTTCTGTTTGACTACTCTCTGTGTTAGTCTACTCTCTTCTGTTTGACTAAAGATACTGTACTTTGATAAGACACTACTTATCAAAGTTGACGGAAGCTCAGTTTCATATTCTCCTTCATCAAATAATTATCATCATACCTTCCTCTGTCCTACTACCAGGTCTACTTTCATCCCCACTTACCAATCTCCCCCTTACTTACTATAATACCAGTCCTTCAATCTAGTCTTCTAATCATTCCAGAATGATAACTAACATTCTACCGCGATCCAAGTCAACCGGTGACGATGCCTACGTCAGAGACGTTTGGAAAGCAGTGAGTGACGTAGTCCTGTATCCTCTTGTGGCTTTTCTGCAGCTGACTTGACTGGTCTGGTACATGTCGGTAAAGTGCCACGATATAAACCAGTAGCTGCTCTCTGATCCTGTTCTCGTTATCTCATCAACTCACACCGGCACACCGCCGTATTGACAATCATTCTCTGTTCACTGTCATTATTATAGTCTGTTCAAGCAAAGAAGATATTCTGAAGAAATGGGGAAACTTCTCCAGTTTGGTCAATATCGGTTCAAAAAATTGTAAGTTTGTCTTAAACAGTAGATCAGTAAGTTTCCTACAATTTGAGACCAAATTTGTAATTTTTGAACCAATATTGACCGAGCAGAAATAATTTTCCCATCTTGCCAAAATGTCTTCTCTGCTCGCTGTCATTATTATCTGCAACCGTCCTCTTTTTTGTCATATCCTTCATCATCATTATCATTTCTCCCAAGTCATCATCAGCCTTCCGCTGTCAATCTGATCTCATTCAATCTTTGTCGTTTCTCTTTAACAACCTGTTCTGAAGATTTCAATCTGTGCCTTTCCTTTCTTCTCCTTCTCTCTTTATCTAGTGCGGATGCTTTTCATCACTACCTCTTATTACTCGTAGATCATCACTTATCCGCTTTTCTACTTCCTTTATTTCATCTTTTTTCCTCCCGCTCCACATTATTTTTTTTCTTCTTATTAATTTTTTCTTCTTTTTTCCTTCTTATTTCTTATTCTTTTTCTTCTTCTTCTTTCAATTCTTATTTTCCTCCTCCTCTACCCCCTTCTCTACCTTTCCCCTTCCTCCCTCTCCTCTTCATCCTCTACTTTATTTTAGATCTCTTCTACTCCCTTCTTGTATGTAAGAGTTCGTTGATCCCTATCTGTTGAGTATAACTGCTATTAAATTGCTCAAACCATTTTGATATGCTTGTAAAGTAATAGACTCCATCTATAGTTGCACTCATTGCTTCATCGGTTGAGCACAGCCTTGAATTGTTAGTTTGCATTTTACCGTTTTGACCAGGAAGTAATTACTGTATGCAACCATCCTCTTGAATGGATTGTGTGATGAAGATGAGTATACGATGATAAGGTGATGAGTAAAATGAGTTCCTGTGTTATTCCATATGAAGTTGAACTAAATGGTTTTTAAATTATTTTGCATGATTTTCGTTCCAAATGTTATTATTTATCACAATATTATGTGATTTTAGAATAGGCCTATTATTGATCTTTGAAATTAACATGTTTCCTTAAAACATTGTATCAAGTAGAAAATTCAATGAAATTCATATAATAAGTGCATTGATGTTACATTTTCTCATTGGTCCTTGTTAAGACTCTATAAAACCCCAAGTTTTTGTTGCATAGATCCCATAATTAACGGAAAATTCAAACGATCAAGATAATTTTCCAAGTTTATTCCATCAATTCCCAGTAGAATCATCCACACTCAGCCTAATTCATTAAATGTTGGAGTTGATTTAGTGAACAAGTTTGGAACGTAATACAGTTTCCATAAAAATAATAATTTTCCTGAGTTTGATTCTCGAAGTGGCTCATAACTTTTAATATTGTACCATTCATGTTTCCACGCATCACGGAATCCAGCAATGATGATTAATGTTGGAAAAACTTTGTTTTAGTTGTTATTTGCGTGCGTATTTAACAAACGGTACTTTAAAACCAATGTAGGTAAGGAAGAGAAGTGACCCTACTTAGAACCAGTGTTTGTTTACCTTTGTCGTAGTTTATTTTGTGGTTGCGTGACGTTTTAGGCTTGAGACAACTTTCTTCTGGAACGCAACTTTCTTCCAAACTCAAAGACGACGAATTCTCTCTTTTTTAAGTTCTGCGAAGCTTTTTTCTACTATTTGTGTGCATCTTCTTCCCCGACTCATACAGGGCAGTAATTTATGGGTTAACTAGGCGTAAAGGAATTTCTTCCGGAAAGCATGTCCTAAAATAAAATTAATGTCTTTGGGAGAGAAGATAATCACTGGCTGAAGTCAATTTTAAGCCTAGTGCCTATTTGAACCAGGCAAATGGAATAGCTATAATGAAAACGAGAATAATTTTGGTGGAGAACCTTTCAAACGTGCAGTTTTATTAATTGGTTGGTATTTTTCACCGGTACATCTTCCGAAAACGTTTTTTTTTGTTATGTAAAACTCTTCGAGTAAATCGTATTGTCACCAACGTAATCTTAGAAAATTAAAAAAGTCTTTTAACTTGACAGTTATTGGTTTCGACTGCTTACTTCCGGGTTAAGTGTTTTTTTCAAGCTTTACTGTTGTGTAGATCTACCAGTAGATAAGGTGTGTTGTATTCGAAATTCATAGCTTTTATTGTAATAGGAATCGATTGTACAAGAAAATTGAAATGCTGGGAATAAACATTTGTAATCAAATTAGACTTCCTGATATTTAATCGTTGACAATTTGATAATAATTTAGATCAACTCTGATAATTGATTTATTATAAAAATTGGAGATTTTTGACATGAGGAATGAATACCGTGTATCCCATACCACACATGATAATATATATTCTATTTCCAGCACAAGAACTTATGTAATTCACCCTTGAATGCTCACCTTTGATTCCTATGGATTATAGGAACAAAGGTACTCGTATATAGGAGTATAGAATTATATTGGGTATGGAGATTAACCTGTACTTGAATTTCATGTTCATTCAATTTTTTCTCTAAAATGTTGATCAATTCTTATTGAAATCGATCTTTCTAACCCTTACTTAATTGAGTTGTACCCTACTCCTGCATCCCAAATCGACTTATTGGGAGTAGAGACGAAGAGATTAAGCATCAAGTGCAGTTCTCGTTTGTCTATTTGTAGAGTCAACAACTCGAAACATCAATTTGTTGTCGGTCAATTAATTAAATGAATTGTCTAGTAAAGGACACAATAGGCCGCCGCATCTGCTTAATTGACCAGAACAAACTCGATTGTTGACTTGCTTCAATTGACCTTACTACGAATTTAATCGCAACATGCATAATCAAATGAAGTTATTGGGTAATTGAAGTGTTGTGTGGGCTTAACTTGGTTTCGTTTGCCTCCAGCTTCTTGGTCTTGTTAATTTAGGACCTGCTATTGTTCTAATTAGGGTAGGGTAGAACTTGAGGGTGAAACTTTGTGTAAAGAGAGGAATGTCTTCATGGTCCATATTGTTCGTGAAGTATTGTTTGTTCTGGTTCTCCGCATATTAACATTCCAACGTATTTTATATTATTTATTACTGGAGTGGAAGTTAAATTTTCTCGTGATTAAATGAGCTCTTCATTACGAGAGACTATACTGCATTCGTCCTGAGTATAGCTATTTTGAATTTGTTGAAGTCCTGTATAAGATCATCTAATATATTATACTTGATTCGATACAACTTCCAATTTACAATTTGTAACTTTGAGTACATTTGTATTTCCTATCTTTAACGTCCCACGCAAAATTGAAAATTACGTAAACTAGAGCACTGTAAATTACTAGAAAATACGAAAATCACAATTCTTATACACAAAAATTGAATTCTGATAATTACTAGATAATACTCTGCTTTGTACGCGTATCACAATTTTACTTAGATTATTCATAGAATTTTGATAATCACTAGAAAGTAATCTGCTTTGTACGAGTAACACAATTTTTACATGGATTTTTTTTATTGAATTTTGATAGGTTGTTTGAGAATCGGAAGAGTTTAATGGGATTTCTAATCAATCAGATCTGTTGATCTTTTTCACCCACTAAATTAATATTTAGCCCAGTATATACACAACTGATCAGTGTGTACTGAAAAAGATAATAATAGTCTGTCCAAGCAAAGAAGACATTCTGGCAAGATGAGAAAATTACTCCAGCTCGGTTAATATTGGCTCAAACATTGTAAATATGGATTCAAATTGTAGGATATATTCTGCTCTACAATTTGAGATGAAATTTATAATTTTTGAAACAATATTTATTAAGTTGGAGTCATTTTCCCATCGACATTCTAGCTTCTTTGCTAAAGCAGACTATATAAAGTGAGTGCAAACATGACTGTGTTAGTCCCCGGCCGAATGTTTATCCGGACTGTTGATTGGGGGTGGAGTTTTTCTAGGGGAGACGAGAGGTTGTTGTAGGGTTGAAAAGTAATGATGATAGGGGGAAGGGGTGATTCTCCATAAGAAACGGGCCCTAATCGTACTTAGGCAAACGCCAGAGCTATTATTATTGAGCCTATAATGATAGTCTGGAGTGCAGGATAGGTTGGGGCTTTCGCACCAACCAGCAATTTACACCTTTGTCCCGGCAAAAACCTCTTACAACCCTCGCTTTAATTTATCAGCATCATAAAATAAACTGGGATTACCTAACCTAAACCAGGGCTGCTTTATTTAAGGCGCCACTGGCCCATTCCACTGCAGTTCTCATTGTTGATATCTCAAGCTAATTACGGACTGTGCAACAGCACAATGACCGCCAAGCCTTGTTTATTTCATCTCTAAATCCGGCCGGTTTCAACTTCCAATCTGAGTTAAGTAATTAGAAAACTTTCAAAGTAATTATTAAGATGTGAAGATATCATTTCTAGTAATGAATATGGAAGATATCCCTACATAGGTATCCATTACTTAGCCTACAATCTTACTCGTTGATCTTCTCTCAAATCTTATTAGATTTTGATTATTATAATTATTGAACTTCCATCATCTTTCGATTGTGTATCATGTTATTATCAGTTCTTTTTAATAGGCCGCAGGGGTGGAGAATCATACATATTTGTTAATTCTTGTAATGTCAATTCTCAGGTTTCTATTCTAAACAATTCAATATTTTCTGGTAGTGTTCAAAACAAAATTAAACATTTTTTAGTTAACGCTATTCATATCAAATTATTAGTTATATACTTCTTTGAATTTAGTGTTTATTCTATTTTCGTGATGAATAAATAATGTGACATCAATTCATGATTTGTTCTTATAATAAACAACTATTCATCTTTTCACAATCTACTATTCTCCCCAAAACATTATTATTTCCAGCTATGGTACCCGCATGTAATTTCTACATTTCAGTTAAATACACTCAAATTTGGAACAATTATACCTATTCATTCTTCTAGTTCAGAACTTTTGATCCTATATCTATGATTCTCAAAGCTACTTTTAATAACACCAAAGTAGTTCGTTATGACAATTTGCTGTGAAGGCTGCATGTATATAGTCGTCCTTGAAATTAAGTAAAATAACTTTCCATGAATATTTTGCTTGATTTGATACAATTACCTGATTCTCACAACATTCTCAACAGAATTCGTTATTTTGCATTCGGTTGGAATACTGTTGGCACATATGCGTGAAGATATGAACCGTTTATCATAAAGATGAAATCATAATGTTGAGAATTTTTTCCTGTGGCAATTGTCTGTAATCATAATCAAGCAAGGTCGCTAGTGAATCTTCTCATAATTGTGTGCTGTTCTGTTTTCGTAGATCAACACTGTAGATTTCCGACCGCGAAAAACTACGGTAGATCTACTACGACCTTCATCGAATATAATTAGTGTGAGAATGAGAATAATGATACTGTTGATATTCTTCATCAATTCCCCACAGTCATATCAAAGCAGAGACCTATTCAGACCAATACAACCACAATACAAAACACTTACCAAAGCTAGTTTCCAATGAGGTAATCATATTTTTTATTATTTTTTTTAAATATTCAAAAAATATTTCAATAACAATTAAATATGGTTATACAATTTAAACTGTGGGAAATGAGTATGATTTTCTGATAGCATTTCTGTTGAAAATTTAAAATAATCAAGTTGTAGAGGAGCATTCTCCTAACTCAATAATTATTGTAATTCTTCAATGATTTTTCCCATCAAGAAATGCCTACTATCAGATACAGTTCTACTATACTATCAAATCAACTGTAAAGATGGTTAAAAGGATGATCAAAGACTTCGATAACTACTTTGATAACTGTTGATCTTGATAACTACTGTGAAGATGGCGCCCCTGCCAAAAGACCTCGTCACAGTAAGTGAATAAATCAATTCATTAAAATTTGATAAACTACTAGTCGTAATTATATCATTATCGAAAAAACAATTCTAACTCAACTATCGATTCATTTAGTTTGTCAACTATGGTAATAGAAATATTTTTTTGTTGATTTTTTTCTATGGTTGCTTCTTCTCTTTGCAACCACATTAATTCTCTACCGATTTGAAAAGTGAGTATGCTATAGTCTGTCCAAGCAAAGAAGAGCCTCTGGCAAGATGGAAAAATGACTCCAGCTTGATCAATATTGGTTCAAAAATGATTGATTTGGTCTCAATTTGTAGGACACATTCTGATCTACAATTTGAGACCAATTTAATATTTTTCGAACCAATATTGACCGAGCTGGAGTCATTTTCCCATCTTGCCAGAGGCTCTTCTTTGCTTGGCCGGACTATACTTGAAAGCTACTCAGCTAGTCAAAAGTTGAAAACTTTCAGAATACGAACCGTATTCTTTGGCATACAACTTTTACTCGGAACTCGGTCGCAACTCTGCGACCAGTCATTCAGATTTATTTGCAAAGTGGTTGACTATCGAACCAGCCGCTCGCTTATGGAGATGTGTCGAAAACTAGACTATTGAATACCAATTCTCAACCTGAACCTGTTTATCTTCTCGTTTTTCAACTTATTTACCTTCAAACTAGCTCATGGGAGGGGGATTACTTCAGCCTCACTAGTTGGTTAGGAGAGTTGTTTCTCTATCGTAGGGAGAGGTTTATTTTCTGTAAGTAGGTAGGTGGTTGTTTTAAATAATTAGATTTCCTCATTGAATGCAACAAACTACGATTACCTTTACTTCAAAGTGTGGCTGAACAACTAATATATTGCATGTACCTCAATTGAATTTTTTTAATAAATAGTTGCATATTATGTAGCCTACTAGATTGAAATATCTAGTATATAGTATCTAGATTCTAATATCGGTTATAGTACTACAAGTGACTATAAACCGACTAAATATACTTCTTGAATTATACTGTATTTTCATCAAAGCAAAAAAAATTGTAATTTGAATAGCCTATATTGGAGCCTTTGTACTGATTGTATCAGTTGTGGGAGTATTTCCTTTTTTTAGGGCTGCTTATCAATGTTTTCTATTTAAAATATGAATAACAGTATCCTTTTATAATTATTATTTTTTTAGCATTAGCCTAATGTTCCAGCTCATAAGAGTCATTTTCAAAAATATAACTCTATGAGCTGAAACATATAATGCTAAATAAAAATAATTTTAAAAGAATTATTATATTAAAAATAGAAAAACTGTCGTGGGATGTGTAATAAATTATTCAATTTATACCACCGTTTCAAAATATTTCAATACAACGAAAATTAACTGTCAAATGAAACCGGCAATCATGGCGTGATAGGTTCGATCATTGCTTACAAAAAAATATGTTTCATTCGAAGCTTTCATGATAGAATTTCTTCAAACAATTTTTTTATTGATGTCAATGATTCTGCACTCATGCAGTTATTACAAATAACTCTTATGTAATAACCTCATGTAATTACGATCGAATGTCTTCGAAGTTCTTTATAGCATCATCATGTAAGAGAGGACCTTTGAGTCCCAACTTCGCCTTCGTGAATAAAGTGAATAAATAAATCTCGGATTCATGTTTAGTTGTTGGATCAGGCTTTTTTAACTAACTCGTCGATACGATTTTTCTCAATAAGTTCATTATTCTGTAATAGAGTTGTATTGATCAAAAACTCAACAATACCCCATCTATTCCCTACATTAAACATTAAGTTTAAATCTCTTTGTTATCTTGACATCAAGTTTAGATGCTGAAAGGGGTTGGATTCATTGTATGGAATCAATGTAATGAATAAGTTATGGTCGATTTCTAAATGGGTGGTGAAATGAATATCTTGAGACGCACGGTGTGGTTGAGAGGCGAAATTCAATTTCATTAAGCAGTTGGTGTTCTACTCCTTCATGCATGCAGGCAGACACCACTTCAACCACAATTCCCTCCTGGCTGGAGAGGCTCCGTTTCGCAATACCATCCAAAATTCAGTCGTCTTTCTCTTACTCATAACTCTTTCCAAACCCCTTGTTATCTGTCTCTCCCCGACTTCCTAACAAGTTTGAAACAACAGGGAGGCGATAATTGTTTACCCAGTCTGGTTGTTTTTGTGATTTCAATGCTTTTGAAAATCCTTCAATAGTTTTTAATTTCGAAAGAGCTTCCATTATCATATTATTTCATTCCTACTATCGTCATTTATTTTCATAATTCTTATCTTCATTGGAAGTTGAGGAGGTCAAGATTGTTGAAAACTTTTCCTGTGGCATTTCAATGTCACTTTCACATCTTCGGTCCTATAATTTATTCCTTTCATCCATATCTGGTTAGTTATTTTTCTTTACAACTTCTCACACCTCCTGTTTCTCTTTTACTGTTCCACAACACACGCTTCTTGAATCTTCAAACCTTATCCTTGATTCTCTAACAATCACTCCTAGTTTACATTCCTATTAAATCTCTACGTCAAGATGTTCACTACCCTCTAATCCAACTTTTTGTTATCAATCCATTAGATTTTATTTCTACACTTTACTTATTTATAATATTCTTCAACTTTTTTTTATCAATCCATTAGATTTTATTTTTACACTTAACTTATTTATAATATTTTCAACTTTTTTTGTTATCAATTCATCATATTAACTTTTCCTCCCGTTGCTGCTTTTTATCACCACACATTATTTCAACTCGCTGTTTCTTCCTCTACTATTCTTTTCAACATTTTCGACTCTCTTCATTTCTGTGTATCACTCCACTTGTTTTTCTCATAAATCTCCTTCAAAAGATTCTCCTCCCATTCCTCCCTATTCCACTTCTACTCTCTCTTCCACTTTTTATTATTATTCTTCTTTTTCTTTTCCTTCATATTTCACATCCTTTTTTCATCTGATCCTCGTTAAAACTAATAATTCAGCTTCCTATTCCTTATAGTTCTTATATTTTTATTACTCTCTCGGTATCTTCCTATCCTCTGCTTCGTACAGTCTTTCTCTACTTCTCCATCATCTCCTGCTCATCTACCTCCTCCTGCTCCTCTTCCTCCTCCTTCTTCTCCTCCTCCTACTCCTCCTCCCTACTCCTCCTTCTCTCATCCTCCTCCTCCTTCTCCTCCTCCTCCTCCTCCTCCTCCTCTTCCTCCTCCTCCTCCCTCACCACCTTCTACTCGCGTTCCATTCAAACTCCTCTCAAGCATAAATTCCAGCGGCAGCAGTTTCTAAGAAGGAATATATTGAATGCTCTTCACCCCCTCCCCCTCACTCACCCCATATCGTATAATCTGCATGCATTGCTTGTCAAGTACCCGGCATGGGATGTCTTCTTCCCAAGTATTCTGGCCTAGATACTTGAGCATTGAATTAATTGTCTGAAGTAGTCAGTCGCTTTGCTCAGCTCATTCCAGCCTGCAAACAATAGACGGCGAATGTGGCTATAGATATCAAACATGAAATTTGTGTTGTCATCCTCTCATATCTATTCACCCATTTTTTTCCAAGTTAAACATTGTCTGCTTTTTGCGCATTCCACAATGATCCCATACTCGAATAGAAAAAGAGGTATTTCGAACCTTCAATACTGTAGTCACATTGTTATAGAATGTTTAAAACATGATAGTTATATTTTATATTAACATGTTACTATATTTTCTTTGTCCAGTACCGTGATAATCGTAAACCGTAAACTTGATAATCGAGCTCTTTGGTTAGTCGAAGGCTCCATTTAATGGAGTCAGAATCATTTCCATTAATCCACTTTACTAGTTTTTAATCCAAAAAATATCAACATCCTTTAATTTTGAGCTTTTTTGAGCTGCAACCTTTCAGGGATTCATCCTTCCTGAACTATAAATTTATATAGAAAGAAAATTTTTCAATCCAATTACAACACACAATTATTGGAAAAAATCTCATAAGCCTATTCATACTGTGTATGCATCTGTAATCTATTTTATTTTGTCAATTGTGTTACCAGAGTTCTCTTGCAAAGGGATATTCTCCTTTTTTTATTGATTTCTCTCCTTTATTTTATTTATTTATTTATTGAGATAACATTCATATTTTTTAATCAGAGTAATCCTCTACCTGTTTAGCTCCTGAATCCTCAACATTCCTGCATTGCATATTGCACATAAACACTAAAATTAGATTCGGAAGAACAACTAAGGTCGACACTAATTGAGCTATAAACGTTGTCCGATTATATAATACACACTATAATACACGCACCATAATCCTCTCACTTTCTCACTCAATTTCAGTCACCTCTTTATCTTACACATGTTCATAATACGAAACCGACTATGTACACACGACACCTACACGTTCATTCGCCGGTAAATGTTTCTTTTTCATTTATCCGTGTTTACGTTTTCTTCTTCTCTTTGCTTTTTCTCCTACACACTGTGACTATCTCCGCCCTTTTTCTGTTGCCTAAGTTTTCTGGTCTTGTAGCACTAGCGGCTCGTACCCACGAAAAAGGTGAAGTGCTCATATCTTTTACTGTACAGCTTTTCACCTGTTTCGTGGGCACGAGCCGCCAGTGTCTTGTAGTCTATTTGTTCCCTTTTTTATTTTCTCGTATTCGTGAACACCTTCATCTTGGTATCTCTCTCCACAAATTTTCTGCTGTATTTTCCTTGAGAAGAAGTTCTTTTACATTCTCATTCCTATCCACCTCCTTTTAACTATTTATTTTCCTTCAAAATCTAAGTGATCTGTAGTGCGTATTACTCCTACACATCTTTCTTATCTGCTCCTGTTTTTTTCTTAATTTTCCATCAGCAGAACAATTTCAACAGCATCCTGTTCCTTTGCCTTCTTTACCACTTCTCTTCTTTTGTAATTAATGTTTGCGCCAGTTTACTTGAAGGCTCATTGAGAATTGGATCAGAGTAAAGTGATTTTCCATCCTTTACATGATTATGTTTTGAAATTTAGATTTTTTCTACAAAAATTCATACAAAAGCAGACAAAATCCAGCAACTTTAATTAGCTTATACTTCTTCACCTGGCCCTAGGCTAAATAAGCTCGAATCATGGAACAGGCCTGATTCATTTATTAATGCTGGTCATCTACATCAGGGTAATCAATTATTCAAATGAATCATGCTCAAGTCTGAATTAGGGAGGTCTGAAGTAATTATCATTTGAGTCTCTGATTGTAACAATAATTATTATTGTGTATCGGTTTGTTTCTTAATTAGTGTAACCTTTCCCAATGTTCAGACTGTTGAATATTCATTAGCAGTCTTCGAAAAAAGAGTAGAGATCGAAAAGCTTTCAGACAAATGCTGTAGGGAATCGTATGCCTTCATGGTTTATTTTTTATGATTTTATTCATGAAATAATTATTTATTTAGAGAAGAATTGATAGTCAGAGTACTGCTGATAGATAGAGTTGATAGTTTGTAAATTATTGAGATCAGAAATTACTCTTTGAAAGATAACCTGCGAGTATATATTTATTTATAATTCAAATTTGTCCTCAATTACCATTTTTCAAATCAATGTTCAGTTGCATAAATATCGTTGGCAGTGCCGTCTTTGTAAATCAAACTTATTTTTTAATTTTTTCTTTGATATCTCAAATATAGCTTCAAAGTAGATTGATTTGAATGAACCATTTCTTTTTTTGATAAATTACAAAACTTGAATAAAAATGGAATGGATCAACAGTAGTAAATAAGCGTGCCAAAATAGACTTCTTGAACCAAAAGCCCGCATTTCTTCTCCCAAATCGAAGATTGCCAGCTTTTCTCTGGCCTTTAACGCAGTGCAGCTAGACGAAATAATTCAATGAATGAAGAAGCAACGGATTGAACGATGACTTGGCAGATTCACCACAATTAGTGGCAAAAAGAAGTAGAAAGAAACAGAAGAAAGAAGAAAAAGACCGAAAGAAGCTGCGCTGATTGCTTTAAAAGCGTCGCCACCCTTCGTCCTCCTTAATTGCTTTTAATGTACTGTCAGAAACTGTTCATTTGACAAGATAAGTATTGGCATTCGAACGGTAATGCAAATTCACTAAGATAAAACGGGTCGAGAGAAAATAATTGAGTGAATGAAATAAAAATATCCTTTTTCGACGTAGCTATGGCTACAGGCACTCATTAGAATAGAATTTTAGAGTGCTGAGAAAATTAATTGAGAGAGTGAAATGAAAATAAACTCTATTTGGCGGTCCTTTAACTATAGAAGCTTTCAACCTTGACACCTGTAAAGATTAGTGAATGACATCGGATCAAGATCTGAACTCATCAATGCATCTCAAGTGAGTTGAAGAGTGATTGAACCAATAGACATCACATATTTACAGCTCATCCTATCCTTCAATTCATCATCTAATCCTATTCAAGTAAGTTGTTGGGAAGCTTTCTCACGTCAGTTGAAAATATTTTTCTGATGTTAATGAACTTGAACGATCCTGAGCGTTGTCAAAACGTCATTTCTTCATTTCTGCAATAAGAGTTCAATTTAGACCTCTACACGTCTATTGGTTCAATATCAATGTCTTCTAGAATAACAGTTAAATGTATAACTTGATACTGTTATGTAGTACATTTTAACATTGTAGTCTACGGTTTTTTGAATTTCGTATGTATTCATAATATAAGTTATCTATTTACGTTCAATTGTTGTTGAATTTATGTCAAACTCCATGATTAATTTTTTTGTTTTGTTTCCAGGTAAGGAAATTACGTTTTTGTTCAATCAGTCTGCAAACGTGAGGGTAAGCTAGTATGGTTGAACTATTTAATTATCAACTAAAGTTTTGTCAATATTGTTTCAAAGTGTTGGAGAGTCCCCATTTTCAAAAATATCCTTTCCTATGATAAGAAGTAAAAGATAGCTTTTTCTGTGCTGGTTATACGTTATATTATATTAGTATACCTAATAAAGTTTTGTTTTTATACAGGAAATTATTATGAGCGTGAAGTTGTCCATCACTTTGTCTTGTGATTTATTTAATGTTGGGAGTAGCCAGTTGAATAATGGATTGTATACAATGTTAAAACGTTTTTATCAAGGAAATATTTTTAAGGTGGAGGTAATTCAGCTGCTGTCAAAAACTGAAATAATTTTGATTATCATACATTGAACTTTAAATGAATGATAGATTCCGCTCAAAATTTGATTCATCTAAATGATTACCTATACTTGAACGGCGAAGAGTCACTTTCGGTATTGTAGTTTAGAACCTTGAACTTCACAGAAAATTTATAGCTCCAGAACTCACCTTGAGATTCTGTCTGGAGCTCATATGGCTCAAGATACCTGAGTCAAGATTTATTGAAGTAGAGCTCTCAACATCTTAACAACCTCTTTAGGTTTTTGAACTGGTCCTGTGCTATATATGTAGCGAAAAAGGTGTGGTCCCCTAAGGTTTTAAATTCATCTAAATTTATTGAATGAGAAGTAACGGTAACTTATGTAAATATCGACAGTATCGTTAAACGTTATTGCATTACTGTATTTCAATTTGATGGGTTTAGTGTACTAAATTCTTTCATCTATCCAATGACCACAAAAATTAGTAAAATATAATTCAAGATCATTTCTCTCAAGTACAATTCTTGATCACATGTGAACATCACCATAGATAGCTTCCTTTAATATGATAAAGGGGGCTATGGCATCACCCATCATCCATTGAGAAAATCAATAGGCCTATTGGTATCACTGGGTATTGGAATCGTTTGTTTGGTTTATTTTTTGAATTTCACCTATCCGAAAAAACATTACTGACCTCTTATATAGACTAATAATAGATGACTGATTCTGGAATTATTGATCTGGTCAATAATCTAGAATTTTTTATTTCAATTAAGTGAATTTAAACCTGTACAATACTCTACCATTTATTTTATTCTTTCCAGTACGCCCCTCCCTATCATGAATTGCAATATAAAATTCGAACAAATAAATAAAATATTCACCAATAAATAATTTTAATACATTGCCTATCATGAACAACAAAAAATGTAGTCCTAGTTTATGATTCTTGTATTGCAACAATTGCAGTTGTATGGAGTTTGTAGCACAGCTATCTAGACCTACATTGTAGATATTAATTTCAAATTTAATCTCTATACTCGTGATCCATTTCCGGCGTTCATTCAACATTATACTACTGATTGTATGCATTGAGTTTTCCAATTCAACGATTTATAAATTTACAACTCATGTTCCCAGTGATTCATATTTAATCATTAGGTCGCATTCGAATAATTTTTTTAATACGGCAAGAAATTTTCCTACAATCGTAAATTCAACATAGTATTTTTGCGTATTTTGTATAAATAACGGCAATCATTCACAAACCACTATGATTTGTTGAATCTATTCTGTAATCATACATTTTTCGTATTGAAATGAGTAGTCGTTGCAATCTCATCTTTCACAAACCACAATATTATTGTTGAGATTTTGTTGAAATTTTCTGCAATGATGAATAAGTTGAAAAACGTTCTGCAATTCTGAAGTAACATTGACAGACCAGGTTGAGTAATTTTATCAGACAGAAGATTGGCATCTCCTTCGTAGTCTATTGTTCAATCGTTACAAGTCTTTGAACTTTTCGACTCTTAATAACCATTATCCAGCTGCTGTTGTGACGGTAATAAAATTAATCACTGGTCTTGTAGCGTAAGTTGAAATAATAGAGTAATTGCAAGCTTCCTTCTCTCTCTATCCGTCTTCATGCGGTGTTATTGGCCGCTGTGTGAACGGAAACAATAGGAAGAGGAGGAGCGAAAGTGAGGAGGAAGGAGAAGACAGGGTAAGAAGAACAGTGCAGAAAGGAGATAAACTTCCAGGATTGACCAAAGTCGAAGACTGAAGCGGAATGGAGTAAAGAAAACATTATATTATGTTATTTAATTACATTGATCAATTAGTTCGAATGGAAAAGTGAAAAACTTGTTACAATAAGGCACTAGTATATAATCGATGAAATCTGTTCTGCTACACAAATTCAAATACAGAATAGGAAAGACAAGTAATAAAAACAAATGTATAAATTTTTTATTAACGCTATTGGAGAAAAAACATACTTTCAGAATTAGTTAGTTTGGAAAGTTATGTGTGAATTCTTTTAGATGTTTGAAGGGAATTCAATAATGGAAAAAGTGCTCCTGTCGTGTGTAGTGTAATGTGAATGCAAGTAGAAAAACAGGGTACATATTAATGAAGGGGAAAAATTCCTCACTCAATTGAAATAACGTATTTTTGGGAAAAACGTGTTTTGGAATTTCCGGAACTGTAAGGTTTTCCTCAAGCAATTAATTTTCGTGATTCAATCCAATTAATAGAAGGAAATTATAATCGAAAATGTGGTGAATCGTTAAAAATTCTGCGAAAACAGAGTGAAAATAGAAAAAAATTGTGAAGGAGCTGTTGGGGAGTAATTTAATCGTATTGCTGTTTCTGAGAGATTTTGGTAGTTTATAGACCAAATTGATGAGTTGCTATTCATAAAAGAGGTTGATAACCTCAATTGATAATTGATTCAATGAACCAACCACAAGTTTTTGAACTTTTGAGGAAAGCTTGAACAATTTTATTATATTGCAATCATAAAATTTCAACTTCTTTGTACCATCTCATTATCTGATACATATGCTATCCATTGACATTCTTGATTTACAAAAACGTAAAGTGAATAATATTGTGCCATTTTTTACAGAATCAAGACTGGTTCTTTAAGGAAAAATAAATATTTGAAACATTGAGAATGATCCATCTCCCATTTAAATATTAATTTCTTCAAGTAATCAAGGTTTCATCACTTTTTCAGCGACTTGAGATCTCTTCCAGCGATTATAAACTTTATAGTAAAGTAAATGACACCATTCTACTAATTCGTTAGTTGTTTCCCACCCAATTATAAGACATTTTTACAAAACCTCAACATATAGGAATAATTATAATGGATTTTACTCATAATTACTTTTCTATGTCCAACGTGATGTCTTCTGCGGAACTCAGCTATAACATCACAACGCTCCCATACAAGTGCCAATATGGATTGGTGATAAGCCCAATTCCATTTTCACTCTCCACTGCACATAGGTTTGCAGTAAATCCTCTCATTCCATTTTCTCAGCGTCACAGATTGGCGAAGTTTTTTTCTGATCCTAGCGGAAATTATTACGTTCCAAGTGGAGAGAGAGTTATTGGGTGAAGTGAGCCTATTTTATTGCTCATCTTCTCACTGTTTTTCTTCTCTTTCCTCTCACACTGTCCTCTTTTATCCTCTCTTCTTTCCTCCTACCTTTTCTTTTTCCTCTTACCATCTCTTCCTCCATGTGCTCCATTTCACGTATCTTCCATTTCGTCTCTCTAATTCTGCCATCCTATTTCTTTTTCACGGTCCATCCAGCAATTTCTGGCTTCATCGATTCATCAGCCGGAATGGGAAAATTGCTGCTATAGTCTTCCCAAGCAAAGAAGACATTCTGGCATTACAGAAAATGACTCCAGCTCGGTCAATATTCGTTCAGAAGTTATAAATTTGGCCTTTAATTGTAGAGCAGAATGTTTTCTACAATTTGAGACCATATATATACTATTTGAAGCAATTTTTGACAAGGCTGGAGTCATTTTCCTATCTTACCTGAATGTCTTCTTTGCTTGAACAGACTATAGGATCTCACACACCATTGACTTGCAATGGAAGTCGCAGTTCACTCGTACAGCCTAGGTTGGAAATCCTCTTCCAAAATATTTGTCTCCGGGAGAAAATTGATATTCTTATCAAGTCTATATCCAATCCCCCTGTTGGGAAAATTCCACTGGATATTGTTGTAGGTGGTGGTGATTGAGCTTTTCTCCAATACATGTACACCAGTCCAACTTGATATACAGTGGAATGAGTTCCTTCACTTTCATTATCTATATTTGAGATGAAAAGTTGAGGACCCGAACTTATTTACTATAAATGAACCACTTCAAGCTCTTAAAATGAACTGTTATCTTGTTACCATGTTATTAATCTCTCAATAACTTATTTGTGATTATCTTGATAAGTTTTGTGTATGGAATAGATTATTCATTCATGATTGTAATCGAATCACTCTGATATACTACTTTCCAGGTGAATACTCAACAAAGCGATGTAATAAATGTGTTGTTTTTGTTCCTTTCCCTGAGTTTTTCGGTTGAACAAAATTTCAGAAAATCTTCTATTTCTGAAACTAGAACTACATCAGGAACATATCGTATTGGAGGACGATGAATTCATCACCCTCTTCATCATCCATATCCATGCTCTAGCCAAGATTTAAAACATCATATTATGCATTCGAAAAAGAAAATGGAAACAATCTTTCAATCCTTTAGAAAGCTGAAAGTGAGAAGAATTCTCACTCTAGGTCCAATTTCATGTGAAGAATTAGCTCAATTATTCCACTCATAGATTTCCAAATCCCTCCCTCTTAATTATTCCACTCATAAATTTTCAAATCCCTCCCTCCATATTCTGCCGTAATAGTGCATTTCCAGCAATAATCACCAAGACACTGAATTATTAACGAAATGAGAATCGGTGTTGGCAACGTACTTTGAGGGCGAACTGACGATTACACGACATTAAAATCTGTGCGAACTTGTATTATGGGCTGGCCGAATGATAACGAAGGGACGTATTTCGTGTTTGGAATCCACTAGCCGCCACTATCAAGGCGAATTTGATTATGCGGTAACATGAACTCGGATTTGACGTGGGAAAAGGTTTGGCTTCTGGTCATGAGATCAGATTGGAATATAGTTCCGTGCCGATGAAATATTATATCGATTACAAAAAAGCAACAGTCTGTAGAGTGGAGTCGAGTTTTTCATTAGGTGTAATGACAGGGAAAGGGTAAATGTGATCAAGCAATTTGCTTGCCTGTTTTTGAGGAATTTTATTACAAGTTTACCGATTGTAGAGGTCACGGAGCTTTCAGAATGATGTTTTAAATTTTGAAAAATCAAATTGATTGGACAGATTGAATGATTAATGATTTTTGACAGATATTTTTCAATTTACAGAGATTTGACAATGTTATCCTTCTAGTTTACTTCTCATGATGATGGCCACATGAACATTAGGCTTATGTGTGTGTGGGTGAAGGGAAGAGTAATGACGTGAGATAAACGTCTTTTTTCCAGACAGTCTTGGCTGCCCAAGTTTTCCTATTGATTTTTTATCTAAATACATTATATGACAATGCTTATTATAACTTGTAATAGTAATTTGACATTGATTATTATGATGAGATTTGACAATTGTTGCAACCTCCTCCTCAGTTTTTTTTTAAATGTTATTAATTATAATATATAGTTATATGCATACTAATATCATACATATGCTATTCTCATTGATAATTTGATTGTTGTGATATTTCTGAATGATGGATTCAACGTGCCAGTAACAATGTACCTACAGTAACTAATATGAACTGTCTCATGAATAACCGAGAAACTCAATTGAAGTGGGAATAAATAATTATTGATCCCAAGTATGATATTACAGTTCATTTTCAATTCAATTAAGTCATGCTTAAATGATTGAAAATATCAATATCGAATCATGCTGTTATCGTTTACATAATCAAATTCAACCAAGAATGGATTTTGTATAAGCTATGTATGAACTTTTAATGTGAGGAGTTGTAGGTAAGAGCGTTCACCACATTATGGTTATTTTGCATAATGAACATTATGATATGTTGACGTGTATGGTTGGAGTTGACCTTTCTCTCAGCGATTTGTTTTATTAGGCATGAGCATCGTGCACCGGAACTGGAGAATGTTCGAGAACAAGTCTCGATTCACTATAAAAATATAGTCAAGCGCCGGCAGACGATTTCTACATTCTAGACTATCAAATGAAGAAGAGGAGTTTGCTTGAGCTACGTTAGTTTAAGGAGTATTGTAATATTGTAATGTGAAATCTATTATTCTATGGTTAGCTAGATTTCAAGACTCAAGATGAAGATGAAGAGGATGCGGTAATTGAGAAAAAGATGAACGGAAGAAAGAAGGAACGGAAGATTGATAGAAAAAAGTTGAAGAAAATAAGACGGATTGTAATCCGACGGAGGGAAAGATGTAGAAATGTCTTGTGAAAAATTGTAAGGGAAAGTGAGCAAATTGTCAGGGTGAAAAATGACAATTAAAAGTTAATCAAGACAAATATAGAGGGGAAACATTGGGGTGAAAGTAAATAATGGGAATATATAGCTATGAGGAATTTTGGTAGTTTGTCCAAGCAAAGAAGATCCTCTGGCAAGATGAGAAAATGACTCCACTTCGGTCAATATTGGTTCAAAAAATTATTAATTTAGTTTCAAATTGTAGGAGTTATTCTAATCTACAGTTTGAGACCAAATAAATATTTTTTGAACCAATATTGACCGAGCTGGAGTCATTGTCTCATCTCGCCAGAGGGTCTTCTCTGCTTGGACAGACTATAATGGGGAAAATGAAGAGAGGAATCGGTAGAAATATTACTAGAGGGAAGAAAGAAAATAGAAAAAGACTTGATATGAAGAAGTGAATGAATGGGAAAGGACAATAGTAATAAGTAAAGGAGTGTGATTTATAAAGAGATAATAATAATTATTATTATGTGACATTTCGTGAAGTAAAGGGGAAAATTCGAAAATAAGAAAGAATAGAATAGAATGGCTGCCTTTATTTAATTACTTGGGAGGGCGAATTTAGGGCGCAGCCGGCCCTCTCTTACACTTAACCCTCACTTAAAGAACTTAGATGAATGACTAAAATAATAACAATATTAAGATGAGTCGATGATTGAATAGAAAGGAATAATAATAATAATAATATGGCAATATACAATATGCTGTACTTGGCATATACTTATTTATTCGAGGAATTACAATAAAGGGTAAAAACATAGACAATCAAATCCAAAAAATATCTTTTCCCAAATTTCGATAAATTAATATTTAAAATATAGGTTATGTTCAGAAGATCCTAAAACCCTGTAACGATTCACGAATTTATACACTCAAGAATTCAAGTAGTATTTTGCAATATACAAAATACTTGGCAAGATATAAGTGAGTGAAGGGATTCATGCTAGGTTAGTGATACACAGTCTCTAGTAGCGATGATATTGAACATTCTCCAGCAAGCGTGCATGTAATGGTGCATCACACACATTCTCCGCGTCTGGAGAAAGAAGTCTGCATTCAGGCAGCAGGTCACGACCACATCATCATCCAGCACCATCATCGTCGTCATCCAACATCATCATAATAATCATCATCTTCTTCTTCTTCTTCTTTTTCTTCTTCTTCATCATGACTGTCTGGTCATCAGCAGACGTTCCTTTGCAAGCGTCCCACTTTCACTGGAGGAGGAGGAGGCTGTTGGAGTTCCGATAATTCCGATTGACCGCCGCGGCGGAAATGCCATTGGCGTTGTGTTGTTGTGCAGCTATCTATGCTAGAGAGACCGCGCCGCGCGCCTCTCAAACCGGAAGGCCGATCAGCTGATTTTATAGCATCTACGTTTGGTCCGCGTTTTACCATACAACACTCATTGCCTACACGTCGAATTCTATATTAATCATACATGTATTATATTATATGTTCAATCATTCAAGGGATATTGGCAGACCAAGAATAAGATGGCAATAGAACTTTAAATAACACAATATTAATTTTTCAACAATAAGCAAATGTTTGAAGTCGGAACAGGTACTCTTGCCTAATCCTTGTAAGAAGACGACGACGATCATTCATGTATTATAAAATTATTTAAAAATTAAATGTATTATACAAATTTTCATATTATACTATAACAAATGTATAATATATAGTACTGTCTTAGTATTATTGAATTGATAACATAATAAGATTGTGAGTTGTGATCGAGTGTAATCAAATAATCAGAGATTGAATTCAGTTCTACTTTGTCAATAATTAATCAACACTAAGTTATATGAATTCTAAAAAAACCAGTCTCTCATCATCATCCCTCTCATTACCCACGCACAGGCCTAGGAGCCCATGTGGGCATTACCATCAGAAAAATAAAGAAAGTAAACAAATAAAATTCATTTCAGTTCGAATGTAAACTCAGTATAAACAATGATCATTAATGTCCTCTCACTCTCGTGTCTCATGCATGATGATTGATGACAAGAGAGACTAGGGCTATTAGAATATTAATCCGAAATTGATGGATAATTGGAAGATAATGATGCAAGCTTTGAAATGTTTGGGGTAGGGCCACCAAACACACAATTCTATGACCGAATTTCTACATTTCTATGATTGGGTGGTGCTGCAATAGGCCACTAACAGCGGAAGGCTAACGAATAGGACACAATCATGCCAGTGCCAAACAATAATTGCAATGCTGCTGGAGCATACATTCATGCATGCATATCTATTATCGCGTGCTCATAACGAGTTCAAATTGCAACTCGATTGACAAACAGTCGATGATGATGTCGACTGTTGTTATGATGATGATAGTGATGTCGTCCGTGATGATGGTGATGATGTAGCGCACCACTCAATTAGATCTTGTTAAACAGTCGCTAAACTCTTGATGGCGTCATTTTGGTTTCGCCTCATGTGATGCACTAACTGCTGCTTCCTCTTTTGTATTTATCTTCTCCTTATGATTTTCATTCATCTACTTTTCCTTCTCTGTTTGTTCTTCACCATCTTCTTCTACTTCCACGTTGCATTTTTCTCTTTACCAATTTCCTCTTTTTTTCTCTCTTTATTCATGCTCCTCTCATAATTCCTCTTCATTCCTTCTTGTTAGTCTTTTCTCGCTTACTATCTACATCTTTCTCCTCCTCCTCCTCCTCCTCCTCCTCCTCCTCCTCCTCCTCCTCCTCCTCCTCCTCCTCCTCCTCCTGCTCCTCATTCTCCTTCTTTTCTTGGCATCCTTTTTATCATTCTACCCATTTTATTCTTTTCCCTCTTCTTTTTCTCTCATTCTTCACAAATTTCTTCACTCCCTACTTCTCTCTCTTTTTTCCTTTATTTCCTCTATTTATTACACCCTCTTCTCGTAAACCCCATCTTCTTCTTCTTCTTCTTCTTCTTCTTCTAATCTTCTCATTCTCTCCCTCTTGTGCTCTTCTTCTTTCCCCAATTTTCTCTCTGCTTTCCTCTATTTCCCCTATTTTATACTTCTTCTCCATCATATATCTTATCTTCTACCCCCTTCTCCTATACTCCTGGATCTCCTTCCCTTATATTTCCCTTGTACTTTCCTTTCCCTATCTCTGTTTTCTCTCCTTCTCCTCATTCTTCCTTTTATTTCCCCTTCCCTTTTTTATTACTTTTCTTCTTTTTTCCTTATTTTTCCTCTCTCCTTCTCGTTTCCCTTTATTGTGTCTCATTTCCTCTCTCTTTCTTTTTTCTCTTAATTTTCTCCTTTCTTCTCCTTTTTCTCAATCTCCTCTTTCCTGCTGCTTCTTCTTGCACCTCTTTTGCAACTACAGTACCTTGTTGCTGTAATGACTTTCATACACGCCTCAAATATAACTGTGCAGCAACTTTAAATACCTGTTATTCTGGACTTGGAAGTACAGTATTATTATCCTATGTGTGTGTGACGTGATCATGTAATATCAGGTTGAAGCGGTAGTTCGGGGGACAGGAAACTAATATGTAAGGACATTTCATAAGATGGGCATTAAATATTGTGTGTGCCTGAACGAACTTGGATTTATTGGTCAATAAAGTAATCAATTTAATTAAATTTCTATTCTGTGATTAGAAACTAAATTTTTTGTGTCCTTTGCTTTAATTGATATTTTACTTTTCAGGTGAGTCATTTTGTTGTGAAGAAAAACTCAATATCAGTTCACAATTCCTGAGAAGCTTGGGGTAAGCTTAATCTCTTCTCTTGTTTCACACATTGAATTATCAACAAACCTCAAAAAACTGAAGTAATCACCACTTATTTCAATTATAGCTTATTTCATCTTTTCATTAATTAATTAATGAATATTATTAAACTACTATTTTTTGGATGATTTGAGTGTGCATTATGAAACAAATGAAATTGAAAATAAAAGAGATTCCATGAATAAATGATATTATTGTGAAATAAATAATATAGAATAGTATAATAAATGAATGAATCGGATATAAGATGATAATGTAAAATAACTTTAAAAGAATTACAATATGAATTACATAGCATTGAAAATCAATTATTTCGTTTTTAGAATGTCTTAAAGAAATTCATGAGAAAGGGTTACATATTTATTATAAACTTTCAATGGAGACTTAACAAATACATTGCTTTTCAAGTCTGTAGATACTAGTATTTTATTATCATTTCCCTTTTACTAATATCAAATCTAAAAAAATAATGGATGTATAATCTTTTTTTGTAATGTCAGGTTGCCGTTCTGTCATTCAGTGGCGCATAGACATGCTGACAATAAGTTGGTCTTGGAAAACGTATAATTTGACTGTCAAAAGATCCTGGATGAAGAGAACCATCATATTAAATCCTACTTGAAATTGACAAGCCATAGAAGGAATTCTGACACATCATGTACGAAACATTTGCAGGTTAGCTTCATTTGAAAGGGAATTGGAGCTCAAATTGTATCACATTATGCTACAATGTGACCATTATACGAATGCTACCGATGTAACATCAGTCTAAATAATGATGTGGGTTGTCAATCATTTTGTTAGAAGATTCCGTTTCCCTTCCCTCTAATCGCCATTTTTAGTAAGATTTGAGTTTGCTTGGAGTTGGATGGTCTTTGATTTTATGTTTTTGCTGATATTCATTTATAAACTTGAGTTAGCCTACATTCGAATATTTTTTTTTTCAAAATAGTACTAATCCATGCTACTTCATTCAAAAGCTTCATTTCAAAGACAATCCATAAAAATATTGATCAAAAAGTACGACCAGAAGGAATGAATACGACTTTGATTTAGTTGTATTACAGTTGAATGTTTTGGAATACATTTTCCACTTTTTTCTATTATTTTATAATCTTTTTAAATAGCCTATAAAAAATATAAATTTCATCCAATATTATCGAAAAGATTGATCTCAAGGTTAATATGAAGAAGAAAGGAGATCGTATTAGCATTTGTTCTCTTCAATGCTACAAGTAGAGAAAAAAATTGAAAGGTTTTATACAAATATTTTCTTAAATATTCTATTCAAACTAAGGAATACTTCTATTACAAATACTACTTTCATTCTAATCGGAAATTTTTCTTATTACCTACTTTCGATTTTTTTCTGCCGTTATGCTATCATTTAATTCTTCTATTTAATCAATTCTTACAATGAGTAGTGAGGGAAATTATTTCTATAATAAGTATTTTTTACTAAAATTATGTCGGAAATAAGCAGGCTACTAATTTCTAAAATTATCTCTACAATAACTACTTGTTTCTAAAATAATTTTTACAGCAAGTAAGGTGAGTTTAATATTGTGAGGAAAAATACTTATTAACTACTTGAAAAGTCGTTAGTACAAGCATTAAATATAAATTGAATTTTTATATTCACTGGTACAAGTGAATATACATAAAAAATATACAAGTGAATATAGTAAAATATACTAGAAAGCGTTTAAAATTCTTTTAAAATTTTCAAAGTTTTTCACAAGTTCTCATTCATTCTATTGTGAAGTTAACGCCATTTCCTCCCATTTGTGAAGTATTCTAATAGTGGATTGAATGAAGCTTTTCTAATTAATACTGAACTGAACCAGATAATCGACTGCTGATTGATTGAAAATCGAATTTCGAGCTCATTGATGCTGGCTGACAAAAGCGTGGGTGTGGTTTGGAAGTCGTCAGAGTGGAACTGTTGAGCCAGGAAACGAACCGAATCAAGGACAGTAGTGTTCTGAACGCATTCCATTGAAAGTAACAATAATATTACACGATTTTGTGTCTCAAATAGTAGCAACTCCAGTAGTCAGACCAGACCTGTGATGTCAACAATACTTGAATAGATGTAATTTACGAATTGGAATTTATTGTATTTTCTATCGTATACCTGCTACAGGCATGGGGAATACATCTAGTTGACTATAGTCTGTCCAAGCAAAGAAGACATTCTGGCAAGATGGGCGAATGACTCCAGTTCGTAGAATATTGGTTTAAAATCTTTTAATTTGGTTTCAAATTATAGGTTAGAATGATTCCTACAATTTGAGACCAAATTTATTATTCTTGAACCAATAGCGACCGAACTGGAGTCATCTTCCCATCTTGCCAGAATGTCTTCTTTGCTTGGATAGACTATAGATGGGGAATGATTGCTTGTCTGTTCTAGCTGTTTTGTGGCTTATCTCGTCTGAGCTGACCCACTTCTTTTGGAGCTGGAGCGGAAAAGAACCTCAAATTCCCATTAGTAGGACCAGAGATAAGAGTTTTACAAGTGGGTGAGGATTTGAGGAAGTTGAGGATGTTCATTGATAATAGATTTTGTTGTTTGTTGATGGTGTAGTAGCCCTTCACAGATTGCTACCAGTCTGAAGCGGTTTTTGGAACTCTTTTTCATTCATGTGCGGTGGTTTCTTAAAAATTATTTTCCTTTTCTCTTATTGTCTCTGGCGGATTGTACCCACGGAGTGCCTGTATCTTTTACTGTACAGCACTTTACCTATTTTGTGGGCACGAGCCGCCAGTGCATTGTATATTTTGAGAACGATATGAAATATTCTATCAATCGAAATCTAATTAAATTCGTGCTTTGAATTACTGATTCTTGGCAATTTCACACTGATTTTAAGACTTGAATTGCAAGTGAAATTAAATTTAAACATAGAATAATTCCATATTATTCATGTTACACAATGCTGACATAAAAAACCATCAATTTGATTCGAATTAATGTTATTCCAGTTGAATCCTACTCAGACTAGAATTAATTTCTAGTCATCCTAAATTCTAATCATAACCAATATTATAGCACATCAACTAATGTTATAGCTTCTACAGAAGTGAGATGATAAAATATATTCAAGTATATAATACGATTGTCTTTATCTGTCATAATCTTGGAATAGAAATTTAGTTAATCTATATCATACTGTATTTCATATTTAGATTGGAAATTGAGTTCTAAGTGGAACAAATGTATAATGGAAATCTAATAATAATTCGATTAAGTAGCGGTAAACCATCTTATCAAATTTAGTCACACTTCAATAATATGAGGTGTAATTTTAATTGAAGAGCTGGTTAATGAAAGTGGAAACACGTCTGTATCATGGAATTGCACCAACATAATGTTACAGTCCAACGAGTCACGCTTTCGTTTTGTTGTAAACATGACTTCAATGTTCGAGTCATGATGACACACTGATAGAAGTCTGGTGTCTAAGAAGGCTTTAAGATCAGAGATCTGATTGATTAATTTCTTCGATAAATCAAGGAGAATAATAAAAATAGTTAAAGGTGATTCCTGTAGTAAATAGTGCCAGTTAACATTGATAATTGATTAATTGATTATAATCTCCATTGCCAGGTCTGAGGAGACCTAAACAACTGTAGTAAAATTGTAAAAACATGAAAACAATACTGTAATATAATAGACAACATTAACATAACTTGAAATATAAGATTCCTTTTCTAACATGAATTGCTCCAGTATTACGATATATTCAATAAACATAACTCTTTTTGATGCTAATTAGAAATGAGTTCTAACTTTCAATCTAATTGAGTAGGGGCTGGAATTATTGTTTCGTAATTTTTAACGATTAGGTTAGAACTATCATTAATCATTAGATTAGATAGTGAAAACTACTTGACTCTGGCTGACGGCTTCGGCTAAGCTAATCGAATTTGATTTTGTTATGTTCTTGTAGTAATTTTAAATAAAATTCTATACTATTACTATGATATGAGACATAATTTGTATTCTATGTTTATTCAATTTTGAACTGCATGCGATGAGCTATGAGATCAGGAGATGATCAATCCTCTGAATCAATAAAATTGTCTCCAGGTTGACTGTAGTTTACATTTAAAGTGAATGTCACAAATGAGATGAGTACCTTCAATGCAACCTTCAACTAGCTTAAAAAATCTAGCTTCCAGTATCTTTCAGAATATATTATACTCTCTTCATAAAATACAACTAAAGTTATCGTTCCAAACATACTGTACTGAAATACAGTAATATCTAAATTCGTTAAGTGAAAGTGATATTAGAAACTTTCACAATTATTCCAAAGATTTCCGTTCTAAATGTGCTTGTAGCATCAACAATATTGTTTTCTAGAATCGTTGAAATTAATCATGACATTTGCTAGAACGCGTGATCGGAGATGTAATCTGTAATATACAGCTAGAAAACAAGTTAATGTACCGGTTGAACTTTGTGTCTTTTCTTCGATTGCATCTTCACTCTTTCATTACTTTCAATATTTTTCTTTTTCACTTTCCTATCACTATTGAAATAATTGTTGTGATAATGGCAGTTGAAATCGTTCAATTTGGTTCAAGTGAAAGTACATCTAGACCACCCTTATTGATGCTTGAAATATATCGTGTACTCTCTATTTTATCTCGTCTTTCTTTTCCTTTCGTATGTGCAATTGTAGGCTTCGGGCAAAGAATACACTTTCTGCACAGACTAATAGACATGCCGTGCTCCTTAGTGGGCCAGCCAATTAATCATCGCGTTGTATTGGCTTTGAAAACGCAATTGGAACACTTGCATTGTTCATGTCGAGGAAATATACTTGCTGGATTTTTCATTGAAGACCTTCAGGTGCATTTTGATGCAATTATGCATGATCACAATCATATTGATCTTCGCAGACAATGCTTCAAAGGATTTTTTTAGCGAATTAATGAATATGTTATATTTTACGAATTGTAAATGAGTTATACCCTGATTTAAATCTCTGACATCCGCTCTTGTAACCCGCTCCGGCTGTAAGCCAATCCTGGAGCATTCAAAAAAAGAATTGGTGGGTATTATGAGTATTTTTTTTTCAACAAGAATAATACAACCTAGCAGAAACATTATGTTTCCTGTGTAGCCTAGAGTTTAATAAATAGAAGCTTGCTTGATCTTATAGGAGCTTCCAAGTCAATTCACACTGACTTTATTTGAAAATAATTAAATGAAGTTTGAACATCTTTGACAATTGCATTCACGTCAGATTCTCTCGTTGGTTCCGTAAAATTATATCATTTTACAGCTAAGCGGTTTCGATTTCAACTAAACTTTATTGAATAGGATTTTTCCACTACGGTACACTCTACAGAATGTTATTAGGCGTAATTAGGCGTGATGTTAACAGCATCTCAGTAGTGTTAGGATCTAAATTTAACATTCAGATAAAATTTAACATGTGGATTTTCGTACCAGAAAGAAAAGAATTTAAAAGACAGAGTCAATCATGAACAAATTTGAATTTGCAAAAAATATCATTGATATTATAGTCTGTATTCTGTTCTATTTTACAGCAACAATTGATAAGCAAAAGCATATTTCGAAGTCTTTCTACTATTGTTGTTGTTATTGAACACCCAGGCTAGCCTTCATTCAGCACACGATTCGTTTGAAATAAATAAGGTGGCATTTGTCGGTTGGGTGAAAACCCAGTTCTGTCAGCCGGTCTACACTGAGCGTTGTCACGGAAGAATATCCTGGACTCCACCGCCAGCCAACTGAATGCTTTCGTGTAAACAATTACAGGACTCAGTACTACTCTGTATAGTACCTACTACTTCTACACGACATTATCGTGTCGGCAACCAACTTTCTCAGTCGGGCTTTTAATCATTTTCAAAGTTGACGTTTTGTTTCAACGTCAATTTTTCAACTTGATCAGATTTCATCAGTTGAATTGTGCTTTTTCCATTTCTAGTTTCATCGTTCTTGATATTTTCATTCTTATTTCTCTATTTTCATCATTTTCATTTTTCTCCTCCATCTTCTTCTCTCTACCTCCTCCTATCCTGTTTTTTTTCTCATTCCAATCACTATTCCTCATTATCTTCTCATTTCTTCATCTTTTCTCTCCCTCTATTCCTCATCCCTCTTTTTTTCTACTCCTCATTCTCCTTTTTCTCTCATTATTCTTCAATTGTCCTCGTTCCTTCCTTTTATTTAATTTTACCATTTCTTCCTATGTATTCTTCGTTTCACCATTCACCATTTTCTTCTACTATTCCCTATCCATTCCTAAATATTTTCTTTATTATCTTCCTCTCTCTTGCATAGTTTATTGTTATTGCAAAAATTCGACTGAGTCTTTTTCGATGTTCTTTTATCAGTCGTTTTCATCATTAGTGTGTTTTATTTTATTATCCTTATTGCCATTTCACCTCACTTTCCTTCTTGTCTAGTCTGCTTCTCTTAATTCCGTTTCTCGTCTTTTCCCTTTTTTCCAAGTCATCGCATTTTTAGTCATATCTCTCATTATCCAATAATCACATTATATTAATAGAAGCATATATTAATTAGAAGCTCGTCATGGATAAAGAAATTGTCATCTTTGTCCAATAATGTTATATTATTCAATTTTCCTCATCTTCTACAATGTTTTATCTAATCCCCCCTTCCCACTTCATCGAGCTTCGACAGTATTCCAATCCTCTTTACAATCCACACACCCAGTGACCCAGACATCCTTTATGCTTCGAATATTGTTCTACTCTCAATGTTTTAATTTTCTCTTACTCCTACTCCCTTTTTCCCTACCCTTTATTGAGAAACTTGTTCATTATTTGACCAGTATTTGCACGGAACCACGCCCACTTATTACGAATTGCAATCGTACAACTTTACAGAATTATTATAATGCTACAAGAGTTCGAACCTGTTATCATGAAATGTTTCTGCATGTACCATCGTAAATACTGGCAGTTCAGTATGCAAATGAACTCAAACTGGATTCAATTTTTAGTTATTGTTATAAGCTGTTAGCAGTTTGAATTTAGTTCAAATGTATTGAGTATTCTCAGTTACGTTGAGAATGAGATAACATTCGTAATGTTGCAATCGATTTAAGTCTTAAGTTGTTACGATATAGCAAGTAGACTTCTTGAATCAGAAGGTTTTGATCTGCTTCAAGTGTAATACAGTATTGGGATTCTGACTACTGTTAGTCAACTTTCAAATTGAAATGTTGCATGGTGGGTGAAATATTATAATAATCAAGAATTCAATGTCAAACACAAGATGGCTCAAATAAATTGAATCATTTTTCCTCCCCTGAAATTACAGTCGGCCTACTTATTTTAATTGAGAATCCTTGCAAGTGCTGATCATATTTTAGCATTTTTCTTATAAAACCTTCACTTCGTTGTCTAGAATCTCTTAGATGATCCTGTTCGTAGTATTAATACACACTTATTTCCACGTAATTTTCAGTCAATGAAAAAATATTCCAACATTGCTCTATAAACATGGTCATTAGCGAATTCAAACATAACTTTTTTTAATATTTCCATCAAAACTGGGAAAGAAGGCGATTTGGAAATGTATCTGTGCTTCGATCTATCTTTTTAATAACTCTAAATAAATAAATAAAACGAATTCACAGTAAATCACAGTCCACAGAACCCAATTTCCAACTTTTTAAAGACACCATGTTGGAATAACGATCTTTATTTTATCATTGAATTGGGTCAGTTTTTAATGGAAATTCAGGTTTTTTCTAGCAATCCCTGAATCATTATAGTCTGTCCAAGCAAAGAAGACATTCTGGCAAGATGGGAAATGACTCCAGCTCAGTCAATATTCATTCAAAAATATATTATTTGGTCTTAAATTGTGGGAAACTTTCTGAACCACAATTTATTAAGACCAAATATCCAAATTTTGAATAGATATTGAGCGATGGAATAATTTTTCCATCTTGTCAGAACAGACTTTACCAAGTTTGAATAACCATATTTAGTTTATCATTAAATTGGGTCAGTTTGTAAGGGAGATTCAGGTTCATTCCAGCAATCCCAAAGTCATTACGACGTGTGCAAGATTGTCACGCCCCAGAGTACTGATAAGAAGTTCTTACTCATTTTCTATCTTCATCCAACCCGGCTAGGCCCCTGGAAATGAACGTTTCCAGCAAAGTACTTTGCCAAAGAAGTAGTGAGTGTTCTTTAGGTGGTGGACTGAGGTGCTCCAAGTCATGCCAATGTTAAATCAGTTGACTTGGTCGCTGTTTAATATTCATGAACGTGTTGTAATGCCGACTACGATAAGGAAATGTGGTACCTTTTGATAGCCCTTTTGCTCACGGCCTCACACCCTTATTACATGCGCCCAACGGTGTTCTCTACCTTTTATAGTCTGTCCAAGCAAAGAAGACATTCTGGCAAGATTGGAAAATGACTCCAGCTCGGTGAATATAAATTCAATAATTATAAATTAGGTTTCAAAATGTAGATAAAATATTTCCTACATTTTGAGGCCACATTCATAATTTCAGAACCAATATTGACCGAGCTGGAGTCATTTCCTCATCTTTCCAGAATGTCTTCTTTGCTTGGACAGACTATACAATATACATCACATGACTTTTAATGGCTTTTTTCTGCTTTGTTATTTGGTGCTGCTTTTCTTCAGGTCTGCGCAGCTAGTCATTCATTACGTTATCAAACATGCGTTTCAAGAATTATTCTCGCTTGGTCAATGCATTTTCAATGGGCTGCAATCTGAGTTGATTATCACTATTGTAATGCAGGAACTCGAGATTAGGCCTCAAGACTGTTTCACAAGTAATGCAAAAGGGAATCTTGGTTTTAAATCAAATTAAGAAAGGGGAAGGTTAATCATACTGGAATGAAGTTTATCTGAAGTAATACTGTATCTTAAAGTTCTGGATACACGTTATAATCCTATTATGATCGTATATAACAGCTTATAGTTATGAAACTAAAACTACATTTTATATTTTTACATACTTTTTTCAAATTAAGTTTGAAATCTGTGCAACAACTCATAATAAATTGTAAAATAATATATCTATAATAGCTTCAACTATTGATTCTCTAGAAAAATCGTAATAATGGAAAATGTGGGCTTTCTTGAACTGGAGTACCAAAAAAGAATTTAGTGAACCATATAGAAGTACTAGAAGTAGTTGTGAAAAAAGAATCGACTCCCATTCTCTTGACCTCATCAATCATATAGTGGCTATGATATGTTATACGTATCACCCAACTAACTATCATTACTGTATACTGTGTTTTTTATGATCAATACTGGTGAAGTAGTAGCCAATTTATTACTTCATGTCCTTGATCGCATGAGACAACAAAATCCAATCACCACTTTATCACATGAGGGGATCTTTCAATCATATTGTTGAATTAGATGATCCACGTAATTGCTCGTATCCCTGAACGCAATCTATTGTTCAACTATGGAATTCAATTTATTGCTATCGATAACTTTAACATTATACAATTTTTTTCTAGTTTTCTGATCTGCAGCCATCTCCCCAGCAGGTATTGGCAAAGTTTAATCTATTGTTCAACTATGAAATCCAATTCATTGCTATTGGGAATTGTTTAATTACATTTTTTTCTGTTCTGGTGTGATTTGAGATCAGTAGCTATGTAATAGCCTACTGATTCACTCCAGCTGGTAATGGCAAATTTGTGGCCATTGTTTTCCAATAAAAAGAGTAGAAACAGTTGGAGATGTACTTCGCCATTGTTGATGCTGACTAATTACGTTGGTTATTTTCCCCGGAGCTTGAAGAGATGAGAGTCAAGTTCACGTAATCTGAGAAGACACGCCGTTTTAATGGTAAGTGCATTGTGACGAAGTGCCTTCTCAGCTTATAATAACTTGCACTACTGTGCTTTGTGCTGGAGTGGACTGTACCTGTGCGCATCTCCAGGCAATCCATCAACTATGATTGATGTTGATGTGGATGAGATTAATAAATAATTGATAGATGATTCAGCTTGCATTCGAATAATTTGTTTTGCTCCTTGCTTAACAAGGTCATATTTAGCTGTATTATTAGCGCTCTTTATATGGTGTGATCTCTCAGGATCTGTGGATTATTATCTGAATCTATTATTATCTACGTCTGAGTGATACAATCTTATCAAACTAAACTATAGTACTATAATATATAAGTTTTACTTATAACTACTATTATTAAAGTACTTATTTGCTCACATATCTCTTCCAGTTTGTTTTTATAGTTTATATTATACTTTTTTCACTTTTATCAAATCATTACTCATATTGTCATCACTCTTATCATTATAACTTTATCAAATATGTGTTATCTCAGGATCTCTGGATTATCTGGATCTGTACACCTGATAGGATAGTTTTCAATTAGACAAGAGTAATTTTCATCTGGATCTATAATTTTTTAAATTATCTGGATTATCAGGATCTGGACACCTGATAAAATCTCTTCTAAATAGACAAAATTAAGTTTTAAAACATGGAATCACGCATGGTTTGATTCATGTTAGATCCATTTTAGGATCTCTAAATCGATTATTGTGATCTCATTTCATCTTTGACTTGTATAATCTTTGTCAATCTTATATCATCTTTATTCTACACTAGCCGGCAGACTCGCTTCGCTCGCCTGCAAATTCCGTTCAGAAGGGTTTAGAAATTTATTGAGCACCGCATTTCATTTATTGAACACAACATTTCTAGACTTTATCTGAACCTGCCCACCAAATATCAACTTTTTCTACCAATTGGTTCTCGAAAAAATGAGGAAAACGCCGAAAAACTCTAGAAAAACTAAAATATTTGGCGTATCCTTGAAAAGTTTTTGAAATCCGTTCTTAGCGCGCGTCTAAACGTGCAACTGAACATCCTGCCAAATTTGAACGCATTCGGTTCAGTGGATTTCTAGTTCTGGTGATGAATGAATGATTGAATGAATGAATGAATCAGTGCCATTTCGCTTTTATATATAGAGATTACTAGTATTTAGAATTGTGTATAATCGTGTACAATATTCATGACCATATAGTTAAAATTAAACCACTCTTATTCCCATTACTCATTTTGTCTTATTTCAATACTCATTATTGTCTAGTCAATACTCAAGTATTAATCCTACATTACTAATTTCTGGAATTTTGTATTCGAGTTGTGTATAATCGTGTACTGAATTCATTACCCTATCGTTGAAATTATACCACTCTTATTCCCATTCAATACTCATTATAGTATTTCTAACTTAATAAAGTGTGTAATAGCTTATTGGTTTTTAAATATTGTGCAATGAAGAAAGCTTGTGTGTGGCATTTGAATCCAGAATTCATTCACCGTTAATTGGAATAACTTTTAGAATTCGGTGACTTCGTGGAACCTGACTGTGACGTGGATGTTGAGGGAATTGACCAGTGCCATGTAGCAGACAGAATACATAGATATAATGTAATGTATGTGAACTAGTCAGCGCTGGTGGACCCAAATGGTCCAAGGACGTCTTGAAACTGTATCAGATACTCCTACCGCACCCCACCCACATTTCTCATCATTTCTCTCTCACTTACTCTCTCTCTCTCTCTCTCTCTCTCTCTCTCTCTCTCACACACACACACACACACACTATCTTCCACACTTTGTAATTCATTCTCTCTTTCTTCCTCTCGTACATTCTCTCTTAATATTTTTGCACTCTCTTTCTCTCTTCTCTTTGCTTTTCTTTACCACTTACATAAACTCTCTCATACCCTGTTACTCTTCCTCTTTTTCTTCCTCTCGCACATTCTCTTTTCTGTTACTCTTTCTCTTCCTCTCACATATTCCATTCTCTCTTTTTCTTTTCTCTCCCACTTACAGGCACTCAATTTATCACTTTCTGGTTTATTTATCTTGTGCTATCTTGGTGCAGTTTTTCAATATAAACCAGCAAATTAACCGGTTAAGTTGGAATTGCATTACTTTTCTCTGCTCTTTGAACTTTTCGCACGTGAGCTATCGGATAAGAGAGAGAAGGATGGAGAAGAGTGAATAAGGTGTGAGAAATTATTGAGAGAGAGAGAGAGAGAGAGAGAGAGACAAAGAGATAATGAGTGTGAGAGAGATGATTGAGATTAGGAATAATGAAATAAGTGAACAAGTTTTAAAGGAACTGATAATAGGCGTGTGCCACACATTAGAAGTGATGATTGTGTCGATGTTTCTTGACGGTGTTACGTAGGTGACGGTCGTAGAGTTTATTATAACAGGATTTCTTTTAATTCAATAGTTGTTACTCTTATGATGTCAATCCGTTTTGATAAAGGTTAGGGACGAGGAATAAGATCTTTCAATTCAATTATTGGTAGAGATATTTGCAATAATTGGGAAGTCGTTGAATAATAGGCTAAGGCTACTAAATTAAAGTACCATTATTCCTGTTATTTTTTTTTTCAAGTATATTTTGAGTTATTTGATTTATTTGAAGTGCTTTCAATCCAATTATTGGTAGAGGTCTTTGCAACAATTGGGAAGTCGTTGAATAATAGGCTACCAATTTGAAGTACCATTATTTCTATTCTGTCCTTTTTTTAATTATTTTGAGGATGGGCAGTTGTAGACGGCCATTTGCCGAACAGCAAAATCATTTTCTATTAGCAGAATGAAATCTTTATCAATCTTCTGGAGCCTCTTACTACACATATCTCTAAAGTTTCCATGGATCCATGGATTATTGATGATTCCGTTGAGTGAGATGTATTAATAGTTCAGGCCATGACTTGGACTTCATCACTGCTTATTTGATTGTAGCCTAGTAAATATTGAAAAATAGGCATGTGACAACCTAAATGAGTTAAAATTTCATATGGAATAGAGGACCCTGTGTTTGTATTGCTCTCATCATATTTATAATAATCAATTATTATCTAACAAAATATTTTTTCGTGTTTCAGGTGAGTTGTGGAATGCTGGTTCTCATTCGAATTGTTCGGGAAGATTTGGGGTAAGATTGTAAATGAAAGATTAATGGATAGATTTAGGTAACTAATCTAAGATTAATAGAAAGATTCAGGTAACTAAATCGGGCTAAATGTAATCACAGGAAGAATATTAAAAACGAATTCAATGTTTTCAACTCTTCTAGCAATATATTGTAATCTTGTAATCTATTTCACTACTACAAATTGAATTTTCGCCATACAACTACTCTAATTAGTAATTAGTTTACAGAGCAGACCAGCCTTGAACTATAAACTGCTAAATCACCAATAATAGATGTTCGAATAAGACAAGCACCGCTATAGTTCATTCGTGTTTATTCCGTCTAGGCTTCAAAGGAAAACCACCTTTTTTCAAGATTCGAGTTGCACAGTTTCTTTGAGGCTGCTCGGGCGGAAAAAATGTGGTGAACTGGTTAACATAGAAATATCACTATTCATATCTATAGAACTGATTATAGATACTGTATTATCGAAATGATTATGAAGTCGATATAGAACTGATAATATTCATACAATCTAACGTTAGATGCTAGCAGTCCACATTCAGCATGGATGTTTCGTTAATTAAAAAGGATTAACAAGTTTTGGGCGTGTGTTGGTAGTTCGCCAAAGGGGTGGTCAACTATGGTAGGGGTGTTGGCTAAGGGTCTTTTCGGGGGGGGGGGGTGGTTAGTTGGTCGACATCTCTGGTGACAAGTTTTCCACGGCTATCCATTTGATTTTATCCATTCCCACAACAATTTGACATGCTGAGAAGTTGCCCACGAACAACTATCCATTTGATTTTATCCAAGCCCACAAACACCTGACTGACATTGCTGAGACGGTCGTCTGAAGGATACTCTTGTTGTCCCGTTACATTTCTTGTTCTGTTTTTCTTCTCGCCAACTTTTTGTTGCACTCTGAAGCTCAAACAAAATTCACATTCCATTAGAGTGGCGTGCGTGACTGGCTGAGCCACTTGGAACAGATCGGGTGTCGACCACAGAATGCATGCAATTGAGTAAATTATGTGGTCGCTGGTCTGGATAGGTTTTCCCGGTTTGGTCTTGATTGACAGAGGAGGCTCTAGACGACTGACATCTTTGTTCTGACACTTTTGTTTTGTCGGTACATGTTGGGGTCAGCACTTGCTGGGAATGAAGATGTTTCCATTCAAGGAGAGGTTCGGGGAGCAAAAATTACCATCACAGTACCCTTTTTGATAATTTTTTTTCATTTCAACTCAACATATTTCGTGCTCTTTAGATCTATTTTCAAGTGTGAAAATTTTTCAATTGCTCTATAGAGCACGATACATGTCGTGTTCAAATAAAAAATTATCAACTAACTAACTAATTATTAACTATATTTGTAACATAGCCTACACTGATAGTAGCCCTAGTTAAAAATGAAATATTTAGGAACGAGGAGCTATGAGTGTTATTGAATGAAATTGGTAATGACTTGATAATGTTGATCAAATTAGAGGATTGATGAAGAAATAATGAACCCATATAGTTTGGGTGAATTAGTGGATTGATATTAGTGAAAATAAACTACTAAAATACGTGAAGTTTAATAGAATAACAATATTTTGATTTGAACTCTTGTTATAATAGGCTATAGTTAGTATTATAAATATTATTGCAATTTTCTTATTTTATTTTTGAATGAAAGCTACCTACATGAAGATAGGAAATAAAATATTGGAATGAAAATGAATCCTTTGCCTTTACGGTCTTACTAATAGAGGAGTACGTGAGTTTATTTCTACAGGCACTTTTTTGTGAAAGTAGAATTCACGGAGATTCATTCAAATGATTCACATTAACAAGTTTGATAATAGAGAATAATTCCAATATCTAGCGCTTGACATTTTCCTGCAGGCGTGTGCTATTGTAGAGAAAGGAAGAGCTAGATAGAGAGGGTATGTCAATTAGCTAGAGAAAGAGAATGATAGGATAAGATAAAAGAATTTGATGCAAATGAAAGTGGGACGATTTGTCCGGGTTATTTCTCAATTTGGACGAAAGAGTTGTCGGTGGAAAGAGAGAGGAGAGAGAGAAAGAAAGAGAGAAGAGCAGTTACTTAATCACTGTTTCGCATACCGATTAATAGGATAACGGTAAGCCACTGCAGTTAGTGCCTTATCTTTTGAATTGTTGGCACTGTTACTCCTGTGAACTGACATTGAGACGATTTTGGTGGCCCATTGAGCTGAATTCGAAATACTGTAGATAGCCGATTCTGGTCTAATTTATGGAGTGTTTGTTAGTAGGGTAGGAATCAGTGAATCCATTTATCTAAATAACGTTTCTCGATAGTGTAAAGTAGCAGTTTCTTGCCAATTATTTACAATCCACAGAGCGACGTATCTAGTACAGTGTTCTTTCAAAGCATCTATCAGAAATCAATAGATATTCTGATGTAATATTTTTGGAGTGTTCAGTAATATATTTGTAGTAATCGGTGGATCAATTAATCTTGAAAAAACGTATTTCAATTGTGTAAAACAGTTCAATTGCATTTCAATTTGATACGCCAAGGTGGTACAAGAGTACATCAAGGAAAATGTATGATACATGTTTTTTAATTCAAATAAAAATCACAGTACCCTTTTCATATTATTTTCTATTTATGCATAACATGTTTCGACTACTCATTTCAAAGTCATTTTCAAATGCAAAAAGCTATTTTGCAAACGCTGATTTTTGTGTTGTGTTTTCATTAATTGAAAGTTTTGATAAATACAGTGGCCTGAAGAAAAAATAAGTATCAGCCTATTTGTGTATCTTTATCAAAATTATTGATAAATAAGATTGAACATTAACATCAATAACAAATCTCAAGGATAAAAAACTTTATACTCACTAATTCTTCCACTTATCTTCATTAATAAGATTATGTAATGAAGCTTATGTTTCGTCAGTCAATTTTAATATTTTTGATCAGAAAATATGTTATGGAATACATCAATTTTGATGGCAATTGAACCGTTGACTAAGCTTAAATTATTTATTTTGTTAACTCAGTAACTTATTTGTCTATTCATTTTTTAAGCATAGTGCTCTGTTATAATATTCAGTATAATAGTGTATATCCAGTACCTCACTTTTTTAAAAGGATAAAGTAGAACACATCAACTATACTCCATTTCTAATACATGTGGAGTACTTCCGAATTGCAAAACATTGTATACCCTATCTTACACCAACTATTTCGAGACTGTAGTTACATCTATTAGAGTATAGTAAGAATAGAGCTCAGCATTTTTCCCCAAAGCAGATAGTTTACACATTGTTGAGCTTGGAAGCATAAAGGTTTTTAGGAAACTTCCATTAGGTACATTGGCCTGAAAAGGGGTCACGTGTAGTTGCCCCCCGAGTGAAGCCACAGCGAATTAGCGTTATATTACCGGCCAGAGAAGAATCGAGTCTGCCTATTAGTTCAGCTAGGGGATCTTCTTGCACACACAGACGGACAACTGCGCTGCATCCTCATTGCAACAGTATAAACATTTAACACTTCCTTGGCCAATTCGTGTAGTCCGTCCAGGCGAAGAAGACATTCTGGCGAGATGAGAAAATGACTCCAGCTCTGTCAATATTGGTCCAAAAATTATAAATTTTGCCTCAAATTGTAGGAAACATTTTTTTCTGCAATTTGAGACCAAATTTATTTTTTTAACCAATATTGAACGAGCTGGAGTCATTTTCCCATGTTGCCAGAATGTCTTCTTTGCCTGGACAGACTTTATACTCGAAATTTCGATACGCCAACCTAGATTCTCTGTGCAGAGATGGGGCAACTGACAAAATAAAGATTTCATGCACCATTGGTGAAACGTGTGTGGAGAATTGATTTTTACCTTGAAAATATTAGATCTACGAATAGGTCTCAAAATAGATCAGGAGGTGGTAGAAAGCAATCGGAAGATAGTTTGATAAAGCCATCGATCGATTCAGTTGATTGATAGTAGTTTCATGAAGTCATTGGAAAATTTGTTATAAATTTATATAAATGTTATAATTTGTATAAAATATGAAGTATTATATCTCGAAGTCAAGTAATCAAATTATTCTTTTGGCTTAATTTTTATTTAACCATCTTGATGAACATTTTTCAAATAGTTTTTATAAACCATACCACTTTATGTCACGTACGAATTTGTTTATTCAAATGGATACTATCCATATTAATAGAAAACTTTGGGGTTGTGGTTGTTGGATTATAATAACATGAAAATATTATTTTTATTGTTGCTTGTACTAAAATAAACTTCAGATCAATTCCCGAATCCGCTAATGATTGGAGGCCGTGACCTACATCAAGTGGAATTCGACCTTGAACTTGTCTGATCGGCTGATCGCTTTACAGTTCCAGGTTTCACTATTACTACTGTAGTACGTTTGCCCCTGTCACATTCCGAACGCAACCCACTCAACAATCAGATTCCGGCGTGCTATTAGTTTCGCATTCAACTTGCGTTCATAAGTTAATACGTTCATAATCAAGTCATTAGTTCATTATGAATCAGTAATTTTAGCACTCTCATTAAGCCAACCAAAACTATAATTTGAAAAAATTGCAAGACTCCGCCATTATGATCTCCTCTATCTACCTCAACAATGTATTTATTTCCTAAGAGGGCGAAGTTTCGAACTTGAATAGTAAGTAGAATGATGTATCATAAATAAGGAATATGTAATTTTATCAATTTCTTAATAAGATGTTCAGATAATAAATCATGGACAATATCCAACCCAAAACATGTACTGTATCACTGTATAATACATCTTTATTGATTATACATTAATACATAATTATACATTGAAGAGTTCAAAAGGCTTGGTCAAAAACTGTCCCTCTTGCAATTCATACAAAAACCAGGTTTGTCATATTCAGCACACATTTTCACACCAAAATCCAGTAAGAAAATTATGTATAATACATATTAATATAATTCTTATAATACATTGGGTGGCTCGTTGGAGGAGTGATAAAGCGCCGGTCTGATAACCAGGTGGACCTTGGTTCAAATCCCAAGCGGATAACAATTTTTGACCACAGCACAATCACATAGATACGGCCACCCCGTCTTTCGGAGGAGACGATAAGCCGTCGGTCCCGACTACCTAAAAAAAAATTGTCGTCATCTATCATCCATTTCATTACCCACGCACAAGCCTATGAGCTCATGTGGGCTTCACCCTCATAAACAAACAAACAAACATGTAATATGTAGCAATGTTGATGTGGACTCCAAAATGAAGTAAATGTCCGCTATCAGCTTTTGGTAGTTTGCCACTACGGTACTGCACTGGTTGTTATCGGTTAGTTCTTAGCCAACCAAAGTGGGCGTTTAGGTCTCAGCGTGAAGCGCGCACTTGGTGGCGTGACTTGGCCTGGTCTGTCTGTCTGACTGTCAGTAGAAAGGTCTGATCATGTCAGTGGCTGTCTCCCAGTTTCGAATCTTCACTGGTTGCGCCCCTAAATTGCATAGCTACTACACTCCTATTCTCTTATATTTGATATAAATTCCGACTTCGAATACAATGTATTCCCTATCCTGTACGTGTACTCGAGGAGTAGGAAATTACAACAAGTAGAGTATAGCTTAGATCTCTTCACTTAACTGATCTTGGGGAGCTATCTCCGGTCTGTCAGAGTCTGGAGGAGGAATGATTGCAAGTGAAGGAAATTGTAGGGACTGGAAATCTAGAAGAGAAGGAGAAGAAAAGGAAGATGAGAGGAGGTTAAATCGGGTCAAGGGATTGGAGAGAATGCAAACTAACAAGTAAATATCCAAGATACTGGGAAATTGGAGAATTTTTTGGGAAAAAAGGACTTGACCATTTTTATTAGAATCAGTTTGTAAAAAATGGTTTCTTTAACACTCTCAAACATAAATGTTGATCAGGGAAAGAGAGGAGTTCTAGAGAAAAATGAATTTAAAAATGATTGTTTCAGTACAGACCATGGTCGATGAAGAGGGGTTCTACTGTATACAGTAGACCTGGAAAGTTACTGAGAAATGGAAAATGACGAGACAAAACATTAATATGTAGTGATAGCTGAGAGCCTGAGGGGCAGATGAGACCAAATGATTTGATGTAAAATTGGCAGTTATCTGTATTGTGGTAACTCACTTGACCCCATTGCCCGTCACCCAATCATCTTCTCTTCCTCTTTTTTCTTTTCTCTTTTTCTTGTTCTTCCTCTTCTTCTCATTCTCCTCCTTCTCCTCTTCCACCTCCTCCTACCACTCCCTTTATCCTCTTGTTCTCCTCCTTATTCTCCTTTTTTCCTCTCTTCTTCTTTTTCTCCCTCTTCTCCGACTCTTCTTCCTTCTTTTTCTTCTCTTTATTCCTCTTCTCCTCCTTCTACTACCACTAATCCTCCTCCTCCTCCTCCTCCTCCACCTCCTCCTCCTCCTCCTCCTCCTCCTCCTCCTCCTCCTCCTCCTCCTCCTCCTCCTCCTCCTCCTCCTCCTCCTCCTCCTCCTCCTCCTCCTCCTCCTCCTACTTCTCCTTCTCGCTCTTCTCCATCTTGCTCTTATCCTTATCCTTCTTATTTTTATTCTTCTTTTTCTCCTCCTATACTCCTCCTCATCCTTCTTTTTCTCATTCTAATTCTCCTCCTCCTAATTCTCCTTCTTCTTGTCACACTCCTCTCCTCCTAATTCTTCTTCTTCCCTTACTCCTTCCTCCTTACCTCCTTTTCTTTTTCTTTTTTTTCTTTCCTTCTTTCTCTTCCATGCAAATGTCCCCTGCACTTCGCTGTGCACTTTAGAACGGTACACTTGAACTTGACTTGACTTGGCTGCTGCTGTTGGCACGATGCATCACCGTTGCATGTCTTCTTTATCTTGTCTCCTACCTACAAATTTGCGTTGCCTTGCCCACACACTTATTTCGGTTTTTTCCTGTGGTCACGATTGCAAAAGTAACTTCTCATCTTGTTGGTGATTGCTTGCTCGTCTGTGGCCTGGATTCTCTGTGGAACTATGCAGTTGTTGACTTGTTGTTTCTCAATTTTCTATGAATCGATTGTTGTTGAACTTGTAGTATCTTCTTGTGTATAGTACTTCTCTATTTTCACTCTTGTTCCGATTAGTATGTTATAAAATAATTATCTGATATCTTTGTCACGTCATTTACTCTGTATTATGTATATATCACATGATGTGATAACTATTATCATCCATGTCAACATTCTTTCAGAATGATTTTCAAACATTATACGCTTTTCAACTTGCTGTTCAAAAATATTATTGAACAAAAATTTATTAAAATTCATAAAATGTATTCATCAAAAATTCCTCCAATGGTTTACGTTTACTGAATATTAGGTAGGAGCTTTGTTGACTTGCTCTTTGTTCATCTAGCTCCGTAGTCGTACTCTATGCTGTACTGTACCTTGTACTCTAATTTCGAATGATTTTATCATCAATAACTCTTCATGATATTTCAGTTGTTTATCCTAACTATATAAATAGAATAACATAAATAGAAGTTTGATTATGATCGCCAATACCTAATTAATGAAATTTGTAGAGTAATATAGATATTGTGCAAGCTGATTATATGGAAACTTTGAAACTATTCTTCAAAGAAAGTTACACAGCTATGAACCCATTAAAGATTTGTCAATCAGATTTGTCAAACATCACTCTGAAACAAGCTGACTTTACAACGTTCTCTTATATAATAAAGAAAATGACACCCTACATCTATTAGGCTGAGGCCGCACTGTCGGTGGGTAGAGCCTGGAGGGTGGAGGGTAGTTGGTAAATCTATAGAACATACACACCATCCTCAGTAATACATCATAATGAATGGTATGTGTTCAGCCGCCATCTTGAAATTCTTAAATATGGACAACATAACCTCAAAAAACAGAATGACGTCATACCATTCATACGATGTATTACTGTGGATGGTGTGTATGTTCTATAGATTTACCATCTACCCTCCACCCTCCAGGCTCTACCCACCGGCAGTGCGGCCTTAGCCTTAGCGAGGCAGAAATAAAATAATTATGTTGACTTTAATCTGTTTAATGAAACTTCCTACTTGGCGTAACACGTGTAAGCCATAGGGAATACAATACATTTAATTTGGGAAGTTACATCAAACAGGATACCAGGTAACTTCGTCAGCTGACAGTTGTATAGTCTGTCCAAACAAAGAAGACATTCTGGCAAGATGGAAAAATGACTCCAGCTCGGTCAATATTGGTTCAAATATTAAAAATTTGGTTTCAAATCGTAGGAAACATTCTGCTTTACAATTTGAGACCAAATTCATATTTTTTGAACCAATATTGACAGAGATGGAGTCATTTTCCCATCTTGCTAGAGTGTCTTCTTTGCTTGGACTGACTATAGTTGAGGTGACCACGGGCACGACGCGGGTTCAGGTCGAGACCTCTTTCTGTCAACTGAGAGAAAGAGAGATAGTATGAGGGAGGGTCAGAGTGAGTGGGAGAGAGAGTGAGAGAGAATGATAGCTGCGCCAGAGTTCTGCTTTTTTTCTGAGCGTCTTCCTTCTTTTCCCACCACGCCTGTGTCTTTCCTTGTCAGTTTTGGTCGTTTACAGAGTTTCCTCCTTGTCTAAATTCTTTCTTTTTCTTGTTGTACGACCTCGTCCGGCCTTGCAAATGCAGGTCGCAGCCACTGAGCTAAATATATATGTGATAGGTAGAGAGATATATGTATAGAACACGGTCATGTTACTCTCCTCCTGTCAAGCGTCTTGAGGCGCATGCGAGAATTTTGTCTTTCGCGCGAAAACTAAAAAATGAATCCGCCAACCGTATCTCTGTTTTGTTGTCAGTTTAGCTATCTATCGCAGCCTATTTATCATTTCGTTTGTTTCTATTTATATCGTTCGCCCTCCCCTCAGGCAGTTTTCTGTTTTCCTCCTTTGACTTTCCCTATTTTTATCGATTGTGTCCTTTTCCTCATGCAGCTACTTATCAATGCAGATTTATGACATTTTTTGTTCTTCCTCTATTCTGAGATAATCTACATTATGACTGAAGAGTGTTCATTATTACAGAGTGAGCAGCGATAATAGAATATGAATTTCTATATTCTATTCTCTCTGAGAGTGAGTTATTCTTAATATCGTTTCAGTTTTACAATCTTTTTACTGTATTTCACATTACTTATTTCACATTTACTGTGTTTCTGTTGATCTGTGTAATATTTGAGATTTAAAAGTTTTCTGCATTGATTACTATTATTACCTCTCGCTCTCTCTTTTCCTCATCACTACTTTTTCCACTTCTTCAGCTCTCATATTTCCCTTCCACATCTATTTATAAATTTTTGTCCATATTTTCCCAACTTCTTTGTCTTCCAATTCCTGGCCCTCTATGAATCATCAGCACATCTTTCAGTCTTTAATCCAATGCTCATGGTTCTTTGTTTTTACGATCTCCTGCTAGCAGTATTCTTTATTTCCTTCTCCCTCAAGATTCTTTGCAACATTCTCCACTCGTGTCCTCTTCTTTACTTGTTTTATTTTAAGTAATCATTTTTCTCCTCTTCTCATTAGACTCGTTTAAAAGCTTCCAATTTTCCCTTATTTATTTATTTTATTTCCCTTATTTTACATTGTACAATTATTACGATTGTCTCTTTCAATTTGTCCACTCAATTATAAACTTCACTTTCAACTTCAACGCAATGTCAAACTTTCAACGTTAATGACAATAATTATCATAGTCACTTTCGAATTTTTGACTTCGAGTTAACCTTTCAAATAGATTGATACCTTATCCGACCTTTTTCTCGTGTGTTTCATAATTCTTCTAGACTTTTCCACTAATCAAGCAATTATGATTCTCGCTTGAGATGGCACTTTATGACTGTGGTGCTAAAAGTTATTCGGTTCTCATTAGAATTCGTCGCAAGCCTCTGCATTCCCCACCACTGTTCACTGAAGCCCTCGGAATCCAGCAGCAATTACATTCCAAAAGAAATGGGCGACCTTTCTATCCTTACAAAGATTCCCACTATATTATATGGGGATCTGAGGGAATATTTAGTCATTAAAAAGCCGGTTTGTGCTGTATTTAGCGAAATGTGCGGCGTGTTAACGATAGCATAAATACGAGCAGGGAATGCAATTTCACTGGATGCCTGTGCTATGGGTAATTCCGTTTCGTGTCAGGCTTGAGTTGGAGCAGTTTGTAAAATATTTTTACGACGTTGAATTTTTCCTATTGCGGCGTAAAGTCGACTGCTAGACGTCGAAAAGGCGTACAAACGCAACGTGGTAATAGACGCCAGCGAGCATCACACGCTTAACGAACCAATAAAAAGCATAGTTTTTCCGGTTTTACTTTTTGTACCAACATTGTGCAAATTCCTCATCTGTATCTTGTGAGTGCTTTTCACGAGTGGAAATACACTAGCAAAGAATGTGTTCGCTAACAGGGAAACTGTCGCATTATTTAACTCGTGTCACGAGGAATGTGGTTGAACACTGAATGCCATTTGTCTTATTGGAGACTAACGTTTTTGAACTCTGTGATTAGAGTTAGGCGACAACTGATGCTTTCCCATGAGTTGATAGCCATCGACCATAAGAACAAACCTTACTGGTTTTTTCAATGGAAATACGTTTTTTGTGGGATGAAGTTTACATGAGTTTGAGGCCCCACTTTGAATAATGATGGGAGGTATTATAACTCTAGTGGGTGACCTCTTGTGAGTCTTAGTTGATACCTGGCGACTCAACAGATCCTATTAAATAGTATCTCACTTTTTTTTAGTCATAGACCGTTCAATTTCTTATCTATTGTGTCTACAATATTATTATTATCTATTATAAATTTCCATCCTTCGTTCACCTTATTTGGAAAATTGATATTGTATTGAATCATGTTTTGTGTCTAATATAAATTGAAATTTTCCATCCTTTCTTGATGTAGCCTATCCATTAGAATTTAATATTCATTTCAATGAACAAATTTTCATCAATCTGGCATAGAGGATGTGATTTCTTATAAAATGAATATGTTCAAAAGATATTTATATTATTTATATCATTCCATGACATTTTAATATCCAATTGTCTCAGTATTTGGAAATATGCTTCCCAATAAAAATGATCAGATTATGAAATTATTCCGTCAGTTCATACCCGGTTTATGTTTGGCAACATCTTGAAAATTAATATTAGTTGTAAGTAGCTGTATAGCATGTGCCATTCTTCAGTTTTGATAAAGTGGAGGTAACCGGCCGTTTGGCCCAGTTCAGCTGCTATTACGTAATTTATAAAGGACCCGTCCTGACTATCAGCTGATTGGACCGGCCATTGTCAGAATGAGTATTGCTACTCACTCATCCCCCCTCTTACTCTATTACTCTATAAGTCTATATCACTCACTCACTCACTCAAACTGCTTGCTCCCTCACTCAAATTGCTCGCTCTCTCACTGGGTCACTGCTACCACGCATCCATCAGTGCAAATTATCTTCATCCTGAATTTACTAAAAATAGGACGCTTCTAATTTAAATTCATATCACAATAATAACTTCCATAGATATTTTTAGATTGAGAAGTTTCATCATTGTGTAGGTCCAAGTGGAGATGCACGATGATTAATGTCAGAAGAATTGAAAAATCAAATTTGGTTCTCTTTGCTGCGCACAGAAATAAGAGAATTGAAAAAAAAATTTTATACATTTCTGTCTGCACCCAATTATTATTCATGTTGTGTACACATTCTTTTATTTTTGTAGGGGTATTGCTAGAGAAACAATGTTTTGCAATTAATACAGTATTGGATAATCCTTCATAGTTAAAGAACTTTGTTAAAGATGATAGTTACTTTCCTTTTCAAATTTTAGTTTGTAATATCTATTTTCATGCTCATGTAAGTTTTTTGCTTTTGCGTGGTTGATAATTATTTTTGTAAGATATCTAATCCTAATGATCTCAAGCACTGTTTCATGTTCTAAGTTTCATTTATTCCAAATGTATGTCTTTCGAGTTGTCTATTAATTTAACTAGACATAGCCGACTCAGGTTCCCTACTTATTCCAGGGTTTGACTCATTAAATCATTATGTTTGATGCAATCTATAAAAAAACACATAGAAGATGAGTGGATCATAAAATTCAAAATTAACATTGCATAACTTCATCTTGATTTAGTTTTGAATTTAATGACGTATGTTAAATGATTTGAAAAAGACATAAATTGTTTTGACGTTCATTTTACATTCTCTTTGGCTGAAATCTCCATAAAACGTTTATTGAACTTGAAATCCACCCCGATTTAATTGCAAAATGTGAGGTAATTAAACGGATAACTTGCAAGTCGTAACCTGGACAGAAGTTGAAGGATTCATTACTTCTGTACAGTTTTAATGGTTTTACGAGTTTTTCCATTTGCTAACCAGCCGTATGTATTTGTGGAATGTCAATTTGATGGAGGTTTGTAATGTAAGAGGAAGCCAACCAATTATATATTGTTTTGCCTATCAATGAGCACAGCGATCAGCCAGAACAAACCGTTAATTCGTTTGAAATTTGTTTTTAACTGCTTTCGGGTAGCTAAAGAACCCGTTATTACAGGCAATCCTCGAAGATGTCCAAGGAAAGAAGAGGAAGAGGATAAAATGAGAGGAAATCTTCAGTTGAAACTAAAAACAAAATGATAATGATCGTCGTCGGAAGGTGACCATTGCGGTCGAATCGCATCCAAATACTAACTTCACAATAGTTTTTTATGGAGGTCCAATTCTAATTTCCTATTCAGGCTAGTTTTTTCAATTGAAACGTGGGAAAGCCTTGAACTGCTCTGTGGGCTTGAAGTGGATTCGGATTATAGTGGGCAATCAATCTTTTGTGATTGATAATCAGCCGTCGTGTGTCCCTAATCGAATTATCTGCGATGAATATTTTACGACTCTATCATTCCCGAAATGATGTTCCCGAATAATAGGACCCAATTAAGGTTGGATAATTTTGTGATGAGATAGAATAGTGGTGGATTGTAGAACTAGGATGAACTCAGATATTCTGGATGATTAAAGGTAACATAGTTGTAGAACTTGATTTTCAGTTTCAGTAGTAATTTCTATGGAAATTTTGTTTGGGATTCAAGTGTATTATTTTGTAACTGCAGCCTGGAATCAAGATAGTTCTATGCATAGTTGTTTCTACAAGTATATCATTGAAACTAGGAACTATTTGTTACTTCATTCTATTATAGGTATCAATTAAACTGCTTTTTATACCCCCAGTATTTGGATAATTGGCATTTCCCCGAAAAATTAGTATGCCCACCAATTTTGGAATGGAATAGATTTTTCATCAGCTTGAGGCTTCTTTAATAAATAATCATCTCCTATTATAGTAAACTGGAATTCTCTATTCAGAGTTAAAATTATTCTATTGCTTGAAGGGAAACAAATCCCCAATGTTTTCAAAACAACTTAAAAATTGACTAACTAGTTATTGAATAAATAAAGTGGTGAATTGTAGAAATATGTTGAATCGAAATCAAATGAATCACATAACTCCCTAGTTATGTAATTTGGGATAATCGATTATATCTGGATGGAATCCAGTTATGTATGAGGCTCTTTTTCCTATGAAGCTGCTATAAATATGTAGTGATAAAGTTGTTGTGTAGTAAAAAGTTGGAACTCTCTTCAGAAGCATCGAGAAGTTCTGACTGAGAAGAATACGACGCTGCTCAAATTTTACATGTATGAAAGTGCTCTCCTTCTTCTCACCCTCTCTAGCGGGTTCGCAAGTTTCCATTATTTTTTAGGTATGTGGTTTGGGTGGATAATGACACGATTACTGCTCCCTAAAACTAATCATCTACAAGTAGTTCAATGATGCTACTTACTATACGGTTATGTCAAGGATATCTCGATTGTTTGACGTAATGATTGATGCTCATTCTAACAAGTATTAAGTGGTTTACCGCATAAGGATAAACTATTTACAAGTAGAATGTGTTTGGTTATGACTTGTTGGAATGGAGGTTGAACTAATCCTTTATTATTGTAGGATCGTGAAGTTTGTTTTGGAGCTCGTTGTTCTTCAGGTTTTAAAACAAAGAATACACTTATAATATAATTTTGAAACTTAAAATGTACTTATAAAAATCTATAATCCATTTTTTGTGATTTTGTTTGCTTTTTGTGGTTCTATTTTCCTCCATCTGATGTTATTTATTTTAAATAACAATTATTTTAAATAGACTACTAAATAGTCCTTTTATACTATTCTAATAACGACCACTTAAAATACTATAGAACTTCTCATATATTCAAATACTTGAATACTGTTTTGAAAAATTTCTTGATGCATCATGACTTAACATTTATTTATTCTTGTTTCAGGTAAGCATCTAAACACAATGTCCTGTTGCATTTTGAGATCCGATTACTTCAGAATAGAACAATCGTCTCAGGTAATTCACTTTAATTTATTACCAGTCAACACGGAAAATCACCTTAATCAAATTTAATAGATGTTATCTTCGGTCCACTAACCACGATAATCATTTTTCACTCCAGTATTGAACGATCTTTCATCATTAAAATATGATAAACTCAGTGGTCAAGTAACTCAGCCATTACATTCAGTGACTGTGGATTCTTCAAATACCAATAAAATCAGCAGGCCTTTTCTAGTTACTTTTCCATTATGCAAGGTCTTTCATCAAGTTTATTGACAAATCTTGCAATTGTTCAACCTAATTGATTATCTAGGCTAACATGATTATTGATTTGTTTTTAATTGAGTGCTATCACTAATCTAATTATCCTATCGAATATTCACAATAGATCTATTAGCAGATTTCCTATAATCAAGTTCCTATGTCAGAGATGTCTTTTATTGGGCTTAATTGATAATAAATTTGTTTCTCGGTAAATTGTCGACACTAAAAAACAGTTAATAATAAATTATTATTACTTCACAAAAGGTTCAAATTATCATAATCTTTCCATTATTCATGATCCAAATGTCATTAGAGATTATTAGATAATACATTAGAGATTACATTGTAGATCATATTTTAGTTTTATCAAGAAACTGAGAAAAATTTCCTAACCAAATTTATTTTGCTATATTCATGTTATATAAAAAAAGTTAATAGACTGAGAAGATTTTCCCAGACAATTTAAAATTCACAGCTTAAGTAACGGTTGAATTTCTTCTCGATACAACATATTCAGTTCTTCAGTATCATTTCATATTAATTATGACTTTGCCAAGCCAATGATTGTGGGGGAACTTACACTGGAGTGTAGGGTAATGGGGGGGGACGATACCCATCAATTCTGAATCTGTCTCTGACAGTTGGTGGTTTCTTTCTGCTCGGCTCGACTCGGACACAAAAATCAAGTCGCGACTAAATTACTTGTGCTGATATTGAAATTACCGTTACACACGTAATAAATCCATCAGTTTTATCTCATCTTGGGATTGGCGCTGTACATCCAATTAGCGGTTTTTTCTCCATCAAAGAACTGGTTGGCGTTTTTGTCAGAAGTCTGGTGAAGCCAACAGATTTTTCAATTATGATCGAATCAGTTTGATGGATTTTTTCATGCCCGTTACGTATATGGTGATGGATATGGAGATGTTTGAATCTCAATCTCTGTCATGAGAGAGGTGATTAGACTCAATTATTTAATTTAACTACATAAATTGAACAATAGGACTAATTTGACTCAATCATTGAATTCAATTACAACATATACAGGGTTAAATTTCAGAATTAATTAGTTGAAAATGAAGAAGTAATATCATAGGTAAGGTGGTAAGCGAATACTTCCCTTTTTTGAAAAAAAACATGATTTTGTAAGAATTGACGCTATAGAGGTGTGTAAAAAATAGAAAAATATTCTAAACATATAATAATTTACAACATAGTGCAGCATAGTGCAATAATTTATTAGTAAAACCTATTGTAATCCAACATTCACTAACTAGAACCTCCCCTATGCTAGAAATCAGAACGCAATACTGTATTGAAAATGATTCATCATAAGATAAACAAACTTCTGAAGTGGTTTGTAGTTGGAAAAATTCGGAAATTTTTATCATTTATCGATTAATAATTTGCTTACAAGCTTGTTCAAGTTGCATAGTTTCAAGTATTTTACAATTATACGAGTAAGTATTGAATCAATAATTGCACAATGCAGACGGTAGTGTTGAGCAAGTGAGAATGTAACCTTGTTTCCAGTTACTATTACGTAGAGCAGGAAGAAACTAATTCAAATGAAATGTAAGTTCTGCTAATTAACAGTATATACTTAACAACGATTGTTGGCAAGTATTGTTGATCAGCTGAGAGATACAGTTCTTTCAGACCAAGGTAATATTCGTTGAATAAATGGCAAACTTGATTACCATTGTTCTTCTCTTCATGTAGCATACTTTTATTGTATAACTTTAGTGGTTCGAACTAATTGTATATTTTGAGCTGAAAAATACTAATGAATTTGATCTTTCTGTTTGATTGTAAATGTTTGCTACCTGAGTATGGATGGGAGGAAATACATTATTGTGATTTACTCAATGACTTTATTCTAATTTTGAATTTGAAATGAAATGATATTACAGCTACATGTAGTGTACATTCGAATGCGTTATAATTTTCAAGTATTCAAACCAAAATAATTCCTGGTTATTAATTGTTTAAAATTATTTCCTGGAGAAGTTGATACAAATCTTTCCTAAATTTACTACGGAAAGTTGTCTAAATTATTCAGTTCAATACAAATTACCAATCATTTTCAAGGAATGTATGAATCATGACTAGTGATCAATTTTATTGAAACTTGTAAATTTATTGCATATTTATTCCGACCTTCAAAATTTTAGGACTTGCTTTTCGATGTGAGTGATTTAAGCTTACAGTATTTTAATCGATAAGTAATTGAATAATCTGAAGTTAATACAGAACAAGGAAATTCAGCATTATTTATCGAATACTTGTTTCATACTCTACTTGATTTTGTTGTATTCTGAACATCGACCGCCTATATAAAAAAGTAATCGTATTACTTATATGCTGATTGCTGATTAATTGTATTTTTTTCCTTATCCTGACAAGTTGTTTGGCACAAATTCACATAATTTAATTATTGTGTGGCGATATTTTTATATAACCATATCAGGATTTTTATAGCTAAATATTTTTTGAACGAATATTTGGACTATTAATAGCATTCTTCACGTTTTTTATTTTATTTTAAATGCCCCTGTTGTGTGATTCAAATTTTTTCACCTTGAATCACAGATTGCAAGATCTCCCCTTTGAACTGGATAATACATCCACACATTATCACAATATTCTCGTTGCCAGACTATTCATTCTTAAGTCCTCTTTACATGCCAGATTTCTGATACCCATTTGTGATAGTAGTGTTACTGATACAGTATCAACATTAATAGTGAACCACTGTATAAAAATTCCAAATACGTTTTCGAAATTATTTTTTTCCGGAGAAGTGCTGTACAGTGAAAGATACGGGCACTTCACCTGTTTCGTGGGCACGAGCTGCCAGTGATTCAAACGACTATTTCTATTACTGCTCACGAAATTATCCAGTCGTCTAGAACTTCTAACAAAAACATCATTTCATTATAAATAGATAATCGCAATCAAAGAAACAAGACAATTTTCATCGATTTTCTACTGCAATTTGTCACACGACAAGTTAGTCCAGCTATATATAGTCTGTCCAAGCAAAGAAAACATTTTTGCAAGATGGGAAAATGACTCTAGCTCGGTCAATAATATTTAAAAAATTATTAATTTAATCTCAAATTATAGGGAACATTCTGATGTACGATTTGAGACTAGATTTATAATTTTAGAAACAATATTGACCGAGCTGGAGTCATTTTTCCATCTTGTCAGTATGTCTTCTTTGCTCAGACAGACTATTCCTTTGTTTGGCCCACATCATTGGCTGAGTATCATCGCTAATTCCCTATGTTCTTCCCATGACAGATGAGAGGTCTCTTCTAATAGGAAGTCGTATTTATTTTTCATAACTGACACACGCTATCATACGTTTCTGACTCCTTCCTTCTCCTTTCTTAATCTCTGCCTTCACATTCTTCCCCTAGTTCATAATAAATAGTATTTCTTATTTTCCTTTGTCTTCTACTCGTCCTGTTCCCTTCATCTTACCTACTTCTCTTTTTCCTTTGTTTTTCCGTCTTTCCATTCCTCTTCTTCCTCCACCTTTTTCTTCTTCTTCCTCCCTCCCCTTTATCATTATGTCAGGTATTTTTTAAGTTCTCTGTGCTATCCCTGTCACTTTTATCAATAAAAGTGTTCCTTATTTTTCTCGAATTTACTCTGTCGCTGTATGTCTACCGAAACCAAAATTGAATTTCCGTGTCAAATAAATCTTTCCTTTCCCCAATCTTCCACCCCTCTTCCTCACCCTACTCTATCCAACTGCAGACTCTTTTTTCTCCAGAGAGTTTTTCCCCAAGGGTTTTCATTATCATCGTTGGTATCGAGGTTTGAGACGAGTTCGTTCGGACGTCATGAAAATATAACTTGTCTTTCACGTGCTCCTGTTTAAACCACACACTCTACTATCACATTCTTTTCTTCTTCTACTTTTTCTCCTTCTTTCTCTTTTTCTCCTTCTCTTCTTCTCTCTCTCCTATCCTCCTATTCCTATCACCATCTCCCTCCTCCTCTTACTCATCCTTCCACTCTTCCTTCTCCTCACAATTAATTATTGTCATTCTTCTTCTTCTTCCCCTTCTCCATCTTCTTCATCTTCTTCTTTCTCTCTCTACTCTTCTCCTTCCTTTCACAGTTATCTTTCTCTATTATCCTCATTTTTCTTTTCTTTTTCTTCTTGTTCCTCTTCATTTTACCTCTTCTTCTTTTTTCTCGCCTGCTTTTCTTCAATTTTCCCATTTCTCACCCACAACTTTCCTACTTTCTTCCTTTTTTCTTTTCTCCACCTCCCTTTTCCTCTCAGAAAACCTCTCCGAGCTGTTCATGCCTTAGCTTGTGTGGGTGCATCATCCCTTTGCGTTGCTTTCCACATGACCTGCCATAGTGAGCTGTCACCCGTGTCATGTGATACACTTCTATCTATAGTCAGGGGTTTTCATTTCATCATTCTCCCTCGTTCCACCTTCCTACCTCATTTTCTTATTCTTTTCATTTTCCCTATCCTTCATTATTGGTCATCAGATGAAAACAGATAATTTATTCTATCATTTTCCCTCAGTCCTTCTAACTCCTTCTTCTATCGCTTCTTCTTTCTTCTTCTCATGTTTCACCAACATTTTCATCCTAATTTTCTCGGTTGTGTGTTCTACCTTCATAATTATTCATTCTTTTTCTCCAACCCTATCCCACTCCAACCACTTTTTCCTTTTTCACTATTTTCAAGTGAGGAGAACTTTTCATCTTGTTTTCTCACTCCTCATTTCTGAACTACTTATTTTTCCTCTTCTCATTTCTCTCGACGATCTGTGATCCTGTTTCTGTTCCTCCTTCTTTGCATATTTTCAACTTCCCTTTTCCCTTCCTCTTCCATTATTTTTCCTTGTTTTTATATACCTCATACTCCAATTTTCCATTTTCTTTCTTGCTCAATAGATTTATCTACTATTTCCCTTCTATTCTTACTTGAATATTTGTACTTACCCTTCCTCCCCTCATCCTTCTATCCTCTTCCATCTTTCTTATTTTGCTATGGTTATCCTCATATAACTAATGTCTCCTCTATTCTTTATTCATTGTCTGTAATCCACTCTCCCTTTATTCCATCATCTCCTTATTTATCTTCTCTCTTCTTATTTTCTTTCATCATCATCATCATCATCCTATCCTTTATTTTCATATATCTCTTTCTATTCTATCTTGCTACTGCATCATCCGTTCTCTCTCCCACGTGTGAAACGACCTGTGAGGGGGATATCGTTGTCATGAACTTGGTTGACAGCAGCCATGGATGCCTTGTGAGGATGCTGTTGATGAGGGGTAAGGTAGGGTCACGGTGAGAATCCTGAAGAGGAATCTTGTATGGATTATTCCTGTCTGGTGAATTTTCGATGTGAGGGGACAGCAACATTGTCTATCCATGATAATCGGAGAGCTGTTCAAGCTTGTCTGACTCAGCGATAACTTTATCGTGTGTAGAGATTTGTAGAACACTGTGAACGCAGTACATTTTTCTGTGTTCAATATTATTTTCTATTATTTTGAGTTGCAAGTTTCCGAAATTATTGAACTGTTCTCAGAAATATGTAGTTTGTTTCATACTCCTTTGTTGAATATGATTCAATTTTTATATTTTCTATAAAAAACAGTACCAGTATTGCACTGAGCTTTGAATGAGCTTTTAAGACTTTCGAAAGAACGCTTAGGTGCTTCAATGAATGTTTTATTCAACTCTTTTATTAAGATAACGATGATCTTATTCAAGTAGATTCAACGTTTTTCCATCATCTATTTATCCGTGCCTGAAATCTCTATCAACTTATTACGATGTCGATATTATTTAGTTATTCTGTATTAAGTATTACACTCTTCATTCAGTCAGTTTTTCGATTGCTTTCGAAGCAAAATGACTTGAATAACAAATATGAAATATGAGTCCATATTGAATGATCAATCATTCAAAGTTTCATTCCTATGAAGACCAGTTTTTATTACCGAAAGCGAACTCATTTTTCAGTTGCTCCACAGTCTTGCTATATTACACGTGTGTGCATTGACTTGACAAATGTGTCCTCCAAGTCTTTTCATCTGTAGAATGCTATGTAGACGGTAATCCAAATATATTGCGAAAGGCGAGCTAGCTTTGTAAATAGATTAATCTCGATCAATTTACTCTCCAGCAGGCGAACAAAGTATATACTGCGAAGAAAGTGGAGAGCTTTCCGTTTCTTAGACTCTCGATTTCTTCGACTTTCAATTTCGATAATATCTCTGAAAGGGTGGAGTGGGTGAGTTGACATGTGATTGGTTGGGGTGGGGTTGTTTTGCAGTAGGTGTTCTCTGCCAGCTTTGAAGTAACTGTGACAAAGATAAAGAAACGAGTAACTAACTAACAACAACGGCGGGCGTAAGTTGATATCTTGACTTCGATCTTTATCTCTCTCAGCAATTGTTGCAAGTAGCTGTTACTTGTTGGCTTACTAGCTGTTTCACCTGTTACTTACTATTTTACTTGTTGGCTTTCTAGCTGTTACTTGTCACCTGTTGACACCTACTGGTGATATTGGAGACTTAATTGATAACATCAAGATCGATATAATCGTTGTTATTTAGGCTATGTAATGGAATTGTTATGGATACATATTCGAGTAAATCATACTTTTGTATTGTAAATCGCAATACTTCGTCGATCATTCTGTGAATTGAAAAATCTTGTCTGTGTTATTCTCTCGTCTCTGCCGTATCCTCTCTTGAGAATAGGAATAAGTGGCAAGGTTTATTGAAGTTTTCAGTTTATCTATAGAATTTAAACACCACGTCTTCTGATTACATACTTTATTTCGACTAGAGCTTGTCCAAATCATTAAATGATTGTAGTACTTCTATTAGCGAAGCAGATAATATGTATTAAATGTATTATATAATTACATGTATGAAAGTGTTACAGTTGAATTATTCCAAACTAATTCAACTACATCTCCATATTGTTTTTGAAACTACTGTAGCTCCTCTCCAAGTTTTGTTTATAGTCTGTCCGGAGAGTTGGAATGTTCTTTTTATTTTTCAAAACTTTTCCGTTTTACAACTCTAGCCTTCAAGCTCAACTATTTTTACAACTAAATTTTATTAATGACTGTACTAGAGAAAAAGTTTTATGGGGTGTACTAGGAGAAAGTGAAAACTTTTGAAGTAAGAGAGCGACGATTGAAGAAAAGGGGGAAGGGGAAGAGGAAAGTAGAAAGGAATAAAAAGGGAAACACGAAAAAAGGAGGTCAAGGAGGAATGAGGAAAAGAATGAAGAGGGAAGCGCGAAGAAAGAGGAGTGAAGGAGGGGAGGGGAGAATGATAAGAATAAAGTTGGAAGCTAACTAGAATAGCTAGATAAGCTGAGTACAGTTTTAATCGAAATCCGTGTTATGTATTGTTTTTGTTTGTTATCAAGAGTGTAGTGCGAGGTGGCTCTCTGCTTTCGGCGGGGCCTGTAGCTGGTAAAAAGTTTTTTCTCGCACCCTATGAAGTAATTCATTTGCTGTGTTCGTTGTCGGCTCACGCGATCATTTTCGATTATAAATCATCTCGTTGTGTTTTTGCCAAACCTTTTATAATATCGTACAACCACTTTTGGCTACCGAGAAAAGGCGAATATCAAGCAGTGAAAGAGATTTTTTTTAATAAATCATGTTCACGGAGATATTTAGTTTGGTATTAGTAATAAGCATTTCTATGTTACTATAATGCTGAAATATTAAGGAAAAGCTTTGCATTTCTACAAATATTCTTTAGAATTATCATTACAGTAAAGAGCATAAAAAATTGTTTGTTATTTTTTAATCAGTATATTCGAGTGTTATTCTTGTTTGGGCTCTGATTGTAATGTATTAAATTGGTGATAAAGAAAACAGTTCAATTTTTTGGTGGTATGTTGGTGACTGATATAGGTGTAGCCAGAAAGTTAGGAGGTTTTGTCTGTCTCTTGTACGTGATGTAACCTACTTGAAACTAATGTAAAAAATTTGTGTAAAATTAGTGTATGTTGCAGTATCGTTGTACGCATTCTAGAATGTTCTATCAAACAGATTCTTACAATTGCAAAGTACACCAAATAACAGTGCCTCGTTAATTCTTCCCAACCTTCTCTTGAAACCACCGAACAACCTTTAGAAGAAGAAAAACGTTGAATCACCCAAATTGATAAGTTTTAAGTAGACATGATGTATTTATTGATTCGGTTATTAAAGAGTTTGAATGTGAATAGAGATATCATCAAAACTTAGAATTTTTTATATGTATTCTCGATATTTAATAAATTACGCACTGTTCCAACTCCTCATTACTGCAAACTGATTTTTAGGCAAAATAGTTGATAGGAAAACGTACAGTAATGTGATGCAAGTTTCAAGAGAGAGTTCCAACTTCAAAATTAACAATTTCGGTCGTTATTCATTCATAACCGCGAAACAGCTGTCAGCCGTTATTCTGTCTCAAGATTTTTTATATTATACCAGAATTTATTTCCACCAATAAATCACTGTATTGTTCAAATATTGGGGCTAAAAGTGGAGCTGAAGCTGGTTCCCCTATTCTATAGTTCAACCTACAAACATCCCAGTTGAAACGGTGCCATTTTTTCATCTCAAATTGAGGGAGAATGGAAGGAATGAGAGAGAGAGGAGGAATGAATCAGAGAATTGAGAGAGAGTGAGAGAAGAGATGGTGAGTTATGCAGAGAGAGAGAGAGAGAGAGAGAGAGAGAGAGAGATAGGGTGAGAGAGTGAAGTTGTCAACCGTTCCACCCCTAGTATCAAAACATAATCCTTGATCCGTATATCCATATTATCTTCATAGTGATTTACGATTTTTGAAAGAGTTTCCTGTTGAGGTTTCATTCATATTTTTGCCTCTCATTTTTCAACTTCTATAAATCGCACTCATCGTAGAACTGATTATGATAGTTTCCCTCCAAATTGTAAACGGTAACCCATAGATTATTAAAAAAACCTGAGAATACTCATGGCCCATTGTTGTTTTAATCCTTTTAATTTATTGAATTTAGAGTTCCCCCTTCTTCTATATTGGAGTCTTGTATTTTCCGTATTGAATTCTTGTATTTATATTTTGCCTGAACCTTATATATTGGGAAAATACATTTTAGTTTCTAAATAACTTGACTGCCGTCAGTCATTGATTTAGAACGTCTGCCCATCCTCTATCTTGTTGTATACATTCTCTGTAAAATATTCAACATAGACTCGAGAATAAATTTTTCAAAGAAATTTCACTACTTTTAATCTATCATAAAATCATATCTGTATAATAATATACAGTACTTGTGCATATCCTAATAGCTCATGATAAACTTGATACATTAGTATTTTTTCCAAGCAGAATTTAAACTCAAGTTCAAAACTCTTTTCAAATCATTATTTTATTTTGAGAATATTCTAATTTCTTCGTAAAAAGTCCATCCATTCAACACTCTACCTGTCCATGAGGGTAGCGTGACGTCCCATGCATTTTGAAAGTTCCGTGTGAAATTTATACCAAACTTCCATGAATCTCGCTGACTGCAACAAGAGCTATAATTCATGGGGAAGACGTTAATGGTCTGGTAAGGTTCAGTCTGTCCTAGCAAAGAAGACATTCTGACAAGATGGGGAAATGACTCTAGCTCGTTCAATATTGGTTCAAAAATTATAAATTGGGTCTCAAATTGTAGGAAACATTTTCTCTACAATTTGAGATCAAATTTATAATTTTTGAACCAATATTGACCATGCTGGAATCATTTTCCCATCTTGCTAGAATGTCTTCTTTGCTTGGACAGAGTATAACAGCTATCCTTTATAGAGTGTGCGCGCAGGCAAGTGTCATGTGCTCTCTTCACGTCTCCGCAAATGATTTATTTATTCTTCATGATTAGAGAACTTGGAACTCCCACGTTCTTGTGGGATATAGGGTGCTGAGAAGGGTATTTATTATAGCTATTGGTGAAAAGTATCTGTTTGTTTTTCACGGTGTGTTTTTACTACCTTGAATTGAAGTTTGAAGGTGTGAGAAAAGGTGAGGAACCACTTCCGCAAGTTCATTACCGGTAGATGAGGGTGGGATGTGGGCTTCATGCGCTTAAACTTGTGATTAAGATGGAAGTATCACGAAACGTAAGGGTGCACAGGGCATCTGTGATCTAATAATTAGGACAGGTGCTGTTGGAAAGGTGATAGGGGTTTGTATGCTTTTCTCCACTTGAAAACTTCATATCACAGAGGCTTTGTTAAATTGTGTTGTATGAAGCATCCAATTGAGTTGTTCGCTTACAAACCGATCTAATGAGTGTTTTCAAAGGAGGTTATATAACTCTTCATGTTTTCTGAATGGTTGAGCTCTTGTATGAGTATAACCTCACAGAAACTTTGAAATACTCTTGAATGTATCATACTATGGTGAAATAGAAGATTATAAACAATTCAGTTGGATTTTTTCTTCAATTTATTATCAAGCACTGAATTATTCAACAACATTACAATAACATAAGAAGAATACAATAGATATGATATCAAATTTAGTAAATAGAACACCAGACTAAGCAAGGTAACTAAGCTTGATGACTGATATAGCTCACGCCAAAAAGTTGGGTGGTTTCGTCTGTATCTTGTATGTGATTTAACCTACTAAAAGCTGATGTAAAGCATCTATTGTTTCTTCTGCTTCAAAAAAATTCTAATTGACATCGAAGGCTTGAAGACATTGATGTCGAAGGCTTGAAGCGCACAAGAAGCAGACGAAACCGTCTGATTAGCTTCAGCTATACTTGGCTTGCTAGGATTTCAGATCTGACAGTATTTATATATTTTTCAAAATTGATTCAAAATCTTTCATCTGAGATTAAAGTAGACGTAATCGTTGATTGTAAACTTATTCCTACTCCTGTTGATGATTATTTTTGCATAATGTGATGTAAACTCACATTGGCGTGTTTGCCTTTGTACCAAACAAAACTTGATCGATGGAGCAGATCAAAGCGCAGATTGTTGATTCGATCTGATATTCCGCTCTAATTGATAAGAATGTTTGGACTGTTGAATATACTTTGATCCTTTCAAATAAACAATTTCTGTTCGACTGTTCAGTCTAGTTGAATAGAAAAAAACGCACAATGATATAATGATTGGCTTATAAAAATTATTTTAAAAAAAGGAAAATTCCCTTGTCTCCTGTGTTGTTTTTTCTGTGATTATTCTAATTAATCAACATTTTTGTACTTCAAATTCACACAATGGTGCATTGTAGGAACTGCATTAAATTTAAAATTGTTTTATTGTATTAAAATTGTAAGTGATGATGAGAACGAAAAAATATCCCTAAATAATCCTTTTAATTCTCCTCATATAGGAAATGCCTGCAGGTTTTTAATAGCTTCTAGATGATTGGTCAATCTGTAATCATCCTAAAATTGGTTGTTTCCATTTAACAAATTTCAATAAATTCCAAATTTAATTACTAATAAATTTTATGGGTTCGTCAGTTATTGAATGATATGCTATTAACTTTTCAGCTAAGATTCATATAGTTTTAAATAAGTTCTCAAGGATTGACTGCAATCAATTCAATCTCCTTTAATAGTCCTGTATTCAAGCTAAATATTGATAAATTTTAAATTTTAAGATTTTTGTTAATTCTTCAAATTTCTACTTGATGGTTGATTCCAATCAATTAAATTCTCATCAATTGATGCATTTAATTCTAATTATCAATTGAAATATCAAGGTTTGATAAATGTGACCAATCAGTGATCAAGGGAAGTCTCTTCCAAAGATGACCGGTTTCCTAACTTCGCAAAGGACTTTCAAATAGTTGGCATTTTATTTCTCATCTTACTGCAGACCATAAATAATAATTGCACGATCCTGGACCTCGTATATCTAGGCAGTGATGTGTAGGTCAACAAGATATAGGTAAAGATCAAACTTTAGATTTCGTGTTGGCGTATTATTTGTATTTACGAGCAAGGAGATAAAACTCCGAAGACAATCAATAAGACGCCGTGTCATCCTGACACTCAATAAGGCACATTTCAAGAAAGGCACGTTCAGTCAACGGGAAAACGTTTCAAGTTAAATGTCAGGCAGTTCTTTTCAATAGGCGATACATTCAATTGGATTCGGGAGGTTTGATGTGAAGAATCTCGGCATGAGAATGTGAGGATGAAGAAGAATTTACAATACTAACATAACATTCGTGAATCAGAGATTTTTGCTTATTTACGGTGTTTTATAGCATGGTTCAGGAAGAAGAAAATTAGCGACTTTTTTCTAATTTATTTTTATCGTCATTTTATTGGATCCTTATCATATATGATCCTTCTAATTTATGTTTATCGACATTTTATTGGTAAAAGGAATTTTCGTACCACTGCATCTTAATTACCATTTTTAATATATTGCGACACAACAATTTCCAGTTTCAGTTACTCCAACTTTAGTTTAGTGCTTCCTTTTCTATTTTATTTCATGACTGATGAGAATTATTCACAAATGCAAACACATAAAAACTAAATATTTCTACTCCTACAAGGATTTTTGTTTCAAGTGCTTTTTAATTTTTCTTAATGACTGATGAGAATTACACAAGAATACATTAACACATGAGTCTTTATTTTGAGTCCCAGTTGTCAATACGTCACTGGTTTTGTTAAATATTTTTCTGAATGACTGATACAAATTACTCAGTCTCAGAAATCATAGTTTATGCTCAAATAGTAGTGAGAAATTATTATGTGAGGTAATCTATTTAGAGATATTATCCTTGAAAGGTTCTACATATATTCAAGTTCATATTCAGAAGGTGAAGGTGGTTTTTTATGTATTTTGATACTACAGAGTTCTGAACTTTTCGATGATGGAAACAAAAAATATCTACGAACTAGTAAACCCACTTTTCTATTAAGAGCGATTTTTTAACTTAGATTCCAGACTTCAATTTACATCCTATCCCAAACATTTTTTCACTTTCAGAAATAACTCCAAATTGTTGATCAAATTCACATTTTCCCCATTAAATATTCTCTATAGACCTCATTCGATATGGAAATTCCAATTATCTTCTATCCTGTTAAAGGTCTTTATTGCCGTTTTTTCAAACTTTCTCTCCACATCAATCAGGATGTGCATAATCAACTGTGCAACCACAAATAAACTATTAAGTGAACACATAGACAATATACAAAGAGGATAAGACTATCAGACTGATCCTATAAGACTTATCATAGAGAAATTACTGTATTTCCATTCATTATCCTGTAGAGCAGCTCTACTCAATACGTGGAATACATCAATGTCAATCTAGCTTACATTATGACCCCTGTATCTGATCTTCAGACCTTTCTTTTTCTGCATTTCAAGACCTCTGCACTTTCCTCACGAATCACCTTTCCACTCCCTTTCTCTTTCGCTTAACAATCCGATAGTCGTCTCTCTATTCGATTTATTCCAATTTTCATCCATCATGTGATATCATCCCATGAATATAATTCTTTTTCACGTTTCTCTTAATTGACTCTTCTTTCTTTTCCTTGACTTATGCTGGAGTCTGGATTGTGACTGGTTTACTTCACTATGCATTGAATTTAGTCTTGTACAGTTGATTGGAAATTGAATGCAAAATTACGCATCGAAAACCACTTAACTACTTTGAAAACTTGGGTTATAATTCCATTACCATCACCATTACCTTTTCTATTGCAACTAATTAGAGGTCAAAGGTGTATGTGTTTCAATAGTGATGTTCATCCTACTTTCGATCTGTGTGTCACATTCATTGTTTTTCGGATTTAAAATTTTTTGGATCTTGAATTATCTAGTTTATAATTATTTAGAATAACGCTATCAAACTATTTCTAACGCTTTCTGACTCATTGAAGTAATGTGATTAATGGAGACATGATATCTTTGAAATAATAAGTTATATATATATTTTTTAATGCATTGACAACCTAAAGATGTTTCAATCTTTCTCTTAATAAACAACAATAATCATGTGCGAAAATATGTCCACACAAAGTGTGTCGTCATATCTCCATCACAAGTTATTATTAGGTGGGATATTCATATTCAACAAACATAATCACTTAATGGGGTCGGGAATGACTTGTGAAAAGATACTTACCATACATTAAAATAGATTCAACCTTGATGGACAACACTGCATTCAATCTTCAATGTATGATTTTTGGTAGCTATTGTATGCTAATTGAATTATACATAACTCCTTCCAGGAAATATATCATGAAAAACTACTAATCTTCTCGTTTTCAACCCACTTGGGCTTCTATTTTCAAACAATGATCTGATTTACTTGAGTTTAGTCGTCCTGCCAAACTTGTAGTGTGGTCTCATTGGTGAATAAAATTCAATTTCTCTCATATTCCTCTTGAAGCGAAATTACAACCAATATCGTCCCGAATTCCTTAATCTCAATATTATTCATTCTGTAAGAATGTCTGTAATAACCTTACTTTTCTTGAAACATGGCGTTGAAAGTGGAGAATATGGCTTGAATCATAGTTGGTTCATACAAATTGGCCAGCAGCATTCTAATTGTTCATTCATCCACCAATTGTATCGCTTGGTCCCTAGTTTATAATTAGTTGCTGTCTCATTTTTCGAGTGGAATTATAATCTAAACTGAAATCTCGATGTTTCAATAAATTTACAGTTGTTTCAACTCGTTTTCTATCCTTACCACCAACCTCTAGTCTCCATTTTTCATTATTGTAATCTCAAATTCATCTTTGGAAATTTATGATATCTTGTAGGTAGACATAATTGGCTATACTTAATTAACATCGTTACCTTTTTAACCCTATTTACATTATTTCTAATCAATATTAATAAAAGCTAAAATTATAAAATCAAAATTCAAGTGACATTTATCTAATCAACGTATTCAATTTCTGTAGTCAATAGTCGCAAAATGCCCTTCAAAATAGTCAAGCGTCTCATCTCCTCCCCTATGATTTATGCTGTCATAGAAGGAGGCATACCCTACAAATTCCACTCATTGTTTGTACTATGTTATTGTTTATCAGGTGTATTATCAAGAGCATTTGATGTTTGGTCACATCAAAGCGCATGGAATGCACTTCTAGGTTATTCATGTTATGGAGTGCATTAAACCACTATCCATTGGTTTGCATGCAGACTACCAACTCAAACTCTACTCAGTTCCATGAGTACAACTCAACTACTGATGCTGAATATCCATAACTATAACTGTAACTAGATCTATAACTAACTACCAGTAGTGGGCCTAGCTTGCTCATGCAAATGCATAACCATACGTGACTACATATACATACACGTGACTACATTCCTTGCAGTGATTAATGCCATTAAACGTCCCAATGCCTATATTGCATGAAGTAAGTTAGGTTGTGTGGTTTGTCGACGAGGTAGCATTATAGTACGACTGTTGTCGAGGCTTACATCAAGGGACTTGATTAAGTTCGGCCGGACTTTGTTACTAAGTGCGCCGCTCATGAGCGGATGGTCGCGTGACCGTTTGGAAATTGAGAGTGAAAAAGAGAGAGTGAGTGTGTGTGAGAGAGAGAGAGTGTAAGGGTGAGGGGAACGCTGAAGAAAGTGGGAGGATTTTAGGTTCTACCACATTTTGTCAAGTTATGAATAAATGTAAATTGAGGAAATGAGTTTTACAGTACACGACCTAATTAATTTTAGTTGAAAATAAAAGTTTTTCAATTATAATAAATGTTTTTTATAAAAAAGTTTTCCCAATGAAATAAATAAATAATTCAGTTTTGTTTCAAGCTTTCTATTTGATTGATGAGTTTCAACTAGAAGTTGTATTTGAGGTCTTATCTCTTTTTGACATGGAAATTTCTGGCTTAAACTGTTTGTTGCTCACTTATTTATTCATTAGTTATCCTTTTGAATTGTTTCTTGATTCTTTATCAAATCAGAATAATTTATAGAAAACAATTGTCTTTTTTTTAATGAAAAAAATTGCATTTCAAAATTTTTTAAATCTTTAATTAAATTCAAGTCACAACCTACAATTAATTGCTATAAAATCAGTTATTCTTGATAATTGTGTCTTATCAAATCAGTGTTCTATTAAAATCATTTATTCTTGATAATTGGGTGTTATTAAATCAGTTATGAGACTATAAATAAAAGTATTTTAAAAATAATATACTATATTATTTTCATCTTGATTTTTCTATTTATAAGGGTTAATTTCTACTGGTTTTGAAATTTTGAATCGAAAACACTGTAATCCGAATCAAATGCCTCTCATCCTAACTAAGAAGGTGATACAATAATGATTCAGAAATTTAGAGGATGAATCCAGTTCTCAGTTGATACCTAGTTGTCCCTTTTTAAAATTATCTTGGAATATTGTGTCTTATTAAATCAGTGTGTTATTAAAATCAGTTAATCAGTTATTAGTGTTTATTAAAATCGATTGAGCAGTTGGTATACTTTTATAATTTGCTTATTCATTAGAATAACTTGAATTCATTTCATACTGTACTCATTTTACACTTCAGTCCAATTAAGTAATCAATTTATTTTTCCTTTTTTGTTACAGGTGAGTTTGAGCAGTACGAACAGAGAGATGAATGGCGATCTCTTTTCAAAAATATTGAAATCCACCGAGAACGCAATTAGTGTCATTAGTGAATGGGTCTGGTGAGTTGGCTTCTTATCTTAGAACATGTTTCAGTCATGATAACATGACAATAATGAGATATCATTGACAGTGAAGGATAAGTTTTTAATGGAGTGGAAATGGAACCAATTTGCTTTATTCATAGTTTTTGTTTTCACAAACTTCTCCCATAGAACACATTTCGTTATACTAATGTGAATCGTGTTATCAATCTTTATGGTGAAATCTATACATGGTGAAATTTATGTCGGTCGGTTGATGACACTGCGAAGTATAGTTTGCCAAGAAGACCCTTTGGCAAGATGGGAAAATGACTTAATCTCGGTCAATATTGGTTCAAAAATTATCAATTGGATCTCATTTGGTCTACTATTAAGACCACATTTATAATTCTTGAACAAACATTGACCAAGCTGGAGTCATTTTCCCATCTTGCTAGAGGGTCTTCTTTGCTTGGACAGACTATATACATGTCACTGAAATTCAAAAGCCTCACAAGAAATAGGCAAAAATGGTGACAAGAGTCACCAGAATTTAAGAAAATACAAGATAAGAATTTAAGATACTTAACAAGCCATCGAACATGAGAGCGGAAATAATGAAGAGTTTAAGTAGAAACTGAGTGGGATAATATTTTTCACAAAGTAGTATCAAACTCCTGAAAGTAATATAACTAACTGGAATGAAATAATTTTGTTGCCTTTGATTTTGCGTGCGACTGAGTGTATGCGTGCAGTAGGCTCGGAAAAATATAAGAAAAAAGAGAGGAGATAAGCAGGCAGGAGATGAATGGAAGTGGAAACACGCTCCGGGGTCATTAACTGGAAAAGTTTTCGGTTATGGAGCAGCTCGCTAAAGTAGAATTGTGGTGCCGAGGCGAAAGAAGAAAATTGACTCGGTTTTGGGAGCGCAGTGAAATCTTCAAGTTGGAAATTGCCGAAAATCTTCAAGCGAAAGCCTTTCACTTCCTCGATTGCGTTTCCATAATTTCGGTAATTAATTTCGGGATATTCGAATAAAGTTCTGTGTGCTCAAGGAACGATCGTTCTAACATAAAGTTTCCATCGGGAATGAAGTTTTTGGATGCCGGTTTCCCACACCACTCTAGTCTTTCCAAGCAAAGAAAACATTCTGGTAAGATGGGAAAATCAGCTCAGCTAGGTCAATATTGGTTAAAAAACTATAAATTCAGTCTCAAATTATAGAACAGAATATTTCCTACAATTTGAGACTAAATTTATAATTTTTTAACCAATATTGACCGAGATGGAATCATTTTCCCATCTTGCCAGACTGTCTTCTTTGCTTGGACGGACAACTACACCTCCACCACTTGTAGACTGAAACTCATTACATAACTGGAATTGAATGCGATGATAGACCATGATGCTTTGAAAACTTGGAAGAGATATTCTCATCAACTTCAAACTCTTATAATTACAGCCGACTTCAAAAAGGGTAGTCAACCTCAATAATGGAATGGGAAGTGACATTAAGTTATGAGAGATGGAATGCAAACCTCACAAATGTTACTTTGCTTTTAGTGACAGTTATAAGTAATTGGAGTTGAAATGCAAACCTCACAAAATGTTACTTTGCTTTTAGAGACAGTAATAAAATAATTGGAGATGAATAAATTCCATATCTGAAAATTTTTATTACATTTTCAACATCTAATCAAATCTAGTCATAATTCTTTATTCACTATACTATCAAAGAGAATGTTCTTGCATAACCATCTATCATTCCCATCATAGAAATGAAAGATGCTTATGTTGGATCGAACCATGATAGAATTTATGAATGTAATATTATGGGGATTGAAAAAACCAATAGACATAACTATTCAATGAAAAATTTAAAATCAATAGTTGAATGCTATAATATGTCAAATATTTTATTATAGTTTGATGTATTGATGGGAATATCATTTCAAGTTTTCATTATGTATGTATTTGTTCAGTTCTTTGCCACACGTATGACCGCTATTAACTATTCAAACGGTATTTTATAGCTTCTCAAGGGTAATTAAGATTAGAATTCATGCAGAATACAGGAGTGGAAAGGTTAACCTCCTTGGCTCCTTATGTTAATACCGTATTAACCTCTAAAAGCACACATCACCGGAATGTCAAGTTTAATTCATTGAAACGAATAGCCTCATTAGGAATGAAGTTATTCGGAGTGACAACCATTCAAATTGAAGTGTACAGCACCATTCAAATCGCAATTAGAGAATACAGTACCAAAACAGTTGTAAGCTGATAGCAGATATCATTGTTACTTAGTATAAGCCCAGTTTAATTGCAAAGATAATATTCCAGGACATGCTCAGTAATACATTGTAACAGTGACATTTCACAAAGCTTTTGTGTTCCTTTCTACAAGGAATATTTGTTTTGATTCATTAATATAACAATGGAACAAAGACAACAAACTATTTCAGGAACCGGGTTTGATTTGAAAATAATTTTATTGCAAGAACCTTGAAAGTACAAAGAAAGTTCTAAAAGTATACTGACTCATGTCTGTGATGTAATAATATTTTAAAAGGGTACTTGTATTGATTTTATTTTTATTGATTAGTCTAAATAAAAATTAACAAATTAAATTACTTAAAAAAATTATAACATATGAAAAAATTACGTATAGCTGTGTATCCACGATTCTATTACCTTTCTGGAAGATACGGAAGTTGACTCAATAAGTTGTTATGCAGTATAATAATGATATACGCATGGAACGTGATGAGTAGTATTTATCGTATCATGAGTCAAGTTCAATGGATTTTTGCATATTTTTGAAAGCAAATTTAACATTGAACACACAATTTAATTAATTTGTTTTTATGTGCTCACTGCATTTATCCATCATCAACACAAATCATTTTGGAATGTAAATCCAATTTTTCGTAAGGAAATTATTGTTTTTTTATAGTCTATTATTAAAACTTCAGAACGATACAATGATAATATCCTTCATCACTATCACTATAAAAAGGGAACTTTTCAGTTTTAGAATTTGGCACTCCCATTGCATCAGAGGCTCAGAGCTCGCTCCAATCATACGATTACAAAAACACTTCCCATGCTGCACCACTGATCAAACACAATGATGCGTTTTTACTGCAGCAAAAAACCTCATCATGCAAGTAGGAAATTGAAAAAATACACTGGACATTTGTGTGTTCCACACGTAACCTACCCTCCTCATTAAATTAACTAATTTTTTTATCCCTAATGAAAACAGAAGTGTAGATCCTGTATGGGTGTTGAACTAGACATGTTCACGCTAAGCTCAGCCAATCCCAGGTCTTGCATGACCGTTACACATCAACGGTTGGTTGGAAGAGGAAATTGTCACCACGTGATGATGATGATGATGGAGGAGGAGGATTATGCTGATTACTATGATTCTCATTGGGGAGGGAATGAAACTTGACAGAAAAAAATCGCATACAGGAGATGACCCTGGAAATTGGAAGAGTTTCCGGTCTTCCCATACGCGGAACTGAGTGTTCTTGCCCTAGCCCAAACTTATTACAGTACACATGCATTCACCCTCACCGGATGTATTGATTGACTAATATAGCGGTTACCTTTTAATAACTTCCTTTTCGGTAAATTTTATCGAGGTAACGGTGATTGATCAAAAGCTTTCTGAGTGGAGGCGCCGTGACTAAATTTTATATTGAAAAATTAAAAAATGATGGAGGAAATGGAGTGAAAATGAGTTTGAAAACTTTCGCTGGTTACTGCTTCTTGATCGGAATTTTACTGAATCACAATAGGATTGAATAACGAGGAACGTGTTTTATAATGGGAATAAATCTGAAAGAGTTAAACTTACACAAAGTGATATGAGTAGTCGTATAAAAATACTGTAATATCTATAAAACTACTGTATATTATTTTATATTTTAAAACGTTCATATTCTATATTTATGTATTCAGAACAATCAGAGTAGATGAATGATAACAGTGAAACTATACCTTACAGCAGTTACAGTTTCAGAGTAAATTCAATTGATGGAGCTCGATTATTGGGATATTCCTGGATTGATGGCATCATTTTCCAGGGGTTGAATTCAGCGGACTTGAGGCCATCAACACAATCAGAGAAATCTCCACTATAATCAGCGCTTGAACCCCGAAAAATTTAACTAATAAATTTTTTCACCAAAGGTGTTCTTGTGGAAAGTCATTGACTTTTATTATATGATGTCAAGCATGAATCTTCATTTTTTATGAATAATATGATTCTCTATCATTCAAAACCAATAAAATCTACTCATCCACTCATGCTCTCTCTCATTCGCTTTCAAGAAAAATCAGAAAACAAAGTTTGAGCTGACTAGCCTATTCACTGTTTTCCTTGATGGAACTGAAATGGGTTCTGAAAACATTTTTGAGGGAAGCGAAGATTTCAAATCACATGATTATCTACGCGCTTCGGTGCATTTCAAAACGAACGAATCGACAGGAAAACCGATGACTGGGAAATATTGCAAATGGATTCTCGAGTTTCTTGAAATCCAATAACGATGCCTCGATGACGCCGATAAATTTCTTGCAGTAGGAAATCAAATTCAAGTCAAAGCTTCATCTTCCTTTATGAACGAGTTTATAGAATTGAGGAGATGGGAATTTCAGTATTTCAGTCACTTCCAATAGTTGTTTTTTAGTGAATTTTTTATTCATTTCTATTAAACTGTGAACTAGTGAAGTTCTTTTCCACTTAGTTTCGCAATTTTCCAAATTCTGATGCGGATTTCATTTCCAACTAGATTTGAAGTTTTACAAGTTTATACAACTTGGAATAAAACCAATTCCAACGTAATTTCTAAATAAGGTCTTGTAATACATATCTGAGAAAAGTTTTCCTCCGTTTTGCTTCATCGAAAAATGAACAGGAGATAAGCACAGTCCAACTATGCAAAATATACAGATGTACACTACAATTGTACACAGAAACAATGTTATTCACAAGTGCTTGCGGAAATTAACTTATTCGAGCAGAGTTTGAATTGGCCGCTATCAAATGTAATTGAGACTGAAAGTTTTGATTGGCAAGAAAGTTGTCTGAGTTTTAGTTGTGATTGCCATTGTTTTCTTGCTGCCTTTGTGTCTTGTAGCCGCTATTGTACTTTGAATTGAAACACTTTGGTGATGATCCAGGAAGGCTGTATTGAAACTCCGTTGTATCCTTTGAAATAAGCTTTTCTGGGGAGATAAGCTCTCTACCTCGAACGCAATTCGTCTTCTAGAAATCAGTTTTATTGATTTGATTCAACCCTTTCTGCAGTACTCATTATTCTTTGGTTCAATTACTTGGCTCAATCTGTTGATTCATGCCGAACTTTCGTAAATTCTATGTTTCCAAGCAGTTGAAAATTAAATAGTCATTATAAGAAAAATTACTCAAATCAATCATTTCTATTGAATCAGGTAATGATCTCACTTGCATTTATAATGTATCTAAGAAAGAATGGTCAGTCCCACTCTGAATAGGATCAAAATAAACATTCTCAGATTTTTTATATTTTATGGTAACGATCATTCTAGAAATGATCTAAAGTCAACGGAGATTCAAAATTCTGATATTCCCGATTCGGAATAGTTAATTCCCTCAATTCTCATGCAAACTACCAAGGGGGATATGTCTATCAATAACTTATCGCTGAATAATGTCAATCCGATTCTCCAATTAATTCCTTGTCGGCTCCAATGTTCCATTTTTAATATTCATGTGCAATTGTTTCATTATGACAACTCGTTCTTCAGCATAAATCGCTCTACCTTTGACGGTGTTCGAATGCATATGTTTTGGACTTGAAACTAGAGTTGTGAATGTTGAATGCATAATCCCATGAAATATCAACGGAGCCGGAATTTCGATCTGAATTTTCATGACACTGAACTAATAACTAATTATTCATTTATTGTATTCAATTACAAGTTGAAGCTAGGACTTGCTCGCAGTTAAGGCTCATAGTAGAATTGATAAATAAATTGCATAGTAGTAAATCACTCAGCATCAGTCCATTTTTGGAATTTGAAAAACTGTTGTATTTCTCCATCTTTATCAGTATTCTGAGAGGTATTCTGCAGAAACGTCACTTGTAACATTGGTGCTAATGCTCTAAATACCTGCTCTAAAATGAGTGTTTGGTTTACACAAATCCCATAAAAATTTGCCTGTCCTTTTTTATCTGAATTCGATCAAACACAAAATTTGATTTTTTTGCATAAAGTGATTCCATTGTGGATAAGTGGATAATAAAATGGAATTTTTCTCATCCTGAATGGAATATTTCAGATGTAATAGTTCAAGTCACAAGCATAATGTATAAAATGAGGAGTTTCGGCTAACGAAGTAGTTTATAACAGAACGTTGAATTGGAATTGGGAAACATGTAAAACAATATTAATCTAATTTTTCATACTTCACAATGAAAGAACCTATCCCAATCACAGAAATTAGTTTGTACTGTTCGAATATTAGTTGCTCTTCCGCAATAGCTCTTCCGAGTGGTCAATCAATATTATTTCTTGGATGAATTCTCAATTCACAATCGAATAAAACTCCTCAAAATCAGTCATAGGAGAATGGAATAATTGAAATTGCTCCTTTCGTGATACCGGTAGATACTTGCGCTTTAGAATACCTGGCAAATTCAAAGCCTAACTCATCACTTATTCAGACCCAGTTTGGGCAAACTTTTCGTTTGGCGTTTCTCCATGGAATTTTTTCTCACTATTTCTATCTCTGTCACACTCACACACAACTATTCCCTCTCCATCCTTTTCTCGAGCAAATTCTTTTAGAAAATAAGTCGATTGGTAATGCTATAAATCTGCTCCAATGCCTTTCTCACCACCTTTTCCAAAAAGGTGGAGTGAAATAGAAAACATGGATAAGAAAAGAAGAGTGAAAGAGAGGGAAAATAGAGAACGGAATAAAAGAACGAGAAGGGAGCCAAAAGGGAATTGTACTGCTTGTATTGCTGTGTACGTTTTTGTAATAAATCGCTGTTCCTAACCGGACCTTACGGTTTAGATAACCAAGTGCAATATTATCAGTCGAACTTGTGTTTGCTGATATCGAATGCCAAGTTAATGCTTAGATGTTTGAACAGATAACAGTAGATGTGCCAACAGCCAGCCTTCAAAGACATGGAAAAATGCATTAGGAAAACAATTTGGCAGCCAAAATGAGATTCAAACCAAGAAGACCAGCAAGGCTATAAAAATGATAAGGATTCGTTCAACAATTGATCTTTTAGTACTGTATTGCAATTTATTGTATTGAACCTCGGTCTAGGCTAGGTCTTTAACCTTGGTCAACTTCAGGCGAATTTAATATTGGAATAATCCCACTCATTCAACTTGAATCATATCCTGATATTATATTTTCTCTACCTTCTTATTTCACAATAATTTTAGGAAATGGCCCACCGTATGAGAAAAATTCTTTGTAACTCTTCAAATTGTAAGTAAAGAGTAATGATAAAGAGTATACCTGGGAAGCGTATCCTCCTTATAATATGCGAATGTATAATGAATCATACAGAGTGATCAATGAATTTTCATTCAGTATGATCAATAAATCCATCAGCAATTGATACTCTATAAGGTCTATACAATAAGAAAAACAATCAGGCTACTTGATAACTTGGTTGAATAATATTTTAGAATCATGATATATTTTGAAATGCTATTTTTCTGTTGAATACAAAGTATTTGATGTACCCTGTCTTAAACGACCCAAGATTACAGGATAAGAATAAGTTCTTTAGTCTTCTGCTGGCCTTCTTAGGTTTTAATTTGGATCATTCCTTTTGACAGAAAATCATTCTAAATTAGGATAAAGTTCAACATATTGCCATTGGTCGATAGCTTTCTAGTCTCTATCTTTCAAAATCAATCGCTTTTTGATTTCTATTCCATGAAATTTAACCTTCACCAGGACCCCAGTTTGACATTGACAATAATTGATATGATGAAAAAGAAAAATGACACCTGAAAAGATACCTATTGAAATTTTGGGTATGATAGATGGGTAGAAATAATAATTTTCATGCCAGCCTCAATGTCGTTCAAAGGGGTGGTTATTTTGTTGTCTGAGATTACTAAGCACTATTGCATAGCTTTCAGGGTTGGTATAGTTTGCGCAAGCTTAGAAGACACGCTGTTTGAATGTAAAAAGTACTGTAACGACGTGTCTTCTCAGCTTTTATAGTACGCGCAAGCTGAGAAGACACGCCGTTTGAATGTAGAGTGTATGTACCGGCGTGTCTTCTCAGCTTGCGTGAACTATTTGTTTGGTCAATGAAAAGCAGTTTAGCCCTTTTAAAAAATGTGTTGCCACAATAAAGTCGCCCAGCCCAGATCAATAGAGCCCTTGATCCACTTGCCTATTCATTAATTTCATTCACCTGCTTGCCTCATATCGCAAGTCACCTGTGATTGGCCCTTTGCTTAATGTACACTATTGATCTGCGGTCTGTTCTCATACATAATATTTATGAACTCAGGTATTGAGGTTTTGGAAAATGATTGATGAATTCAGATTGAAATAAATTAATGCATACAGGTCAGCTTTTGATTGGAGAGTGCATTCTCAATTGGATTAGTTTTTTTCTAAGAATTTACGTAGAGGGTCTGTGACGTGGAGCAAAAACACCCATCAACCTAGTATAGTGGTATCCATAAAATTTACTCATCAAGCATATCATCGGGCTGTGAGTGCTTGAAAATGGGAGTGAGTAGACTTTTTTCATCCATTCACGGAGATTTATCATAGACAAAGTAGACTCTTCCATTTTGTTTCCCAATTTACTTTGTCTTGACAAACTTTTTGAATATGTACGAAGAGATATATTGCTAAAAAAATTCTTTGAATAAAAGGTTCGAGTACCCCTCGGTTATTAGCTATGTGGCACGTTAAAACGGTTGGTCACCCCAGTTTTAGTTGCATTATCATATTTTTGCCCTTGACCAAATTCAATTTATTCCAGATGAACATTATCTTCGCATTTAGGTTTAGTCTTGTTGATATAAGAGTTGAAAGTTTGATCCTTTATAGAAAACATTACATCAATAATAGTAGTAACATGTTCACATTGAAAACTGTATCAATCCTAATTTTTCCGCCATTTGTTTCGAATAGATCTATAGATCTAGATGAATATCTTTCTACTATAGGCTCAAGTGGTAAACTTGCTCTTCTAACTTCTTAGATTTAAACTATAGATCACGTTTCTTGAACGAACAGGGCCCAATCTTATTCATTGTAATATGCTACCACTATATCAAAGCTTTTTTTATCCAATACAAGTTTTCCCTTTCAGCAATGATGTGTTTTCAGCCTAAAAAATCCATATTTGAGACTGCACAAAGCTTTTTGATGGAGTTGCATTTAGAAAGCAGTTCAGCCCAGATTAGCTATTATCTCTGAAAGCACATTGTAATTCTTTCCGCGTTGACAAAATAGCTCCTTCATTTTACTATCACGTTTCTGTAGAGTGCGTGATGCCTTAAAAATCAAGGTAACATCATCAATGAAAAACGGCAAAAAAATGTCTTCAACGAAGGTCATATCACCTATTTTCGTTCTAGCTCTGTTGTTAGTCACAAATTTGTTTTTTCAATCTCTTTTCACTTTTACCTGCCATGCCATTGAAGGATGGAACCACCTGTGTAGCATCCTTGTTGCCTAAACTGATAAGAAGTTGCATGAATGTTATTCCTCAAAATAGAACATTCATCTAAAATTTTTAGTACCTATTCGAAGAAAATTAGTATTATCATTGACATTCAAGTAGGGTAAAAATATCTCTCCTCGTTTGATGACTTGTCAAATGTCATAAGGAAGGATGAAACCACGTTTGTAGCATCCTTGTTGTCTAAAGTCTAAACTGATTAGAAGTTGCACGAATATTATACCTCAAAATAGAACACTTATATAACATTATTAGTATCTATTTGTAAAAACAAATATTCATATTTTTAATGGTATTATCATTGACATTTATTCATCTGATAACTTGTCAAATATCGTAATCTTGATCAAACTCATTTATGGCCATGATGGCCAATAAATACAAGTCATGAGCACATCTCTTTTATGTTTTATCATGCAGTGAAAAAAATACATTTTTTCAAGTTTAGACAGAATTTATTATGTCAATTTTGTGAGAATCACCACAGATACAGTATACGAGATATATTGCCGTGTTTCTCACAAAATTGACATTTTTCCCCTCCAACGATCCAATTCAAACCTTATAAATTGCATGTTAATCTATACAGAAATTTTAAAATAGAATATGCCCTCATTTTTCCCGACAATTATCACCCACCTATCTATACTCTATGATCATTCTAATTTCCGTCTCTGTATTCATTGTATTCCCTATATAATACGTGTTTTGCTGTGTCAAAAGTTATATCAAATGAAGGCGTAATTTCTATCTATCATATTTTATGTAAACGTATCAAATCTGCGTATGTATCCTATATTTAACTAGCCTAGTAGCCTTTGCCTGCTTAAAAAAGTTTTCGAAACCGAAGCTTGGGCAACAAGTATGTGCAAATAGTGTGCAAATTGTGTACTTATGTAAATGGACCCATCTCCTAGCAAAAGTAAACAGACTTTCGTTCTCGTGAACACGAATCCGCTAAGTGGTGTTGGAGGCTAGGTGCACAGGTGGTAGCGCCATCACACTAATTGTTCAGACAAACAATTAACACGCCGAAACAGGAAGTACGTGACCAATTATTTCCATTCTAATAAACGTTTGCGTGAGTCACTCTTGTTGCTATTCGGTGATTAGCCCCTAGCCTACTGGATTCACCATCAGTTGCACGGATCATAACCGTTTGAGGTTTTATCTAGCACCAAGGATTAGCGTCTGATCCCTAATTTCATATTCGATGTCTAGCGAATTTTCGCGTTTTCTCTGTGTTTTCTTGATGGTCTATGGATGACTACTGTCATAGCCACCTTCAGCATTGAAGGGGGCTATGCTACTTTTCATTGAGCATGCAAGAATAACTTGAAATGAATGCAGGCTTCTTCTCCCTAAAACTGCAAAAACACAGAAAAATATTCTATTTCGGAACCAGGTGATCTTATTTTGATTAACAATTGTTGAAAAATATTTCTTCTTTCGTATTTCTCACGCGGTTCCATGTTGACTATTCAAATTCAATTGTATAATTGAAGCTACGAGCATCTGGGTTTGGAGAGGTAACTAGCAATAGTTCGAATCTTCATTTTTCACTTGTTTTGTTTAAATATACTGCATTTGGCTATATTGCATATGAATATACTGCATTCATAGACTACATAATACAAATTTGTTATTTTTAAAACCTCATAATTTGTATTGTGTAGTCATTTGAAAATAATCTTGAAAATATTTTGCCTCATTTATCACCAATTTATAATATAAATAAATAAGCTTTCCTCCCAATTATCAAATCAATGAACTAATCAGTGTATAATCAAATCCATTACAAACATTTACAACTGCCAATGCATTGCAACAATAATAATACATCAACAGTGGCGGTTACAATTCGGTTTCTTGATGGATGATGACTTGTCATCGCAAGACAAAAAGATTTCTGTGAGGATGCTGTCAGCCGAACTGGAGGTAGTCTTTCCAAGCAAAGAAGACATTCTGGCAAGATATGAAAATGACGCAAGCTCGATCAATATTGGTTCAGAAATTATGAGATTTTGATCTCAAATTGTAGATCAGAATGTTTCCTACAATTTGAGACTAAATTTATGATTTTTGAAACAATATCGACCGAGCTGGAGTCGTTTTTCCATCTTTCCAGAATGTCTTCTTTGCTTGGACAGACTGCAGCAGTGAGTGATTGGCATTGCGTCCATCAATCAATGGTGCCGATAAATCAGCCAATCACAGATCGCGTTGGCTCCGAATTTGAATTCGGATGCCGAACAATAACAGTGAACTTGTCAGTGCTGTTTTTCCGAGGTGCAAAACTTGTTTAGGCCGCAACACTGTCACACCAGCGACCACAGAATACAATTGAAAATTATGTGGTCGCTGTCACACCTCTTCATTAGGCCAGCTGTTTATTTAGCGGCATTGTATCGACCTGTCGCCTGATTTTAACAATGATTTATCTGTGGCTTTTTCACCTACGCGTCTTCTTTGTCACTGTATTGTTGTGATCCAGATAAATTATTAGCCTATTCTGATCATTCTGAATCATAAGATATCATTCTATACCTATACTACAGTATTTTAGTGTGATGACTGATCCAAATGAATTATTAGCTTATTCTGATCTTTCTGAGTCATAAAGGTATCACTCTACCCCTCTACTACAGTATTGTATTTTTGTGATGACTGATGTGATCCAGATAAATTATATACCTTTCATTCTTAATCAAATATAGGTAACACTCTACTCTTCTACTGAATAACTGTATTATTTTGATGACTGCTGTAGATAAATTATGGACATTATGGTACAGTTTCGGATTCTATAAATCATATTGGTATAATTCCATTGGTATAATAACCATGTAAGATGTATGACTCTTCTCCGGTTTTGTGGACTCCACCATTGTACTCGAATTAAACAGTTGTTTATATGAAGCTTGATGTACTTGCTCCTACAGTCGATATCTACTGTGATTTTAGTTCCTCCAGTTTTCCTTATCCACAGTGGGAGTAGAACACAGTTATTCAGCCATTAAAAATTATTATGATTTTTTAAAATTATTTTTGTTTGGTTTCGATCACTCTGATTCCACTCAACTTCCTCTGAATTCTTAGGGTCCACATCCACTGACAGTTCCGACTGCCAATCGTTTACAGTTCACAGTTAACAGCTGTTTTGGACTGCCGGTTACAACATCCACTCACAGTTCTTGACTGTCATAGTCCAAACTTAAAGTGTGGACCCTCATACTGATTACTGACTGGTTAGATTACAGGAATATTCAGACAAGTCAGAGTTACAAATTCCATTAATGTGGAGAAATTTTCTTACAATAAAATTTAACACAACATGAAATATAGTTGAAGATTGGATATTGGAGAACGGATTGTATTTAGGTTTTGCACAAGATGTCTATCCACAAACCTTGAGTATTGCTGGTTTCATCCTTCAATTTAAAAAGCCTACTCTAAAATATAATCCATGAGCTATGTTTAATTCTCAATTATTTAGTATCATAATATTATACTTTATCTTATTCTTATTCTAAATAAGAAGAAATATTTTCTCATAAAATTATAGGCTAACAAGAATCATTTCTTTCAATGCAAATATTTTGTAGTGAATAGGAATGATATGTCATTCCTGAATACAGCTATGAATAATCAATTGAAATTTTGTTGCAAACACTGTTTTACTAATTCCAAGCAAGATGTCAAAACATCGAATTCTTCATTTGTCATTCGTAATCACAAGAATATATACATAGCATGTGAATTTTCACAATACAAGAAGAAATTATATTCTCTCTGAATGCTAATCTCTTGCCATAAAAAGGATAATAATGCTATTCCAGGGTACCCAGACTAAAATAATACTCGTATAGGCCTATTAAATGAATTGCAGAAAACACGGCGTTTACATACGGCAAGTGTTCACTCCTCTTTTCGTGTCATGAGAGCATACTGAGCGTTAGTTATAGGCGAAGATTTGTGTGTCTTTTTCTACGTAAATAACGCCACAAACACAAATGCGTGTCTCCCTGCTGTAACTGAATAAATAAATTGAAAATATTCCATGCTTACTGCAGGAAGTGGAACTGCGCTGCAGCCCAACCCCCTTGGAGACCATTCTTTTCCCTAATTTGTTTCCTGTGCAGTCTAAACTGACCCCACAGTCATAAACCATACGAGTATATAAACTATGTACCAAATATATACTTGGTCACAAACATGTGCCGATTTAAAATGTTGGGAACGAGGGAATACGTGTAGGGTATTTTCAACATGATGTGAAAAATGAGAGAGAGGGTTTAATGCTATTCATTTTTCCACGGTTATTGCCGAAGCATACAACATTCTGCATAAAGGAAGTCGTAAATAGTAGTATGCATAGAAATTAAGATGACATTGTCGTTTACATGCATTACCGTCAACGAGCATGGTAATTGATGAATTATATATTGAGGAGTATTACTGGTTTGTGCAACGGTATTCGGTACTGTATTGGTTATTCAATAATTCTAACTGTTCATGATAATTATTTTATTGTTTTTGGAAAGTCAGTACCAAGGATACATAGTATTTAGTATAGAATCTATATAAAAATTAAATTAAAATTTTAAACTTAATTGATTGTGGAATCGATATGCTGTGCGTCACGGCACTAAGTATGAACAGTATACAGTTATCACAAGTATCAATAACATTTAGCCCAGTTTCGTGTGGGGAATAAGGAATGACGGCCCCTACATGTAAAGATACTGTACTGTACTTTTAATCGGAAAAATTGAAAACGTTTGATTGGCTGGAACCTGGAACAAGCTTCATTGAGAGGTCTTTGACTGGCTCTTCTAAAACAAGGTTACTGAATACCTAACGTATTCAAGATACAGAATACATGAAAAGATAGATGTATGATGTTGACATAGTTCAGAAAATTTACGTACGTACACATAGTATAAGAAAATGTACGTAGAATAAGATATCATGCCGCTGACAAGAGGAAAAGTACAAACTTGATTAAAGTTAACTATAGTACTCATCTCATGTTGTATACTCATATTCTAGTCATCTCATCCTCATTCTAGAGAGAAACGCTTCTCAATTTTATTTAGTATTCTTGGATTGGACTATATGATTATTGAGTATTGATGCTCAAGTCATATAGTATCCTCATTCGACTCCTCAATAATGCGCAAAAGTCTCACACCTCATCAGTATTCAAGTAACATCAATTAGCAGCATGCCAAATACCATTGCAATACTGCAGGCTCCTAGAATAATCCCAAGTGCAAATTTATGCAGACTAGGCTGTAATTACGGGGCGACCTAGACCTTAACAAGTCACTTATGTCAACGAGAGGTGACACTGTATCTGTGACTGTTACCTGTTACAGTTACTAAGTACTTGTCAAGGACCATTGGTGAGATTAACGGTTATTACCTGTGACACATATTTGGCGGTCGTATAAATTTCACTGTTTGCATTTGGAGAATCCGCGCCCACTGCTCAAATGTCGTCCCAGTCGACTTTACATGTGTTTCAAGCATGCTTCACATGTTAGAAGCATTGGAAACGCACAGAATATCGACCAACGGTTCAGCATCTGTCTTTGCCAATCCCAGTCGTTTTGAGTATTAGTGATGGCTGGTACCGTAATCCTTGGCTGGACGGTTGCTGTGATTTGTGTGCCACTGCATTGTCGTTAACGTTACGTGATGAAGATTTAGAGCAATGATAGATGGTGTTGCCATGTATGGGTGGCATACATGATAGGGGAAGGTGTAATGAGGCTGATGGATGTAGTCGTAGGCTGATTGTGTTTTTGTTTTAAGATTTGGTGTCAGCATAGAGTAACAAATACAATTCTAATCCTCTTTGGTTGATCAGATTCGATTTGCGATCAACCATCATGCACAAGAATCGGTTGAGATTGGGACTATTCTAAAATTTTACGATGATACCAATAATTTGTAATCTTGATATTGAAAGCTTAATCAAAATTATGAAAGTATATAATAGAAATAATGAAGCTCGATATCATTACATCATTACAACGTTACTAATGAAGCTGATACCTGATACAGTAGTTAAATTTGGAAAATATCTAGTTTTCCCAATAGAACCCAATTGAAGAAAGCTTCTCTTTATAGAGGTTCACATTCAAAAGTAGAAAAATTCTAGCGTGAGGTTACAAAATAGTAGAGATCATAATTTTGTTTTGTTATAATTCGTTTGCCTGATAATATGGAACACGGAAAAATATCATTTTTGGACAAAAATAATGGTAAACTTACAATTAGGAACAGTAAATTGTTTTCAGTCCCAGCAAGAGTGGTTGCTTGTAAATTTATTGAGAGAATAAAAAGAATAAATTGAGGAGGAATACAGTACGAATATAATGCTTCTGTTTTGGGAAATTTGTCAAATTACTATTGAACCAATCATTTACCTACAATAATATCATAGGCTACTGTAATTGGACATGTTTTGGGGAATTTTGTGCAAAACTATCATCCTAAACAATCAAAGCAATACCAATTGACATTTGACATTGAAATCATTTTAGGTGTATTAAGCCAGAAATGTATTCTGTTTACAAATTCAACCGGGAATATCAATTTTTGGAGAAGAAGAAGAAGAAGAAAAAAGGAAAGGAGTGAGACGCTTATAATGGCCAGTTAGCGTGTCAGGACGTTTTGTCAGTTTGGACAGCTATATCGCGTATTATACGGTGGCTTGAGCTGGCAGACGTAGACTATGTCATCAGGCAGAAGAAACTGCATTATTGCAGTTGGACAGAAAATAGAAGAGATGAAAAGCAAAAAAAGGATGATGAAAATGATGAAAAAGAATAGAAGAAAGGAGAGATGAAGGGTGAGGATGAACTAGTGGAAAAAGAGAGAAGGAGGAGACGATCAAACGTCAGGCCACCTTCAAACACGAGATTGCTGTTCACAAATGATAGTACGACTTTCACTATAAAGTAGAGAATGTCGTTCATGCGATTACAACTGGGAAGATGAAGCGACATGAAATGCTTGTAAAAAGTTTGCCCCTGCCAGTTTAATGTCATAAAAGATGTAATAGTCCTGTCTCATAATAGATTATGATGGCAGTACGACACTGATGTAATAATAATAATTCATTGATGTTTTGTATGATCACAAAAAGTGTAATATTCATCGTGTGTGATCTTCTCTTAAAAGTCGACTAGATTGTGATTCTGTGGGGATTGGTTTGTGAATGTCTGTTGCCTGTTCACTATCCTGTTATACCAAAATAATCCTTTTGAAATTACTACTATTATTTCCTTGTCTGAGATAAACAGTACTCTTTATACTGTTATCTTGTGTTGTATCATGCATTATGCATTCCATGTGTTGAAGTACTGTGAATTGGATTAAGTATTGCCGATTATGTTAATTGAATTTTCTTAATTGCACTGTTTTTTCGATTGAGTGTTGGTAATAATTCATTTTGTACTTTGAATAATCAAGTTGGGGTCTGTATTAATTGAGTAGAATATATTTAATTGTCTAATATTCCTTTGTTTTCTATCTGATTCCATCCAATTGAGGAATAAAAAAAATTATAGTTTCAATTTTCTTCTACATATTCAGTTCTAATCTTTGGCTTGGTTAAATTTGGAATTTTCACTACATTATATTGTTATTTGAATGTTTGAATATTATGAATTATTATAAATAAAATTCTATACTTCACTCTTTTGGATACTAGTCTCTGCTGAAGTATTGAATAAATCAATCTGCGAAGAGTCTCAAGTATCCTTGTTGATTTCGAATGATGACTCCATAAACTTTTAAATTTCTACTCAATCCTGCACAGAATGCTTTATTGTGCACCACGCACGGCAGTTAACCGAAATACATTCAATGAAATCACCTGCAATCTTCAAGGTGAAACAGAAATAAACGATAAACAGATAAGTCTGTTTTATATCTGCGCTGAATACGGTAGCAATATTTCAGCTACAGTACTTTCAAGCGATTAGCATTTAAAAATGAACCAATTCGATGAATAATGTTCAAGTTGGCTACATTAATTTTCCTGTTCCACTGCTGTATTATCGTTGGTATAGTCTGTCTTCTGAAAATAAGACATTCCAGCAAGATGGGAAAATGACTCCAGCTCGGTCAATATTGATTCGAAAATTATAAATTTGGTCTCAAATTGTAGAAAACATTCTGCTCTATGATTGAAGACCAGGTTTATATTTTTTGAATCAATATTGACCAGGTTGGGGTCATTTTCCCATCTATCCAGAATGTCTACTTTGCTTGGACACACTATAGGAAGATTCTCGACCAAGAAATATTATCGCATGATAACACGGTGGATGTATGTGCTTGTGTATGTAGCACAGACCACTTAAACTAAATAGCTGTTATTTGTTGTATTGCACCCTTCTATTTGCACTTTCATGTCTCCACTATTTATTATACAGAGCTCCTGCAGTGCAGTTTGGTTGCTTGTGTGTCCTTGTTCGTATTCCAGACCACTTTCACCCGTTGAAAGACCCTTTCGGTAGTGTGCAATCTAGATCTGCAAATAATCTTTTGATGCAATTGACGGTTGCAGATTTAGTTCATTCTAATCATGCTGTATCTCATATACAAAGTGTCTCATATCTCAAATTGTATTTTAATCTTGTAGAGCACTTATTTTAAGATTTTAAGTGTTCAGGATTGTCTTGTAAGTAGCAATGCCTTATCGTGTATCGATCATTTGGTATTTTTCTATAAATTACATTTTTCGAATTTTTTAATTAATTTTGTGTTTTTGTTCGTGTTTTTTCAGCAATGGGTCGTCGAAGACGATGCTGACTAGACGAAACTGGGTGTTGCGATTTAGCATTGTGCTCAACCTAGTGGTGCTCTTCTATTTTGGCACTCACATAGCTTCAAAGTAAGTTCTTCTTCCTTTATTCACTAATTTTAGCCAACTATAATAAAAATCCTTATGTATATTATTGCCCATAAGAAAAATCTTAGTGGATCTAAATCCAATCAAGTCAAATTTAAGACTCAAGACAAATTTAGAACTTAAATCAAATTCAAACGTTTTCACTCCAGATTCAAAGTTTTTATACTGATTACATTCTCAACTATCCATCAATTCACACAATATTTCTGATTCTCTTCATCTACAATTTTATAACTATTAATAAGCTTGTGAAATATCTCCCCTTTGTCTTCTTATTTTCTCTCTCTTCTTTTTTTACTGCTCAAATGTCACCTCTATTGAAAAATTTTGTGAATATTCTGTATAATAGAATCCTTTTTCTACTCCATCAGTATATTTAAAATATCAAATACTTTACTTTCCATCCACATTACAGGTGTCACATGTCAATGATTAATGTTTAATTTCATGTTATTATGTATTACTCAAACTACTTCATATATGAAAATTTCTATTTGATCCTGGTCCAATATGTATGCATGTTCATTAATAAATAAATCAAATTTCATCATCCACTGACATCTACTGAACATTTTCTGTAGCTAACGCAATTCCCCGACCCTTTATTGTTGGTCAAATCCCATTTTCAGGTCAAACAAAATCTCATTCAAGTTGTGTAGAGTGTAAAGAACCGAATAAGAAGTCATTTCCAGTAAACGGTTCCCCAGCAGGCTTGAGTAGCTCCTTTCAATGGGCGGGAAAGTTTTTCCACACATTTCAAGCCTCTCAATTTCCCATGACATCTGGGGGTGAAAAGCGGAAAAGCCTGATGAAAAGCCAAACTCCAGAGAAACGACAACATTCTGTGATATTTGAAAAGGCGAAGCCTCTGAATTATTACTCCGCGCTATTGTTAGTGAGCTTGTAAATTATGTCTCAGCTCAGTGCGGTGTTTCTTGGTATGTTGAAAAACTTATAGCCAGCTTTAGCAACACGTCACTGTTGTAATAATATCGTTATAATATCATCCTGTGTCTTGGTTTAATTACGCGGAAATTTAAAACAATCATAAGCCTACAATGGAGGCACCAACAAAAAATGATTAATGATGTAACGGTGTTTTGTCCAGTAATCCAACTGGCTTTTGTGTTCTAACATTTTTTGATCCATCATCCAAGCTCATATATTAAAGTAGTTCATCACTACCACATACAAGCGCTTTAGAATATAAAACTACTCCTTAGGGATGGGTGCTCTTCTAATGAGGTTCCAACATGAAAAACATAATGAATCCACAATTAACATTCTTCAATAGGCCCATGGCTGTAGATATGTCCTACATCAACAAATAAGGCTATAACATGCTATTGTATCAATTTGATGGCAACCATTTGATTAGTTAATAACTCAACAGTACAGTGGATTACTCTACAATACATTTTTTAGTGATCTGATGGTAATTAGTGATTTAATCGCATATTATTATTTAATTCAAGTCCTCACCAATTCAACTGCCTACGGAACTGAATTGCAACAAAACAATATTCTAATCAATATTTATCAAAATATTAATTTCTCATCAAGTGAGGAGTTACTGTACAGTGATAATATGTTGATTATTGTCATTTGTCATCTATTCCTCATTACTTTGTTCATTTTGAAATATTATTGGTAAATTGAATCAACTCATGGTTCTTTCTATGTGTTTTTGCCAAAAGATTCATAAATAAATAAACTCACCACTCAACTCAAGCAAATCCTTTTCAGACCTTTAACCTTTTCAGGTACTATATCATATGATCTCAATAATTATAACCCTTCATAAATCTTACAGGCTACTTCTGGAACATAATTTTCTGAATTTAATCAATTCAATTCTTTGCCATTTTATTGTAAATCATTCTCAATTGACTCAACTATTTATTTTACATTTTCATAAAAAAGTCAAAACGACTATCATTTCAAATTTTTCAATTTCAAAATCGTATATTTTCTAAGAAGATCAATCGAACTAATCACATACTGTTAATATAAAACTAATATTCTTATTCAATAATCTCTCATATTGAGAATATTGATCTCTCTATTATGTTAACATACTGTTAATATAAAACTAATATTTTTATTCAATACTCTCTCATTGGCGCTTTATAATAACTATAGAATAAAAATAATGTAGTCCTACTATGTTGATTGAATCGTCAGGTATTCTTGCCAATCTCTGAAGCAGCAGTTCACCGGTCTCCTCTGTATAGGGAATACGGAATATTGTGTAGACTTGTGTCCAGAGGGTACTTCTCACTTATATATTATGTTTTCGAAGGGTGGCTGCATTGCCGGAGCAGCCCTTAAGGCTGATTCGAATAATTTATTATTGGTGGATTCAGCACGCTATTGAGCCCCCTTGCCCCTCAATGTACCCTAGGGGCCAGTCTCTGCAGGAAAACGCGTTGCGCGATTGTTACGACGGTGTGCGTTCGTGCGTGAGCGTGCGTGCGCGTGAGAGGGTAGGAGAAAGATGTTTTCTGAGCCCTAAGCACGTGCTCAAACGCTTATTCACGGATGAGCTAATTTTGTTCTTAAATTTTGATGTATGTAGTGTACCTGTGAACCAGTGGCTATGTATTATGTACATGGTTGTTACAACTTGGGTTAGATCTCAGATGTAAGCATACTTTTATGGTTTGGAGGATTTTTTTATGCTTTATTCTTCGTAATATTTTTTTTGCTTCGTTTATAATGCTGTAGCAGTTCATAAGATGTAGTCTATATTTTGTGGTTGTGGAAAATTATTTGTAGAATGAGTTTTTTTACTCAACTCAACTCAAGTTCCATTCTAGAGGATTTCACAGATTCTCTCTATTTGATGATTTTGATGAATGTTCAAGAGCTGTGAATTTTCTCAGCTGTCACTGAAGTTTCCCATTTCTAGATTAGCCTTTGTCATTGTCAATATTTTAGTGAATTATTGTCAATATGAGTTTCTGCTCCGAGACAATTTCTTCAAGAAAAATTGAAAAAAACCAACTTTATCATGTGAATTCAGCCAAATTGAAAGATTGAAAATTGAATTCTCTTTATTCTGGTGCATGAATCATGAACAATTCAATCTACAGAACTTGCATTATTGTGCTCGATAATAATTTAGTTGCCTTCTACAAATGTTCTATTTTCTTATAATGTATTAGGGTTAGCGATTTGTTTTGAAATTTAGAAATGAAATTTCACTTATTCTTCGTACAGTTTACATATTTTATGATTTTCATCATAGTTTATCACTTTCTTTTGATTCCTCTTATTTCATTTTCTTAACAAACTCTTGAGTGTAACAAGTGTAGTGTAAAGTGTAACACCTATAGTAAACACCTCTTATTTTTTCTTAAAATTCTATTCTAATAGGACTTTGAGTAGAAGAGTGATAAGAATAAAAACCCGTTTCCAATTGAACTCATCCAGCAGGACAACGCAAAACATGGTGTGACCTTCCCGACTGATAAGAGAAGGGCGTAGGCTCTCCCTAGCAGACTACTGATAATGGTGATGACATTCAACTCAAATTAATGGAAATTCTATTATGAGTGGATGCATCACACGCCAGTTCGCAAATGCAAGGCCATTCTACCATATCTGGGGTGTAATGTTACCGTTGCTAATAGTTTTTACTGATAATTAATTGTTGTTGGTGTTGGACAAAGCTTCAATTTCATCACATCCATTATCAGAATTAATTTATGAAGATATTGTTTTTGATTGCATTCTATTTGTTCAGCCTCTATATCACAAGCTGATTATAATAATTTTCCATAAGCAATTTGCATAATGTTTTTCTGGCTTACGCAAAATAAGAAAAAAATATTTGGATACAGGGTGTTTCAGGGGAATACTTCTCAGGCTGATTCCTTACACCAAGTAGACAAAAAAGTTCCATGGGACCAACCCCCAAAAACGCTTTGTTACCGAGATAATAATGGCGGAAAATTGAGATTTTTAAAAAAATATTAATTTTTCTAATTTTTTAGAGGCTTTAGTGAGATTCCAAAATAATTAATTCCTAAGTAAATTAAGCTGGGGAATTCAATGAAACCAGTTCCAAGTTTGTAACTTCAACGGTTATTGAGATAATTCGATAAATATGCTAAAAAACGCCATTTTTCTACAATAAGGGTTATAACTGGATAAGGAATCATAAATTGTATTTTTTTTTCTTAATGGAAGTTGAAGAGAGTCAGATTCTGAAGGAAACGTAAATGGCGGCGATTGTGTAAATCTTACCCAAATCTCAGAAATGGCGATCAAAAATCGCAAAATCGCTACTAAATACAAATTCATCACTTGTCCTATGTTTTGTCAATTTTGCGATTTTTGATCGCCATTCCTGGGGTTTGGGTAAGATTTACACAATCACCGCCATTTATTTTTTCTTCAGAATCTGACTCTCTTCAACTTCCATTAATAAGAAATACAATTTTATGATTCCTTATCCAGTTATAACGCTTATTGTTGAAAAATGGCGTTTTTTAGCATATTTTTCGAATTATCTGAATAACCTTTTAAGTTACAAATTTGGAACTGGTTTCATTGAATTCCTCAGCTTAATTTACTTGGAATTGATTATTTTGAAACCCCACTAAAGCCTCTAAAAAATTAGAAAAATTAATATGTTTTGAAAAATCTCAATTCTCCGCCATTGTTATCTCGGTAACAAAGCGTTTTTAGGGGTTGGTCCCATGGAACTTTTTTGTCTACTTGGTGTAAGGAATTGGTCCCATGGAACTTTTTTGCCTACTTGGTGTAAGGAATCAGCCTGAGAAGTATTGCACATTCCTCCTGAAACACCCTGCATTATGCATTTCTAGATTATTTCATTTTATTTATCTCATTATTTTCAGATTTCCTTCTTTCTTCAAATTTCTCCCAAATTATTTTCAGATATCATCATTTTTCAGATTATCTCATTTTAATTAATTGGATTTTTAGTATCTCATACAATATCTCCTTTTACCAATGTTCGGGTTATTTAATAACCTGAATTTCACTGTTACCTATATTTCAAGGAACAGATGAATATTAAATTTTACCCTTCTCAAAATTAAATAAAAATGTAGGGACACTCACAAAAATAAATTCCAATTACTCTTTTTTCTATAATGACTAATTTATTAAATACTACAGTGTCAATTCCAATAAATATTCAATCCAAATTTAATCAATTTGAACAATGAATGAGAGTTTACATAGAGAGAATTATGTATGTGATCTGCCTAAAATTTTATAATTTTTAAATATATAATTTGAATTAGTTATTTGCACTAACCATCTATTTTACACTTTCATTTCTCATGAAATAGAAAAAAAAGATAATAATGCTTCTAAAGAAGTCACCATCTCTTTTGTGGGCTAAGAGCAACAGTCCATGTGGGGAAATAATTATTTTATTTATCATGTACAATGTTTTTATTTGGAATAAATTAATTGAATTGAAAAGAATAACACTATAAACTTTTAATCTCCTGGCGATAACTGATATCCAAAATATGGCTAGAAACTTGTAAGCACCACTTGATATTTTGGAATGTTAGTCATCCTCCAACTAATGAGGTTGCTTGAATGCAGGATGCAGATATAATTATTTTTCTCGGCTGCAGCGACCTGGACCTAGTCGCGTGGAAATTGGATCAGACTGGTTTGGGGGAAGAGAATAAGATTATAGGAAGATATTGGGTGTAGACTGTCATAACCGGTGGGATAACCTGTTGCCAGCAGCTGACTTCTGTAAACATACAGTCTATCCAAGTAGAGAAGACATTCTGGCAAGATGTGAAAATGACTCCAGCTCGACCAATATTGGCCAAAAATTATAAATTTGGTCTCAAATTGTAGAGCAGAATATTTTCTATAATTTGAGACCAATTCATAAATTTTCACCGAACTGAAGTCATTTTCCCATCTTGCCAGAATGTCTTCTTTGTTTGGATAGACTATACCGGACGACTGTGGGCTCATATTGGAACAGGTTGTGGAAAGGTTCCGAGATCGAACCCAGCTATAGTCTGTCCAAGCAAAGAAGACATTCTGGTAAGATGGGAAAATGGCTTAAGCTCGGTCAATATCGGTTGAAAATTATAAATTTGATCTCAAATTGTTGAAAATATTCTGTTTAACAATTTGAGACCAAATTTATAATTTGTTAACCGATATTGACCGAGCTGGAGTCATATTTCCATCTTGTCAGAATGTCTTCTTTGCTTGGACAGACTATATGAGTTGAGAACAGCGGTACCGTTAGATCGATCTTCGATGGACCTAGTTTTGGGAGCATCCATCCCACTCGGCCCCGTTCATTCAATCATTGCATACAAATCAGTATTCAAATCACCATCATCAGAATCGCACCTGTCAATTATCGGTGGCAGGAAAAAGGATGCGCTCATTATACTTTTTCAATTGAAGGGCGGTTTTTATTGGGTTGAGATTACCAGAAGTTTATTGCGTAGTCGCTTATTAATTTTATACAAAATATTATTGTATATAATGCATCAAGTGTAAATGCATTTTTAGCTGATTCGATTTTCAAAGGTACCCACCTAGTTTGAAAGCTAAATCCCCTTATTGATAGAAAAAGTCAAAATACGTTGAAAATATTAGGTTATTTAGATTCCAAGTTAACTAATTGGAATATACTTTTCCAGTATGAATGTATTCAAAGTATTGTAGACTGGGCTGTAGTGAAAATTTTAATTGTGCTTGTACCTTTTCAATAGGTACTTCTTGAAAGTACAAATTCTCATTACTTATATGAAAAAATCAAGTAACTTATATGAATAAATTATGAAATTGTTAAGTTCTTAGTAAGAAAAGTGGTCAATTGTTATTAAATGACACAATATAATAAAATTGCATAATTTGTCATCAAATCCAACTATATATCAATAACTATATCCAAGTAGTGAGCTTTTTCGGGAATTGGGAGTTCTTACTGTGAGGGAATTATATAGTAAAAATATTATTCAATATGCATACAAAAGTAATTTTAGACTACAAATGCGAGATACACCATACAACCTAAGGGGAATAACCATAAACCAGCAAAGGATAGACTTAGATGTATGCAGGAAACAATTCAAATACAGACTGAATAAAATGATGCTTTTAGTTCCAATGAGAATAGTAGAGATGAGTTGCAAAAAATATCACGCTAGAGAATTTGATGATTGGTTGAAAGCAAATACTATATTGTTAACAGATTTATGCTAAGAGAAAATCATCATTGTGTTATGCCATTGTTACTTCTGGTTCTGTTTTGGTTCTTTCTTCTTCTGTTCAATTTTTCTTCTTTTTTAATGTTATTTGCGATATTGTATTTTCCATTAGGTACTGTAAATAAGCACAACTCGCACTCCGCGCTCAGATTTTTCTTTGCGGGTGCTATTTTTACGTGAATTATTAGTTAATTTTTGTTTTATAAAGTGTTTTTATGGAAAATAAAATTTGATTTGATTTGAAATATCAATAGAACAAGATGGATATATAATTATTTAGATGGATATTGTTGACATTATAATAATAAACCTTATCCTCTGTTCTTTTTCTCATACATTTAACATTGAGAAATGTTGTATTTGTATAGAATCTAGAGCTTTAGGCGTCAGAAGTGTTTGATATCTTAACAAAGAACTCAAATGAAAATGTACAATATTCCAATTCCAATCAAACTATTTAATTATTGACACCAGCTCTACTTAATACAATAATTCACAACCACAACATTTGTTTTTTGTATTCTCCTTGTCTTTTTATTCAAATCTCTACACTCTCTTCGATGACTAACAAGTATTTAAACCACATCGTATTTTTATCTATTACCCTAATTAACTATTCATTTATTTGATTGCAATGATACAATAAAAGAAATGGAAAAAACAGGCGTTCGCCCAAATCGACTTCAATTCCAATTCAGATTTTTTTATTGCCACAATTGCGACTTGATAGCAAGTATTTTAAGCAAACGTGATAATGAGTGAGTGAATGATAATGATGGTGTTTACATGGTGAATGAAAGATGATGAAAGTTTACTTAAAAAATTTAACTTTGAAATAACTTGATTGAAATGTCTAAAGTCAGGTTATGTTCCATATCATAACCAACCCACAATTTTAACATTTGAAATATCACCACAATAAAAATTATTAATTCAAAACCACAAAGCCGAATAGACATTGAAAAATTGAAAATAATTGTGAACATTCTATTAAAATTTTGATGAAAAATAGTCTATTTATTTATTCATTCCTTTATCATTTACGGTATTTATTTATTCTCATTTGTTTTATGTAGAAATGGAGGAATGGACATCATTGAGGAGTTGCAGCAGAGCGGGCGAGAACTGGCGGCAATGGAGGAGGAAATGGCGCAGGAGGGGGGGAGACGGCTGAACGGCGTCCAATCCATGCCCAGTGCGGCCGCGCTGGTTGTACACACATCACCTCAACAGGGTAAACTATGTTTTTCGAAATCTAATTGAAATTATAATAACTTAATGATAATCTGCATGATGAACAACAACACACCCAGAGGAGTTTATTAGTAAGTCAAACCATTTAAGGGCCGGTTTCTCCAAATACGTTTAACTGAAATTTTAGTTTAAACTATCAGTTGTCAGTGTATGGTCACTTTTATTAACTTGTGTTTCAATTGAGCCAGCTGATGGTTTAATCCAAAATTCAGATCAACTTTTTTGGAGAAACCGGCCCTAAGGATTCAAATATTCAAAGATCCTCACACGTCAACTAAAGTTTATTGCGTGTCCATTACATAATATAGAAAAAATTTCAATTGAATGTATAAAAGAATGATTCCTATAATATGATATGTGTCGAGGTTATCATCGGATCGGTATAGAATCAATTTGAAAACCTTCATTATAACTGGATCCTTGAACTATATTATTGCCCATTACCACCATAGAATAGAACTAATTCTTACAAGAGATTCATGAAGTAAATCTTCTTTCATCTAAATTCTATTTACTGTCAGTTCCTCATTATGATATATTCCATTACTTAATAACCAATGTTTAATTTTTATTTTAAACCTATTTATATCCTCTTCTTCTTTGATTTATATTAATCATTTCTGAAGACAAGAATTAAATTTCATGTCCCCATTTGCCAGTTCAGTAACTAGGTGTACACACATCACCTCAGCGGGGTAAATTAATTTTTTGAAATAGAATTGAAGAAATTTATTACTTCTGAAGAGGAGAATAAAATTAAATTTCATGTATATAATCTAGTAACTAGTAATACACACATCACATCAGCAGTAAATTTATTTTTTGAAATCGAATTGAAATTATTTTTCTTTTCTGAAGAAAATTATTCTAATAAAATTTAATTTTCAAATATTTGGCTCTATATTGTAGTGACAGGCACAACATCCCAGTCGGTTAATTGCATCATTTTTAGTCCTATTTAAATATTTAGTCCTAATTGAATATTTAATTGTCTAATATTTCGCTCTTTATTTCAAATTTGAAAATTCAATTTCAATAACGAATTGAATGTTTCATTTTCAAATATTTCGCCCTCTATTGCAGGCACAACGTCCCAGTCGGTGAGCGACAAGCGGCAGACGCGCGTGAGTACTACCGCAGCTAGCACCACAGAACGCAAGGAGACCAGCAGCGGTAGCGGTAGCGGCACAGTTAGCGCTCTGCCTCAAAGCGAAGCCACACTCCAGCTGCTCATTCCTTGTCACGACCGGGACGCGCTGCCCTTCACAGGACAGCGGGGCGACTTCTGGGTGCTGTACAACTATGTGGCGGCCGAGAGACGACCGCACTGCTGGGAGAGCATCACCTACACCACACACGCCGACTACACCTTCCTGGACAACCTGCAGCCGCTGCTTGAACGGTGGCGGGGTCCTGTATCGCTCGCGCTCTATGCGCCGGGAACTGATTTTGCACAGACTCTGAACACAATTAGGTGAGTGGGAAGGTATTAAAAAAGGAAGAGCTATTGAAGACGTGAGAATTATTGGATAGAAAACTTTATTCCATACAAAATTGTTGTAGGCAGTTTAGGAAAGATGTAGAATAATTCGGTAAACTTATTTCCAAAGATTTTTACACAACATACAATCAAGCAATCAAATATCTTATACAATAAATATATCAATCTAAATTTACATGAATGCTTCTTCTTAATCATTATTATTATTTTCAACAAAATAATAAAATATAAATATATGGAAAAATATATGAAAAGTGTCTAAATTATACAGTACTCATGATATCAAGTTATATTGGAAAATTTTTCAAAACTGTACAATTCCAATTCAATGAAGTAATTATTCAGTTTCTTCAACTTTGTTATTTAATTCGTCCCTCAAGCTAGCGGACAGGCACGTGTGAATTCGATTCACATATAGGTTGGGCTTTGTTTGTAGGTACTATAAATTATCGAAGCAAATAAATTATAATAAAGAATACAGAAAATATTTGATATTGTGCACATGAATGGTAAGGAATTCAATGCAATTTTTACTTTTTATAGCTGCCCAGCCATAATGTTAATCAACATGCACTATCAAGTTTGATATATTGTAAAAAAGGTTGTAACAAGATTTTCAATCAAGTATTTTTTTAGTCCATTCTTTAACTTTGTAATATCTAGTTCGTTCCTAATGCTAGCAGGCAGGCACCCAATCAATATGAATCCCATATTATAGGTTGGACATTGTTAGTGCAATAAATTATTGGAACAAAGAAATCTTAATAAACAATACAGAAAATATTTGATATTGTATAAGTTACATAAATAGTACCTGTGTAATTCAATGTAATTTTTACTTTTTCATAGCTCTCCAGCTATAATTTATTAAATCAGCATGCAACTACATCTAGCCCAATATTTTGTAAAATGTTACTTTTTATCTCAATCAGGTAAATTTTCAGCCTATTATTTAGCTTTGTAATATCTAATTCGTTCCTAATGCTAGAAGGAAGGCACCCAATGAATTTGAATCCCATATAGGTTGGGCTTTGTTTGTACAATGAATTATTAAACAAGGAAATGATAATGAACAATTCAGGAAATATTACTTTTAGCGAGCAATTGTTATGTACTTTGATATCTTGTAAAAAATGTTGTAACAGGATTTTTAAATTTCAATCAAGTGATTTTCCAGTACATTATTTAACTTTGTAATATCACAAAAGGAACATTCACAGTTCAAAGAGGAAACTTGTATGAAAATATTTTGCATGGGCTAATCTTTCCTATAATATTGATCAACAGGTACCTTAAAGACTGCGGCTCCGATCTAGTCAACGAGTTCGTCACGTTCCACATCTACTTTCCGTCAAAGCACATTCCGAAGGCAATCCCGCGCGGTGATAGCATCCTCGATCCTGGCTCGACCAACTGCTCCCAGCCAGCGCCCTGGCTCAACCAGACGGGCGCCCTCTACAAAACGCGCAAAAAACTCCTCTACCCCGTCAACGTCGGACGCAATATTGCCCGTGAGTCCGCAACGACCCACTTTGTCCTGCCCTCGGACATTGAACTGTATCCTAGTCCCGGTCTCATTCCCGAATTCCTGGCAATGGTGCTGAGGCAGGATCCGCCCCTACTCAGGAAGAACCCCAAGGTGTTTGTGCTGTCCATTTTCGAGTTGGAGAGCAACATGCACCTGCCCGTTAACAAGAATGAGTTGGTGAGTGACGTATTCATTCAATTTGTAATTGAAATTGAAATCTTCAATGAAAATACAAGTTCCATTTTATATGGATAACTACCACAATAGAATTTCCACTACATGAGAAATGTTTCTGCATGAGTTAATGTGTGATCCAGCATTGAAATTCAAATATTTTGGAACTACGTGTATTACTCGATGGATATTTCGTACAATAATTTCACGATGAATAATTGGAAAAAAGGATAGAAATGAATAATGAGTAGAATCTAAAAACCTGTATAAAGAATTACCTTCGAAATAGTTGATTCCAATCAAAATTCTATTTATTCATTGATAAATTTGTCACTTTTTTGTGATTTGAATAGCCTAGTTTTGGAAGTGATGTGGGGATAGATGTATATAGTGATTGAAGTTACAAAATGAAAGATAAAATAACACATCGTTTTCTATCTAAGTGACTTGAATACATAACTTTCTATCATTATAGATGGTAAAAGTTTATGCTTGAATAGACTATTTTATACTGTCGGTTTTTTATTCACTTACAGTTTTTGACTATCACAGTGTTAGTCTGAACTGGTAGGTAGTGGATGGACTTGTGGACCATTGACTTATTGTGTGTATTATTGCACATTTTAATTGAAAATTTTGAATTTGTGTCTCCACAGGTGAGCATGGTGCGCAACGGTTCAGCGATCTCGTTCCACAAGAAGGTGTGTCCGGGCTGTCACAACGTGCCCAAATCGAAGGAGTGGCTAAACACGGCGCCCGGGGCAGCGTCGACTATGCGCGTCTTCCACATAGGCAAGCGCACCGGCTACTTTGTGCACTGGGAGCCCATATTCATCGGCACCAATCACGATCCCTTCTACGACGAGCGGCTCAGCTGGGAGGGAAAGAGCGATAAGATGACTCAGGTAGCCTACAAATTCTTGTCAGATAACCCACATTTACACTCATTTCAAAAATAGTTTACGCCAAATCATAGCTAATTAACCCTTTCAGTGCCACAGGTATCTTTTTTCCCAAAGTACAAGGGTATTTTTCTCTTTCATAAAGTGCCAAACCTAATATTAGCATAATTTGTATTGTTTTAATGTTGTATTAAAATTTCAGTCATTTTTGACCAAATCACTTCCATTTCGGCTTATATCATAGCTTCCTTTATGTTAAAGGAGGCTATGCTTATATTGTTAAAAAATACATGCAGTTTTCTGATATATAGGTTGAGCTATATAAAATGAAAGAAAACTTTTAATATTTAAAAAACTCACTCTCAAATTTTATTTTCTTCAAATCTTGCAAATTTAGTCTGAAATTATATTTGCCCACTTTGTTCTCTGGACAAGTGAAAAAAATTTGATCTTGTAGAAGGTTGAAATAATTCAAATTTTTGTTTTTCTTCGAACTTTATTTGAAATAATAAGCTTCTCATTTGATTTTATATTGAGCAAATATCAATACTATAGTCTGTCCGAGCAAAGAAGACATTCTGGAAAGATGGGGAAATGATTCCAGCTCGGTCAGTATTAGTTCAAAAATGATAAATTCGGTCTCAAATTGTAGAGCAGAATGTTTCATACAATATGAGGCCAAATGTATAATTTTGTAACCAATATTGAACGAGCTGGAGTCATTTTCCAAAATTAGTCTCAAATTGTGAAGCTGAATGTTTTTACAATATGAGACAAAATCTCAATAATTGTATTATTAAAATCAAGAACTACCACAATAATTTCCTATTATGGGAAATTGTGGTTATGTCGGCTGTGGAACTTTTACGGAACTTCCCACAAATAAGCCATACGATAATAATAATATGAGATAAAATGTATAATTTTTGAACGAATATTGACCGAGCTGGACTCATTCTCCCATCTTGCCAGAATGCTGCCTTTGCTTGAACAGACTATACTTGAATTTGTTTGATAATGTTTCTTATTATGGTTTGTTATGCAGGGCTACACTCTATGCGTGCTGGACTACGAGTTCCACATTCTGGACAGTGCGTTCCTGGTGCACAAGCCGGGCATCAAGACGCTGAAGAAGGATCCGGCGCGAGCCGCCCTCTCCGCCAAGAGCAACGCTCTCATCAGCCGCGTCATCTTTCCCGAGCTGAAGGTGCTCTACGGCACTCGACGCGGATGCGCCGTCTGACATACGGCCGGCCACCCTAGGCCGCCGCCCCACAGCCCCTCCTCCGCAGCCACAGCTCCCCCCCGCAGCGCACCCCGCAACGCTCATATTCTATTAGTAAATAGGTAAATTCAACAAATAAATAAATGAATAGATAAAAATCATTATCAAAATTAATGAATAATATTGGCTTTAAACTTTACAAATTTGAGCAATATTGTTTTTTTTGTGTGCATAATTTATTTAATTCCTTTCATCGACCTGCCAAATTCGAAATTTTAGAGTGTTATTGCTGAATTAAAAATTATGTGTTCAAGCTGTGCTACCTCATTTTGGAAAAAATTGATATAAAAATGAGAATTTTAAATTCGCCAAAATTACATAGTTACAAAATATGAATGATACATACAAAATGCAAAATAAAAATGTAAATTATAATAGATCCAAATCATTTGGCTTTATTTGAAAAATGTTGGGAGGCGACAGACGAATAGTACTGGCAACTCCTAGTTTTCCCTCCCGGTTCCAGTATCTTGTATAAATGTATGGATAAATAAAATGAAAATAATAAGAATTATACGTTGAATAAGACACGTATGGTTATTTATTCATGTTATATAGAATCACGACAAAGGAGCAGCGCTCCATTAGCATAATTAAGAAATATAAAAGTTTTGTAATACAAAAAATACATAAATAAACATCAAACATTAAAAAAGCTGTAACAAAGCTTTGTATTTCCTATGGAACTTTTCTCTACTTGGTGTAAGGAACCATCCTCAGAAGTTTTGCTCTTTCCCCCTGAAACACCTTTTGGGTATTCAATCTATATTCATATAGAATCAATCTAAATGAAAGTATCAATATTGAAACGTCCTCTACAAATAATTTATAAAAATCAATAATGTAGAAATCAATTATATCAGGCCATAGATTTTTTCAATTCAATAATACAACTTGTATATCTGCTTGGATATATCATAGAATAATAGAGCTTGGAATACCAGAGAATGAATTGAACTGTAACACACAACCTTTTTCAATTTTATACAAAAACATATCAAAATTTGATACATTGTGCGGAAAATACGTTACAAGACGTCACAATCATAATAATAAAAGACCTCTTAATTATTTTTTTCAAATTTCCAAAATTTCCCATTGTGACTTTCTTAAAGACGAAACAGTAATGTACAGCTCGAAATTAAATATAACTTATTTCATGATATAGCTATCTGGCCGTCTACCAATTGATTGTTAAAATGGTTTCATGTATTGCATAGTGTACCTTATTGAAACGTAATTTTTTGGAAATTGAATCGTCTCGTATCGTATAGTCACAGAGTAGTATCATGTAGGTCCTTCATAGCACTGCTCCTAAAGCTCCTCTCATTGGATGATTCTATCATCTCTCAATGTGATACTAAACATTTACCATTTCCACTTTCTCATATATTATTATTTATTGTTACAATTGCGACTTGATATCAAGTGTTTCAAGCAAAGGTGATGATGAGTGGGTGATAATGATGTTTACATGGTGAATAAAAGATGATGAAAGTTTACATTAAAATGTTCACCATTATAGGATTCAACCATGATTCAGTAATGAAACTCAAACTTATATCCTTTAACTTAATATCACAGTTCGAACTGTTTTACCTTATCTCATTGGTTTGTTTGGCAGGTGACAAAAGCAGGAAAGAGACTCTTGGAAAGCTGAAGTAAGGAGATGGTACGAGTACGCTTTCACAGTGTCTGACAAAGACTCTCGCGATAATGGAATCCTGCTACCGAGTAAATAATGTCTCATCGATGATGTCTTACTTCAGCTACAGATCTGTGAATATCAATATTTTAGTTGGTTGTGTATCAGACAGACACTAAGTGAAATAAAATTATAATTTTTAAACTAGGAACGTGTACATAGGAAATGTGAACCGCCGTGGTAGCATTGAAACATTAGAGCCATTATAAAGGACTGCTATTTTTATACGATCAAGTTAGACTTATAACAAGCCATACTGTAATGATATTTTATAAAAGTATAAGGACTAGTGCTATTTATTACAATTGGAAGGTAGATAGCTTAGTTGAATTTAGCCATTGCTAGACACAAATAGTTTCCTATTTATTTATTTACTCGTGTTATAAGGTGCCATCTACTTGGTCACCATATCCATTGTTATATCGTTATGTATCTCATAGACTTATGTATCTTGTGTTAATAATTATAACTTATTGAAGTTGTAATTATAAGAGTATTTTTTATTTCGTGATTTTTGATTTGTAGATAGGGTCTTTTCAAAAGATTACCTGTCTTTAAACGACTTGGGCTTCTATAAATTCCACTTTGATGAAAAATTTAGAAGATATAAACATTTTTATTTATCCATAGCATTCATTTTTATTGAGATCAACCTCTTAATTCAGTCATCAAGGGATAAATAATTTTTAATTTGTCGTTGATCGAATACTACTGGAGAGTAATACTCTTTTACTGGCAAGTAAAACATATTTAATAACAAATTTCTTAACATATTTCAATTTTTAATAGGTCATGTGAATTCTTATTGATTTCACAAATACCAAATCATTATCCTCTCATTTTTCGAATACGAATTGCTTTGTGGCTTGACGTAGATAAACTACTTTAAAATTCTCTAAATCCAGGCAAACAGTTCTAAATTTATCTTTTTTCAGCGATTATTTGCTAGTGATGCACTATTAAATTTTATTACATGAATAATTCAGTTTTATATGCTCTGCAATATCCTTACGAATATCAATTTTGTGTTTTCTTGTCTGAAGAAAGTATTGGATTCATATTATGTATGTTGAACGAATCTGTTCCTCAAGAGCTGAGAACAATTCTTACAATTTTGTAATCAAATTGAGCGCATTGATTACTGATTAATAAAGTTTAGATGATTGTTTAAAACGTGATTGACAAGTTCCTTTCTGTATCAGTAGTGACTCTTTATGTGGGCTTTAAGCTTTTTCTCAAATGCAATAAAATTTATAGTTGTATACTTACTGAATGTAGATCTTCAGAATCTATTTGATTTGATGTCATAGAATAATAGATTTGTATGTTATTTACAATGTCATATAGCTCTTTTTGATAACTCAAACACCAATATTTTCAAATTTCACTACTGAAATGTGTGAAAGTTTTCTATGGAGTTTTTACTGTTCTGTACAGTGCCTTTCAAAAAATGGTAATTTTGTATTAATCGTGAATTAACCATGAGGGATCAATCAATTGAGGAATCACAGTAGTTGCAAATGAATTTTTAGGACTAGCACAGATTATTCTAGGTGATTTTCACCCAGTAAAAACTTGATAATTTATCAATAGTGTTGTGAAAGATACTATTTAAAATACAAGGACCTTTTGCGATTATTTAAATGTGCCGAATCTTGGCGATTATAACCTAATTCAACAAAATATCATGGAACTCAAAACTAGTTAAAAGCAGTACAGTGAACTCAAAGTGATTTTATTCTCTGATTGTTTCATAACAGAAGAGAAGAGGTTCGAAAATATTATGTTCTGTCTACTTATCTTTCACTTTCCTACATTCGAATGTTCTCCATGTTTAATAATTTCAAATTAATATTAAATAAATAATAAAAAAATCTAATATAAATTACAATATTATTGAAAGACTTATAAAATTTAGAACTGCAACTTTAACCTATCACTTCATGACACCTATCACAATCGCAGTCAACGTTTGTTTAAAAAAAATCCTTTTCTATTGACGTAGCATATGGCTCCTCAATCAATTGATCCCAATAGAAACTGTCCAGCATTGAATAATGTGCTTCATGATAAAAAAATGCCTTAATTGAAAGAAGATTTTGATGTTCAATTCTCCAATTTCTAGAATCAGGAATTTGTAGTATGTATAAGTGGTATAGAAAAAATATTTTTACAATAATTGAATCTTTTTGTACCTCTCAATCTTCATAGTTGATGTAGAACATTCATTTCCGATTCATTTTTTGTGAAAGTTTTATTACGAAACTTGAGAGAAGTTAGAAAAAACTTATAAGAAAAAAATTTCAAAATTCATGATGATAATCAATTTTACAAAATACTTAGTTAATATATTATTGTTTACAAGATAATCGATAGCAGAATGCTTCTTATTTTTTAGGACCAATGCTTGCTGTGGAAATGAAATCTTAGATCAATCATAAGTTGAAATAATCGTATAAAAGTATAAATGTTTGTGAGAAAATATGACGGATTTTATACGGCATGTTTCGGAGGAAGGAAGTTGACTGTACACAAACCATTTATCGATCAAATTAGTATAATTGAACATTTTCGATTTTGAGTTTATCGTTATAAAATTCAAGATTGAAACAGGCGAATAGGTACTGAAATATTAAACTGCCTTATTCTATTGCTTTTCATACCTACAAATTATGAAATTCTGTTATTTGTAGGAACTTATTTTTCTTTGAATATTTCTTGCTAGTCAGGAAGTTTGAAAAGTAGATTTTTTAAAGAATTCATTGACTGACAAACTTGTGATTGAGCAAGTAATAGCGCGGTACCTAACATTCCATCTGATTTTTCCAAAAAACTTAGCAAGTGAGTTTTCTATCCCATGAAAAATGGATACTTATAAACTTATGTAGATGAATAATTGAAAGAAGATAATGTACATAGAATGTCGGTCATATAAGCATTGAAACAGATCAAAAATGTAAATAAACTATCTAATCTTCCTCTCATAATTATCGCATTATATATTCCAATTTAATTCTACCATTTGTAAATAAACATAAATGCCATGATTCAATTGCTATACTGTAGCTATGTAAAGTTTAGGAAATTTTTTAAAAGAAACTTTCTACATTTACTACTTCTCTTTCTATAAAACTTCAACTCTCTTACAATATTCGAATTGAAAATAATTGCAACTTACAAAAAAGTAAACATAGTATGGTTAATGTAAAAAGATTATATCAAATTCCGTAATGGGAATAATGGAAGAATATTTTTATATCACACTTATTTCTAGACTTTGTATTTTATGTAGAGAATTAAGACAAGTTATTATCGGAATTTTTTCTACTAAAACATTATTTTTGTTGTATAATTTTTTGCATTTTTAAACAAAATTTTCGGTCCGCTTATATCAATGGTGTTGGTTTGGGAATTGTAGTATTCAAACTTTCATTTAGCAGACAAATAATTTAGAGAATAATAAAATCTTTTGGAACTCCTATTGAAACTTGTTTTTTTAATTACAAATCTTGGAAATTTATATGCATCTCTTTTCAAATCTTTTCCATCAACACTAATTTCCAAAAGACTAATTTATGACACTTGTTAAACTTATTATTTCAAACCCACATACAGAAAATTATTTTTGTACCAAATTATTTTCTACTTTTAATAATTCATTTCACTTTGAATTAATTATCTTCAATACTCTACCCTAATTGTTAGAAGAACAATTTTGTGCCTGAAAAGCATAATAAATTCTGATAAAAGTGTTTTATTGATTGATTGAAGCTGACTACGCATAATAAAATACATACTTATGTGTAGTTGTGGAAGAATTCACTCCTATTAATTTGAGCGGTAAAAATTGAATTGTAGGTATTAATTTTTCATTTTTCCATCTATTTTCATTCAGTTGTCTCCCCTGTACCTCATTGCATTGACCATTGTTCTTATTGATTTGATCACTGAATTGAAAAGGAACAATCGTTTACAGCAATGATGATATTTCTCTGCTAATTGAAAGTATAATGAATACAATAAGTTGTACTTAATTTCTTCCAATTTGTAAATTTTATTATAATATTGTAAATACAATGATATTGTCTTTCTTCCAGTGATGTTCATACTGAAAGTTTTTTTTAATTTGAGAAGAATTTGAGTAATCCTTCTGGGTTCCTCCCTTATCAAATATTTTTTTCTGATTTTGCGACTCTTCAGTGACTTGTTAATTTTTTAAACACTGCACAATTGGTTGTGAAATGAATTAATTTGAATTTTGAAGAAATCTATTATTTTTTTGTATTGTCACTTGTTTTCAGTATCCTATTATTTGATTTATGATTGTACTCTCACTTTGTATTGAGTTCATATGACAATGTATAAATTTGATGAAACTGTAGCCTATCTACGGTTATCGGATATGAATTTACTCATGGAATTTGAAATATATGTTTCATAATTGAAGAATCATGATGTTTTTTGTCTTTAAATTTTCAAGAGTTAATCTTAACGTGAACCATCCACTAACATTTTCCTCTTTTCAGAGGTACTAATTCAATCAACTATACTTCAAACATAAAATCAAATAACTTGTGAAAAAATTGTTTCTCAAAAATTCAGTTTCATCAATAAGAATAGAATAATGTATTGTAATTCTTGACCTGAATAGAGAAGACTCGGAAGCAAACAAAATATACTTAGGTTTACTCATATTATTCAATCCGTAACTCAAACTTGTTTCTGAGATTAATCAATTACGGTACAGCTGAACTAACAATGGATAATAATTATAGTTTACATTCTCATTTGAATTTTGACTTCCAATCGCAGAGCAATCTGCCTTCATATAGTATTTCATCCACAAACGTATTTTTTCTATTTAGTAAGTTGGTTCTCCACTTGACAGCCACTCTTCATTTCTCATTTTATTTGAATGTGAGTAAAACTACAATTTGGTTAAGAATGTTTGTTGGTAGGTGACGTTTTCCTTTCATCTTCAATGCCAATTGCATGACTACAAATTAAATTAATCCACATCAACATTCAATTAATTCAATGGAACCAATTCAACAAGATCCCGATTGAGCTCTGTCCAATGAAATTATTATAATGTATTAATGTGTTGGTATTAATATATACGTCGCTTAATGTATTGGTTTTCGCGATTTTCTACTTTCGTCTTCTCTGTTCTATTTGAATGTTTTAATTGTTTGGGTTTTCAAATTTCATTTCAATGGTAAGAGATCTTCAAGTCTTCTACTATAATTATTTAATTATGATATTAATTAAATTATAATTATATTAATTATAATTTTAATTATAAATTATTTAATGTGAACATCATGAACGACGTTTATTAATTATTTTACTTTAGATTGAGTTGAGAACTATAGCAAGTTGTATGAAGTATTGGAGATATTTTTAAAGATATACTCGTAGTTACAAGAGCTGATTGTTTTTGCTAATATACTTTTCGTGTATTACACTCAATATCTTCACTCTATTTTAAACTTAGTTTAGGCAAATAAATACCATACTTGGAAAAATCACAATTTAAAATTCAGTGTAGATTTTTAGTCACGTATACAACAGGTATTTCATAGCCTGAACAATAATTTTGGCATCACTGACTATATGTGTGCTGCGGGTTGCCTAGTGTTTTCACTTGCGGGATTTTCATCCTGAATATGGGATATTATATTGGATGTTTGTGTGATATTTTTAGAATTATTTTGACAAGGAGCATAGGTTACGATAGGTTTGCTCAGTGGCTGACGCTTGAACCCGAGGAAGAAAAAGTTGGTCTTCTCAGCGTGTGAACCGACTTCATTCGCTAAAAGCACAGTCTAGATACACACAATTCAAAATCATTTATTGTTGAAAAATATTTGGAATGTTACAAAAACGTCAATATTTTAACACATGTGTCTTATAGGCCACTACAAAACTAAAAATTTGAAGAAAAATGTTAATAAACACAACGTATAGGCTAGCCATAACCATCTATCATTTCAGAGAAATGTATATGTATAATGTATATACAGAGAAATGATAGATGGTTATAGGCTGGCTGTTGCTAAAAAGTTAGTCTGCTCCTTTTGCGCTCCAACAACTGATGTTGTCAATTAGAGTTGTCATTTAGTTGAGCCTAGATCATGTAGCTTATCTTTCGACCTGCCTAGATGTTGTACCGGTATGCCGGTTTTTCTAAGTAAAATCAAACTTGAGGGACCCTCAAACTTTGATAGAACAGCTAGGCCTAAGTATAGAAAATGTAAACTTGAGGGTCCCTCAAGTTTGAGTGTGCTTGGAAAAACCGGGCATTAGATTTAGAAATTATAATAATATTGCCAAATATCATACTGCTGATTCTAAAAATATTTTCACAAAAAAATTAAACTATTTTTTCAAACTCACCCTGAATTGATCACAATTTCTAAAATATCATAGGCCTATTTTTATTTTCTCTTAGGACTAGGTACTGTAGGCCTATTTATCAAACTTTCAATTAATGAATATCAAAGTAACTTACCCTTTTCGAATACGGTATTTTGGAAAGGGTTTTTTGATTAGTTTTTTTCATTAATTGAAAGTTTTGTGTACGGTAATTTAGGCCTATATACTATATATAAAGTTTCTAATAGGCCTATTCTATGTCATATTTTCTACAGCGAACCTATTAAACTTATAATAGTTATATATTATTGATAACAAATTAACAGGTATCACATAGAACTATTATAGTGTAATGCCAGCTTTAAGGACTCTTATGCCCGTTGCCGGTTTTTCCAAGCGCACTCAAACTTGAGGGACCCTCAAGTTTACATTTTCAAAGAATATGGAGAATAAATGCTTTATATTCACTGACTCAGTACAGAAAATGTCAGCTGTTCTGTGTTCTATTCTATAGTCCACAGATCATTGGAATGGTCAAGGACGAGCAATTCTTCCAACACCACTCCCTGTTTCTCCCTCCGGTGATGCCGCTTTGTACTTAGGGGTAGCTAGTAAGAGAGTGTGTGTGAGAGAGGAGTGATGTTTTGTTTGGGTGAGGGTGGACAACAGTGGCAACAGGGCTCAGCAATCCCGTGATCTTGGTAATTCCAATGATCTGTGGTCGACTATAGTAGTTCTGTGAACAGTAGACCTCACGAAGTCACAAATGTTCACTGCATCATAAAAGCACTGTCTGTATTCACGGTACATTCAGATTGTGTGTCGATTCTGAAAGTTGGCGCGAGGAAGTCAGCAATGCAGTGGCCACAGTCACGCTCTATGTCGGCATCAGTTCGTCACGATTTGTCAAAATTTGAGGATGCTTGGAAAACCAGGCATCAGTCTCTATAATTATTGTAATAATGTTTTTGGCACACTGGTATGATGTTTTACATGCTTCATACGGAGGCCGAAAACGCTCGTTTTCAGGCGAGGTCGCCAGCCACTTGCTGGGAAAATGCGTTTTTCGGCCCTAGGGCGGTAAAATAACCTTGAATGTCAGCTGACTGAAGGTCGTTGTTGATGTAAGGGTTAGTCGATCAATAGGTAGCATCCCGGTTTGATTGCATCAAATGTCAGCTGTTTTGGGAGTCAATGTCGACTTATTGCTATTTTGATGCAATATAAGGTAGTCTCTCATCTGTTATTTTGATTGGTAAGATCCCTTGTCAAGAGAACTGAACATTGAAAGTTTTCACATTAATCAGTAGTTGAATAATAAAGGAAAACTGCTTCAATAACTGATAGTTCAACTTTGATAAGATTAAAAATGTTTGTATTGATTAACTGTTGAATAATGATGAACGTGAAATCCAGGTTTGAACAATATTATTGTTGTCAGACTCTGTGTTACTTCGTCTAGAAGGTTAGCCAGCGCCATCTAGCAGGTGATAATGCAACTAGACTAAGCATTTCTGTTAGCCAATATCTGTCGAAAATTAAAAACTTTGAATTGATATTGTACTGTACAATTTAGGATGATTGTACAAAAATTATCTTGGGCTTAAACGTTTCTGGACTAAGAAAATTGAATACACTGATAGTTATAAAGTAATATTCAGTCACTAGATCAATAAACTTTTGACGCAAAGTTCCAATAGTAAGCTGATGGCACCTTCAGCATATTCAGCATAGGCGAAGATAGCATAATAAGGTTACTGGTCTATCTGTTCTTGGAACTGATTAACTGATAATTCTTTTTTTTCATTGATGTTGGGTGCCAAAAAATAAAGTTCGACACCATGGGTCAAAAATGTACTATTCTGTCTCTTGATCTTTTCTAGCCCTCAGCCTATGGCCTCGGACTTGAAAACCGATCTCAAGCCGGAAATCCGCCTTTTTCGACCCTAGGTGCGAAATATACTATTTCCTTCATGCGAAACGAACCGACGGTCGGCTGCAGTCGAACAGCTGTAGCCAATCACAGCTCTTGTTGTTAGCCTGCGGTCGACCGTCTGACCGTTTCACACAAAGAAAAACTTACCTTAATATTCATCTGAAATATCTCAGCTGACAGCAATGAAAGAATATCATCTGAAGTAGAAATTTTTGAACATTTTTCTATTATGAATGTCATAATTGAACGAGCTTTAGCAAGTTCCTACTTTTGACTCAACGCCGAAGTTGTGGTCCATCTGTTTGTGTGTTCGACAATAACTTTTGAACGCCTTCATTAAACAACTTCAAATTCAGGAGACATATCCTTCAAGCATTAATACAGGTCAAGTTTGTTGGACAATAATATTGACCAACTCCCTTTTTCAGGGTAAAAAAGGACATGCTCTTAGCAACACAATATCTATATATATACTTCCATACTTACTGTATTTGAACACAATAATCACGTCTGAGAAAGTCATATGGAATTTGAAGAACTTTTTTTTCTACAACTGTGCGAGATTTTACAATAAACAAGATTTTACAAGCTGAATTCTCCTTGTATAGAAGCCCATTTCTGAGGAGAATCTTCATTACACTCGCTAACCATCTGCACATGTGCAGTAGAATTACTTTACGCTCGCTAAGCAACTGCGCATGGCTGATCATGGCTTGCCGAAAGTAGGTGAGGTGGAGTCATAACATAACCTAACAAAAGTTGACAATGTCTGATTGTACCTGTACCAGTAATTACACAAGAGTAATTTAATAGTTCGCAATATTTGAGGACTGAAACAACTGTAGATCAACAGGTTTGTGCAGTTGTAGAAAAAATATTGTATGTAATTCGCGTGTAATGCTTCTTTATCGCTCTTGCAAAATTATCACGCTCCGCTATGCGTTGCGTGATAACTGTTTTGCGCAAGCGATAAAGATGTGCATTACGCTCTTAATACATAAATAGCTATTTTGAGAATCCATCTGATTTCAATAGAACAGCTGATTGAATAATAGCGGCAAATTTGAAAGTACTATCACAAGAAATGATGTTCCCAAACCAAGAAAGCCTTTCTTGTTATTGAAGTAATGAGTTTATATTGATCAGTTTATTGTATATAGTCCATTTCATCAGTCCATTCCATCAATCCATTCAACTAGTCCATCCTAGGCCCAACAGGCTATTTTTATCAAAGAGCTGCACTCTTTCCGACCACCAGCTGCCAGAACAAATTTTTATTATTACATTACAGCCGTCTTTTTTATCAGTTTATTTGGACAGAGAGTCCTTTTAACAGTTCATCAGTCCATCCTATCAGTTTATTCTGACAGTCCACTTCATCAGTCCATTTTATCAGTCCAATTTGTCAGTCCACTTCATCAGTCCATTCCATCAATCCATTTAATCACTTCATTCAATCAGTCTATTTTATCAGTCCATTCTATTCAGACAGTACATTCTATCAGTCCATTTTTTCAGTCTATTCCATTAGTCCATCCTAACAGTTTATACTGACAGTTCATTTCTCTAATTTATTCAATGAGTACATTCTTTCAGTTTATTTTAATGAACCATTTCATCAGTCCATTCTGACAGTCCATTTTATCAGTCAATTTTATCAATCCAATTCATCAGTCCATTTTATCAGTGCATTCAGATAGTCCATTTTATCAGTTAATTTTTTCAGTTCATTTTGTCAGTTCATTCTATCAGTTTATTCTGACAATCCATTTTATCAGTCCATTCTATCAATCAATTTTTTTTAGTTCATTCTGATAATTTTAGCTGATCATTTCAACAGTTTTCATTTCATCAGTCCATTTTATAATTCAATTCCACCAGTTTACTCTGAGTATATTCTTACAGTCCATTTTTAGTTTGTTGTGAGTCCATTTTTTCAGTCCATTCTGACAGTCCATTTTTTCAGTTCATTTCGTCAGTCCATTCTATCAGTCCATTTTATTCTGCAAATACATTTTATCAGTCCGAACTGAGTTTGCATTATTTATTACTCAATTCCATCAGTCCGTTTTGTTAGTACATTTTTTCAGTTCACTCTATTAGCTCATTTTGTCAGTCCATTCTATCAGTCTTTTTTATAACATCATTTTATCAGTCTATTATATCAGTAAATTTGTTTGGGTTGGTTAAGTGTAAGACAGGACTTAGTCCTAACTTCGCCGTTTCATGGCTAGTAACGGAGTAGTCTTATTTTATTAGTTATATTAAAAAGTTGTATTTGCTATACATGAAGAAAGTTATTCTATCTATGTATCTATCTAAATTTTGACAGTCCATTTTATCAGTGTAATTTATTGGTCAATTTTATCAGTCCATTTTTCAGTTCATTCTGACAGTCCATTTTATTATTCAATTCCATCAGTCTATTTTATTGGTTAATTCTGAAAGTACACATTTCATCAGCCCAAACTTACTGTCCATTTTATCACTCCATTCCATCAGTCCGTTTTGTTCTTCTATTTTTCAGATCATTCTGGCAGCCAATTTTATAAGTTCATCTCATCAGTCCATTACGACTGTCCATTTTATCAGTCCATTAAATCCGTCTATTTTATCAGTTTATTCTGACAGTCCACTTTATCAGTCCATTCTATCAGTCGATTTCATCAGTCCATTTATTCTGTCAGTTCATTTCATCAGTTCATTATATTAGTCCATTTCATCCAGACATTCTGGCAAGATGAAGAAATGACTCCAGCTCTGTCAATATTGGTCCAAAATTTAGACTTTTGGTCGGTCTTAAATTATAGGAAACAAGTTGATACCTAATTTATAATTTTAGGAATAATGTTGACCGAGCTGGAGTCATATTCCCATCTTGTCAGAATGCCTCAAGGTACAGTCTTTTCATGCAAAGAAGAGTCTTACTCCAGTCTCCAGCTCGGTCAATATTGGTTCAAAAATTATTGATTTGGTTTTAAATTAAAGATTGAAATTTTTCAGATAATCGAGACCAAATCAATAATGTTTGAACCAATATTGACCGAGCTGGAGACTGGAGTAAGACTCTTCTTTGCGTGAACAGACTGTACCTTGAGGTATTGGCAGCACATGCCTCGCACTGTCAATACGCGGCTATATACTGACTGATTGAACATATGATTAACTATGAATATACCATATTATATATACCATATTAACTATGGTAATACAAAATCATTTTTATCAGATATTTTTAAGCTTTGAATTTACATTCATTCATTCGTATGCCTTATTCGGTGGGAAGTCCCAAAAGGAAGTTCCACCGGCACCATAACCTTGATTTCCGTCAATGGGAAATCATGGTATTTTTTGATAGGATACACTGAGATTTGAATTTTCTAAAGTTCTTCCAAATCGAGAGAGTCCAAAGCACGAGGAATATCACTAAAATCACCATTCACTACCAAAAATATCGAATTTCGAAAAAATTTAGAGCACGATGTATTTACATAATTTTGAGAGAATTTTTCATATTAAATTATTTGAAATTATTATTTATTTTCAAATTTTATTTATTTTTATTTTTATTTAATAATTAGAATTTATTTTAAAGTTATATTTAAATCATTAAAAAATTCTCTCTACAGCCTACAAAATAAGATTTTCAAAATAAGAATAATATTAGTTCATGAGCGAGTTCTTCAGCCCAGGGGGCTCACTAATACCACATGTTTAGTAATATCAACATAAATATACTATAAAATCATTTATGGAGTATGTTATCTATATCAGAGAATAGTTTAATCCGTTTTTTGTCCTTAATATGAAAATTGTTGGAAAACCTTACATATACATCGACGCGCGGTTTCAAGAGGAACATCCCTGTTAAATTTCATTAGAATTTATTGCCGCGTTCAGTTGTAAATGCGGAACATACATACATACAAACAAATGCAAAATTGTCGACTTGAATCTTAAACCTCACTTACGTTCGGTCAAAAAATTTGAGGGTAGGCTACCTCAAGTTTGAGTGTACTTGGAAAAACCGGCATAAAACATTTATAAAAAAATTAGGTCACAGGCAGGCAAGCATTTATGCCTATAGGCAGGTCGAAAAATAAGCTTCTTGATTGTATGAGTTTAAACAAAAATGAGAGTTTAAACAAAAATAATTAAAAAATCATTTCATACAGGGTACGGTACCGTATTGTACCGGTATGGGTAGGCCTACTGGGATTTATATAGCATATTAGAAAAAATTGATAAGTAACCCTAAGGCTGAGGCCGCACTACCGGTGGGTAGAGCCTGGAGGGTGGAGGGTAGTTGGTAAATCTATAGAACATACACACCATCCACAGCAACACCTACTAATACATCAGTAGGTGTATTAGTATTGCCCCACAACTGATTTAATGACGTCATAACATGTAGACCAATTTCCAATGGAATCACTGCATAGCTTCCCATCCTTCAACTGTAAATTCTCCAAGTTTGCTTTCTGCATTGATATTTTAATGAGTAAAATGCTTTATTAACTCTAAATAAAAAATATTGTCTTTTATTAACTAGTATTGCATTAGAAATCAAGCACTTAATTCCATAAAAGCATCAATCTTATCTTTATGAGATCTTATCTCTATGATATCTAGGCTATCATATCTTTCTGTTGGCTGGCTATGTGTTTAATTCAATGATAAAGCTATTGATAAATTCAACTCTCCTCAACTAAAATTAAGTATATTTTGATACGACATCAGAATAATTGGTGGTTGTGAGTGATAAGCCTCTGAGAGAATATCAACCCCACCACCAAATCAGAGGTAACTCTTTTAGAGGGAAGAGTCTTTTAAGGACTTGAATCAAAAATAGATCTGTGGTAGAGGTACAGAGAACCCATCAAACAGATAAGTTTGTATCCAAATCAGAAAAACATTCCACTTTATTCATATTATATAAAAAGTTGACATTGATATGCATAATGCATATTGTCTCAAGTAACCAAATCAAATTTTATGATACATAGTTCAATTTTTACCAATTTTCCAACTTATCAGAAACTATTGTGTATACACTTTTTTGAACCCGTTTATAAACATTTAAATAACTGTATTTATACACTTCCAAGTTTTAACACTCTTTCACAACATTCAGTTTAACATTTCACACTTTCAACACGTTGACACTTGATTTTTCTTAATTCACTTTTGAATTTCAAAATTTTTGTAAACCTCACAGTCTTCAGCATTATGTTCAACTGGTTTAACCATATTATTATTGTTCACAAATTCTCTGATAAGCATTTAAAATCAACACTTGTTGCCAGTTAGCATAAAAGACTAAAGGCAGTAACCACACTACTCTATCTTTTTTAACAGCTCTTGTCATTTGCTTGTTAGCTTTTACTCCTTCAATGATATCCTTTTTATCAAAGCTCTTTTCACATCCCGGTTCCTGAAACAAACAATTATAAGCATCCTAAGTAATCTAAATAGTTAATGGCTTACTGTAGGTACTTTTATATGAATTGCTTATTGAGATCTATTAATTATTTATATTAATCACAGTTGTATTACAAAATTATGTGCTGTCTACTTCATCATGTTCACTAGAGCTAGATTGAGTTCTTCTCTACTGAAGGTATCAAATATCTATGTATTAATATTTTGAAAATGAATAATTTACTTATGAGCTATAGTTTTTAAGATAAAGAGAAGATAATTAATTATGATAACTATTGCTTAGAATTTCCAAATCAACTAATTTCAGATTTGTAAACAAAATAATTCGTTTCAAGGTTAGTAGGGGTTAGTAGCTAGTAGCTTCAACACAAAACTATTCTGATCTGTAGTTCATATCTTAACTTAATTTTTTCATTTTTTAAAGAAAATATAATATACCCTTTATGTTATGTTTTTTTTAGCTTTTGTAGAGTATCTTAAAGCAATTTAGAATAGAAATAGTAAGAAAACTCACCTTGAAAATTCCTGTAGGATTGGATTGTTCTGTTCAGATTCATTTTTGTTTTAGGATAATATTTTTCCTTTTGAAAAAGAAATCACATTTACAGAAAATGAAAAAACAAGAACAAACAATAAAATTCCATGTTTTAAAATTTCTAATCCACCATTAGCTTATTGACTCTTTACAAAAAGTTGGATAAATTTATGAACAAGCTCTATTCAATTAGGGCTCTATAAAAAGCCTTTTTATAGAGCCCTAAGTAATACATCATATGAATGGTATGACGTCATTCTGTTTTTAGAGATCATGTTGTCCATATTTAAGAATTTCAAGATGGCGGCACCATTCATATGATGTATTACTATACTGTGGATGGTGTGTATGTTCTATAGATTTACCAACTACCCTCCACCCACCAGGCTGTATCCACCAGCAGTGCGGCCTCAGCCGGAAAGGAAATATGAAATTCAATTCTTATTCAACTCAAATTAAGAATAAATTGAGATTGAATTGAAAAACTAGAATGAGAAATTTGAATTTTTCTTGCTGAATGTGAGAACAAATTCAAAAAAAGTTGCTCATGCGATCTAGCGGATGAGTTAGTAACTATTATCTTCAAAAGAGGATGCTTATGCATTCTAGCGGCTAATTTAGTAACTAGCTGAAGCACGGTTTATGCTACAGCTAAATAAGTACACTTCAATGAATCACTGTAGATTCAAGACAAAGAGTCACAACCGGCGTGAAGCTGGCCCCGCCATGTTGTACCCAAAATTTCAAACATATAACATAATTATGGGTTTTTTATGGGTATTCAACGTATATAACTTTCAAATTATGGGTTCAACTAGAAATATGTTTTATATCAATTTATATTTTGGCGGGCCAGAATCACGTTTAGCCCGCCACATTGCATGATTTCTGAAACAAATAATGTGTCATTTGATGGAGAACATTATGGGTATTCATTCTATACCAATTTCAAATTTTGGGTTCAACAATTACGACCAGAAGAGACTTTGAAAGTGTAAGAATTTGGTGGGCCAGAATCACGCTTAGCCCGCCACATTGCATAATTTCGAAGAGAAATGTGTCACTCGATGGGGAAAATTTCGGGTTTTATCTCTATACCATTTTCAAATGTTGGGTACAACAATTACGACCAGAAAAGACTTTGAAAGAATTCAACTGTCGCACCCTAGCAAGCAATTTTTGAACTGAGACTGATCAGAAATAATTACAGTGTACTGTCTTTAGCCATCATAATATTCCTCAGCTGAGGAATTATTTCGTTCAGGTAACCAGGTCCCTTGCCGCCCCCGGCGAACTTTTTTCAGACTCCAAGTGATTGAAACCTATGTATAATGTCTCTGGCTATCATAATATACCATTAAATATTCATGGGTATCATAAATGCATTCTCAGCAGAGGAATATAGTTCAGGTAGCCAGTTCTCTTGCCGCCCCCGGCAAATCTTTTTTTTCCAATATTCTAATAAATATGTTACATTTATTTATAATGTCATATTCTGTTTAATTTACCGGTATATTTTAACTTAATAAATCTTATTATCTTTGTTTAATCTATTAAATTGGGCTACTGCTATTAGAAATTCGAGATTCAATATTGTTTAATTTATGGAAGTGAGAGTTCGATTAATATCAATACTTTAATGATTTACAGCAATATTTGAAATCTGTATTGGTAATTATTCAGAAGCTGAAATATTGTATCAATGAAAATAAAAATCTAATGAACCAAAAAACCTTTAAATTTGGCTCTCTATATGTGACTTTATTTACCATAACTTTTTGTATTGAAATTTTAATACAATTTTAATGTTATCAACATTCTTGAGGGTGGCCGTGGATGAGTGGATTAAGTGCTAGAGTTAAAGCCTTCGCATAAGACAAATTTCAAAACAAATAAATATTTACGAATCCACTAAAATATTTTTGGATTGGAAGTATTCAAATTATACATCGTGAAAGGGTAGTTCAAGAGGCCGTAGGCCAAGTAGGCCAAGCGTAGGCCGTATTGTCAAGAATATACGCTTATATAAAATAGAATTGTTAATTAGTGAAGATCTGTACGATTTAAAACCTATCTGTAATGATATATGTTTGAAGGAACTCTTCATAAACCCAATCCTGCGTTCAGAAATGCGAAAATATCAATAAATAATCAGTTATCAGTTTCATAATCAAAAATAAATGAGCAGTGCAAATTCAGTACATTATGCAGGTAGATCACTTGGAACTGCTTGAGTTTTCATTGTATTAAGACATAAAATCCGAAAAATATGAATAACTTTTTTATTTGTTGTCAGATTAACTTGAATTTTTATGGGGAGGACACTAATATAGAGGAATGTTCCTGTTTTTTGTAGAATTTTTCCAAGGCTCCTCCCCCCCACCAGATCGAAAAAACCGTTCGGGCGATTTCATTCATTTTTAATTTCCCGGCTTAGAAAGACTTGGCATGTGATTGGTTGATAATTGCACGCGGAAGAAAAAAATACATTCTGGAAAGTTAGGGAAATGACTCCAATTTGGTCAATATTTATTCAAAAATTATAAATTTGGTCTCAAATTGTAGATTAGAATGTTTTCTACAATTTGAAATTCGATTTTTGATTTTTGAAGCAATATTGACTGAGCTGGAGGCATTTTCCCATCTTGCGAGAATGTCTTCTTTGCTTCTTCTCTGTGTGTAGAGTTGTCTTAGATCAAACGATCAAAGCCTATTGAGGTTCCGAGAAACCTACACTTGTATGCGCATGTCTGTCCAAGCGAAGAAGACCGTGTGGCGAGATGGGAAATTGACTCCAGCTCGGTCAATATTGGTTCAAAAAATATTAATTAGGTCTCAAATTGTAGATCAGAATGTTTTCTACAACTGAGACTGAATCAATAATTTTTGAACCAATATTAACCGAGCCGAAGTCATTTTCTCATCTTTCCAGGGGGTCTTCTTCGCTTAGACAGACTATACTAGGCTACATCATTATTCTATTATTATTGCTGATAGAGATGTAAAGTCTCTCCAAGCAAAGAAGACATTTTGGCGAGATGAGAAAAATAACTTCAGCTTGGACAATATCGGTTAAAAACAATAGATTTGGTCTCAAATTGTAGGAATCATTCTGATCTTCAATTTAAGACCACAATTTTACTTTTTGAACGAATAATGACCAAGCTGGAGTCATTTCCCCATCTAGCCAGAATGTATTTCTTCCTTGGACAGACTACAGTAAATAGCAAGAAATTACTACAATTATCATCAGACTATAAATAAGTGCCTTTTCGCTTTCATTAAATTAGATTAATTATTTATATTGGTCTCTTTATTCTGTTGGTTAAATGTGAGACAGGACTTGGTCTTCCTAACTTCGCCGTTTCAAGGCTAAATGAAGTAGTCATATTTTACTATCAATAATTAATGTACGTACATGGATAAAGCTATTCTATTCATATTCTCTCATTTTACCATCTCTTTCGCTCTCTTTAACCTCTTCTCTCTATCTCCTCTCTCATTTCACTCTCGCCCACTCTCTCTCTCTTCTTCTCTCTAATTCTCTCTCTATCTTTTTTCTCGTCTCACTCTCTTTAACCTATTCGCTGTATCTCTTCTCTTATTCTACTCTTTTCATTCTCTTCTCTCTTGACTTGTATACCCCCTCCATCCACATCATTCTATCTCTTCTCTCATTTTACTCTCTCTTCCAATTCTTCTCCGTGTTCTCTCCTTCTCTCCTCTCATTTTACTATCAGTTTCACTCTCTTCATCCCATTCCTCAGTTTTGATTATTATCTATTTATTATAATAAGTTAATATTATTTCAAAACTGATAATTACTAGCCGGAAGGCTCGCTTCGCTCGCCTTCTCCGCCTGGACCCCCGACAGTATCAGCACTGTCAGTGAGACAAGAATGCTCAAACATAAAATATTTAATGGTATATTATGATGACCAGAGACAGTATACATAGGTTTCAATCGCTTTTAGCCTGCAAAAAAGATTCACTGGGGGCGGCAGAGGACTTGGTTACCGGAACTATATTCATCTGCTGAAGATCCATTTATGATACCCATTAATATTGAATGGTATATTATGATGGCCAGAGACAGTATACATAGGTTTCAATCACTTTTAGCCTGAAAAAAGATTCGCCGGGGGCGGCAGAGGACTTGGTTACCTGAACTATATTCCTCTGCTGAGAATGCATTTATGATACCCATTAATATTGAATGGTATATTATGATAGCCAGAAACATTATACATAGGTTTCAATCACTTGGAGTCTGAGAAAAGATTCACCGGGGGCGGCAGAAGCCCTGGGTACCTGAACTATATTCCTCTGCTGAGGATTCATTTATGATACCCATTAATATTCAATGGTATATTATGATGGCCAGAGACAGTATACATAGGTTTCAAACACTTTTAGCCTGAAAAAAGATTCACCGGGGGCGGCAGAAGCCCTGGGTACCTGAACTATATTCCTCTGCTGAGGATTCATTTATGATACCCATTAATATTCAATGGTATATTATGATGGCCAGAGATAGTATACATAGGTTTCGAACACTTTTAGCCGGAAAAAAGATTCATTGGGGGCGGCAGAGGACCTGGGTACCAGAACTATTTTCCTCTGCTGAGAATGCATTTATGATACCCATGAATATTTAATGGTATATTATCATAGCCAGAGACATTATACATAGGTTTCAATCACTTGGAGCCTGAAAAAACGTTCGCCGGGGGCGGCAAGGGACCTGGTTACCTGAACGAAATAATTCCTCAGCCGAGGAATATTATGATGGCTGAAGACTGTACACTGTAATAATTTCTGAGCAGTCTCAGTTTAAAAATTGCTCGCTAGGGTGCGACAGTTGAATTCTTTCAAAGTCTTTTCTGATCGTAATTGTTGTACCCAAAATTTGAAAATGGTATAGAATTAAAACCCAAAATTTTCCCCATCGAGTGACACATTTCTCTTTGAAATTATTCAATGTGGCGGGCTAAGCGTGATTCTGGCCCACCAAATTCTTACACTTTGAAAGTCTCTCCTGATTGTAATTGTTGAACCCAAAATTTGAAATTGGTATAGAATGAATACCCATAATGTTTATCCATAATGTTTACCCATAATGGTAGGGTAAAATATAGTACTAAATAGTACCGCTAGATCGCATGCAAATTCATTTTTTCAGATTTTAGTATCATAATTATTCGCTAGATCGCATGAGCATTGTCTTTCAGTGAAGTTGAACGGTGAGGCCCATTCTACACGGGCATAGGAAACGCGGCGTTAACGTCGCGTCGGCAACGCGTGCTCGACAGAACACATTGTGTTAAATGGGCTTGTCTACACAAGCAAAATGATCACGCGTTTTCACAGCGTCAGCGGGCGTCTACGCGTTGCCGTAGTCCAGGTCGGCGTTAGCTGGGCGTTAGCAACGCGTTGAGAACGCCTGACTATTTTGCTCGTGTAGATAAAACCATTCAACACAATGTGTTCCGTTGAGCGCGCGTTGATCAGCTGGGTTTTGTATCACTTTTCCTAGGTTAGGTTCATCAGCCATTTTGATTTGCTCTTCACGTGTTTGCTACGTCTTGTGTAGTTTGCAAAAAATTTTGCCGCGTTTCCTACGCCCGTGTAGAATGGGCCTGAAGTGTATGGGCATGGCCTATCTATGAACAACCTAAACCTCAGTAGGGTTTTTAGATTCCAAGTGAGAAGCTTCTTTTATTTCATTAACATAAGACAATGACTTTTATTTCTTATTAGTCAATAGCAAATATTGATATAGTTTTCCATGTTAAGTTGTACTTGTAGAGTCTATGCTGTGCTAAATTTCAGGAATTTATGTAGCCTATTTGATAATATCATAGCCTCATTAAGATCACAAAAAAACCAATAAGATATAAAAACGTTGAGACTTCTAGATTGTAAACTTGTTTGCTAAATTAGTTTCATATATCAGCCCAATTACTAGGCTTTTATAGGACTAATATATCCCCAATACTCAATTATAGTTTATAACTTTTCATAATGTTGATAGGTATGCTATTTGAGTTTTGCCTAAACCTCTGTAGGGTTCTTAGATTCCAAGTTAGAAGGTTCTTTTATCTAATTTGATAATTGGTTCAATCATTTGTTTAATTAAAATAGTTACAAATGAAAATAAATTTCAATCTTACAGGTTTTTATGTTGCAGAGTTTATTGTTGGTTGCCTCAATGAAATTTCATTGCAGGTCAAGTAATATCTTACAAAAATGTTGAATGATACAATGATATTTTGAAAATTATTGTATCAATTGATTGTGGTGAATGTTTTATTCATAAATTTTATCAATTTATTGTATCAATAGACTTGGCAGAAGTTAGTGGTTCCAGAAAGTTTTTGTAAGTCTATCCGAGTAAGGCCGCTAAGCTATGACGTCACATTTTGAGTGTCTTGGCCTTGTACTTTGGAGGCTATGGTATGGGCCCATAGGCCCATTCTACAAGGGCGTAGGAAACGCGGCGTTAACTTCGCGTCAACAACGTGTGCTCGACAGAAAACATTGTGTTAAACGGGAAAGTCTACACGGGCGTGATAAACGCGGGCCCATATAAAGCTAGGTCTTGGCTGGTGCGGAACGTAACGACCGTCGGCCGTGGTCAATCAGCTGTAGCCAATCACAGCTCTTGTCTTGTTTTGTATCGTCCTTGAGATTTATTAAGAAGAGCTGTGATTGGCTACAGCTGATCGACCACGACCGACGGTCACCAGCCAAATCGTACCTACCTTAACACAATGGTTTCTGTCGAGCACGCGTTTTCGACCAGACGTTAACTCCGCGTTTCCTACGCCCGTGTAGAATGTGCCTACACGAACACATTTGCTTCGAAGTGCAGCAGGTGAGCAGGCGTGCTTCTCATGCTGTTTTGAGACATAACCTCACAAAATCGGATCTCGTTTGTTTTCGTCTTTTTGAGTTTCGACAAGAACCACCATCTTCAATGTTAACATTGTTGCTTCAGAAGAAACTCTTGCTTATTTCTGGTACTAGATTGCTCAGTGTAATGTGTATAGCAGGAAATTGTAAGCTAATGGACAATTATTAATAATGTGGATCTAAGTCACAATGGGATGTGCTTTCAAGTTGGGTTCCTGTTACTGTATAGTATAGTTTGAGTAAACTCTACAGTACCGTAGCCTTGCCTTCCTTTATCATAATCATTTTTTCACTAAGTAATCAATTATCACATTAGTATGATTGGAAAGAGTTTATTATTCCTTACAACTCATTCCAAATTGCATATAAGTAGCCCAAAATAACAAAATGTACTAATTTGTTTATTACTAAACAAAGATGTCCATGTTCTTGTTCATGGTCTATGGAGCTAATTGGTAAGTTAATTAGACATGCTATCGTCTGTCCAAGCAGAGAAGAAATTCTGGGAAAATGACTCCAGCTCAGTCAATCTTCTTCTTTGTCCTTACCTTTTTTCCCATTATTTGGGGTCGGCTCTCCTAGATCTTAATCGCCAGCATGCTCGATTCTGGGTCGTCTCTGGTGCTATGTCCAATTGTTTCATATTTCTATGAACTAGAGCTAGCCATGTGAGGCGGGGTCTACCTCTGCTCCGCGGCTGTGTCTCAATATCCAGAACTCTTCTTGTCATGTGATGCAGTGGGCACCTGCTGACATGACCATACCAGACAGCTCTCTCCATTTCATCCAACCAGTATTTATTTGGGTTGAAATGTCAGCATCTATGCTTCCCTCATTGCTGATGATTGAACCCAAGTATCTGAATTGTTGGACTACTGGTAGTGGAGTGCCCTCAAGGTGTATGTTTGCCTGGTCATTATTGATATTGAAATTACAACACATGTAATCTGTCTTCTCTCTACTGATTTTGAGGCCAGCTTCCTCCAACTTTCTATACCACTGATCCAGTGCTTGCTGTAGCTCACCTTGCGTTTTCCTGATGAGGACAATGTCATCAGCATATAGGATATCCCATGGAGGTGGTTGCTGTATTGATGCAGTGAGGTAGTTCATCACCAGGTTGAATACAAGTGGGCTCAAGGCTGAACCCTGATGCACCCCAACCTCCACTCCAAACTCCTCACTGATCCCAGCTGGACTCCTAACTTTTGTTGAGGCTCCATAATACATGTATCTCACTACATGTATGTAGTGCTCTGGGACTCCTTGAGCCCTCAATGCCTGCCAGATGAGCTTCCTTGGTACTCAGTCAAAAGCCTTCTCCAGATCAATGAAAACCATGTGCAAATCCAATTTGTTATCCCAGTTTTTTTCCACTAAAATCCTTACAGAATGCAGAGCATCCATGGTGGACCTCCCAGCAACAAAACCACACTGATTTTCAGTTAAACTTGTAATTCCCAGCAGGTGTCTGTTGATTATCCATTCCCAGACTTTCAGCATGTGAGATATAAGTTTAATTGCTCTGAAGTTTTTGCAAAGACGCACATCTCCTTTGTTCTTATAGAATGGGACAATGTAGCTCTTTCTCCATTCATCTGGGATACCTTCACTGAGAACCCCATTGAAGATATCGGTGAGAAATGTCACCCCTGCCACACCCATCCTCTTCCATACTTCCACCAGGATCTCATCTGGTCCTGTTGCTTTATTATTGCTCATTTCCCTGATTGCTACTCTCACTTCCTCTGAACTGACAGATGGTATTGGTCCCTTTGTTGGCAATACTAGATGTAGCTCATTACTTGGGAAGGTTTCATTCAGGAGATGACTGTAGTACTCCTTCCATCTTTATTTTATATCATCATCATCAGTAAGAAGTTGGCCTTCCTTGTTCTTGATAAATTTGACCTTTTTTATATCTTGACAGTTGTAATGCCTCTGTTTGGCAATCTTGAATATACTTTTATCATCTTTGGCAGTCTCCATCTTTGTATAAAAGGTTTCCTCTGAGGCTGCTTTTGCCTGTGCAACTGCTTGTTTGACTGCTTTTTTTGCTATTTCATACTTGAATTGGCACTTTTCTCTATCCTCTGGAGTCTTGCTGCACTGCCATTGCTTGAAAATGAGTTTTTTCTCCTTTAAAATTTTCTCAATTTCCGGCTTCCACAAGCTGGTGTCCTTGCCATTCTGTACAGCTCCTTTTGAAACTCCAAGACATTCTCTAGCTGAATCTATACACACTTTCTGAAATTTGTTCCTCATAACATTGACACTTTCTTGCTGCATCTCTGTGAGGAGGAAGTGCTTCATATTCTGAAAAAATTCTCTATCCTCATCCTCATCTAGTTATTTCCAGCAAATCTTAGGGATGCTACTCTTCTTCACCTTTACTGGGCTTGGCAAGATGTATTCAGCTACCAGGATTCGATGCTGTGCTGTAAGAGGTTCTCCTGGTATGACTTTGCAGTCTTTGAAAGTCTTCAACTTCTCCCTATTTGCTAGAATGAAGTCAATCTGAGTTGCTGAATTTCTGCTTTTGTATGTTATAAGGTGTTCTTGACGTTTGGAGAAAAATGTGTTTATGACAGCCAGATCATGTGTTGATGCAAAGTCAAGTATAGCCTTGCCTTCTGTATTTGCAGTTCCATATCCATAGTTGCCATGAATTTGGTTGTAAACAGTTGTAGTCTGTCCAACATGGCCATTGAGGTCCCCACACACATACCTTAATTTTGTTGATGGAATGGAATATAATAGGTCGTTTAATTCTTCCCAGAATGCATCTTTTTCAAAGTTTGTACATCCCACTTGTGGTGCATAGGCGCTTATAACATTTAGGCAGGGTTGATTGTCAAGAGCAAATTTAATAGACATCAGCCTTTCACTGACTCTCTTAACCTCCACCATTCTCTCCTGCAGATCTTCATCCACAACAATTCCAAATATCAGCTCTAGTTCTATGATAAACAAACTTGTAGCCACAGCCAATGTTTCTTGATTTGGACCCCTTCCATTTTGTCTCTTGATTACAATAGATATTTATATGTCTATGTTGAAGTACTTTGCCCAATTCGGTGCTGTGTCCATTCATTGAGCCCACGTTGCATGTTGCAATTCTCATTTTAGGTGTTTGTGGTGGTGCTCTAATGACTTTTGCGTTGCTTCTGGGGTATGCCCTAGTGAGATCATTGCTTATGGGGGATGCCCTAGCCATATCATCGCTTGCGGGGAATGCCCTAGCCCTGGTAATTGCTCTATTTGTTGTACTGATCATGATTTAGAAGAAGTTAATTGGCTTGAAATTTAAGGCCGGCTGCCACCAGACGCCAAGAAAGGAAATAAAAAAGAGGTTGACCAAGGGAGGCCAGACAGACAGAAAAAAAAGAAAGAATGGCACACAGCATAGTCAATAGAAACGTGCCATTTTAGATGTTTTAAAGAGAAGAGAAGATGTTTTAATTCCAGCTCAGTGAATATTGTTTCAATTATTGGACTATACATTTGGCTAAAAATTATATAAAGCATTTGATTTGATCCAAAATTTAAGCATCTTTTTAGAATGTCTTCTTTGCTTGGACAGACTCAGACTGTTAGAGTAAGTTAATTGTATTTTCTTTGTTGAAACTTGAAATGAAAGGCAAAAGGAGTTGTAATATCTGACTTGATAGGCTACTTGGAGTTCTCCCACTGGAAGCGTGTATGCGCCTTGGTCATCAGATATTCATCACAGTAGAGCTCAAATTCCTTTTCATGGTTACTGGTGTAGGTGTGGTAAGATCATTTCCTCAAAATACTCTTATTGACTATAATATGGTCTTGTGCTTGTGAGGAAGCTCAAGTTCATCCAAACATTCATAGCCATACTCACAATCTCAATAAACATCTTTACATGCCCAGCTTCATTTATTAGAATTTATAATAATACATCTTAGTCGGGCTAAAAGTAATAGTTTTAACGAATGCTATGTTATAGTAAAAGATACAGGCACTTCACCTGTTCTGCAGGCACGAGCCGCCAGTGAATTATAATGGTATCATAATGGTATCATTATAATGAATTATAATAGCATCATGGCAACCTCAGCTGAACCAATTTGCTCCTTTAGAACCAAATCAAATCATACTTATGCCGGGTTTATGTGATGCCAATTGGCGAGACAATTGTTATAAGAGAACTGAGGCCAGGCTCCAACAGCTGATTTTGACAATTAGAGCTTCCATTTGGTAATGCCTCGATGATGGTTTTAAAATCAAAAGATACAATAGGTTCTTCAGAAGAAAATAATTGTCTCGCCAATTGGCATAGTATACAATGCCACAATTCCAATTGATGAGGCAAAAATTGTCTTCTGAAATGTACAGCAGAGCAGATGTAGGCCTATCTATTGAATCTTTCGATTTTAAATCCATCATCCAGGCATGGCTAAATGAAAACTCTAATTTACATCAGCTAACGGTTTCAGAAGACAATTAAGCCTATTGTCTCGCTAATTGGCATAAAATGAACCAGGCATTTATTAATCATTAGCTATACGCCAAATGTTTTTAAATCTAACTATATTTTTTTCAATTCATTTGCAATCCATGACCAGTTACTACTAGATAGATTTTGCCAATTTAGTTGAAAACACAAAAGTTCATAATAAATATATACAACTATTGAGATGGTGTGTCATTTTGTCTTGAAGTACCTAATAAGGATAACAATGCCTGATTTGATGTGTGTCCAGCTAACAGCTAAACTAATTTTAGCCAAGTTTTAAACTGATAAACAGTAACTAGAAGAGCAATAATTGAAAAAAAAACTTGTGAGGTTCATATTAATTTATATGATAGATTTGTTAACGAAAATACTGGTAAGTTAACTCAAGTTATTTTTGAAAAATGGAATAAAGAATAATTATTATATTTTAAGTTGTATTACTTTACAGCTTTGAATTCTCAGTGAACATTCAAAAATAAAATATAATAATTCGTGGTAATACTGTAAAATAAAACATGACAATGAAACTAATTTCATTAATTTGGTGATGGCTCTAAAAACATGTGATTCTAATAATACGGTACCAACATTTGAATGATTAAAGCCGCGTATCGGCAGTGCAAGGCATGTGCTGCAAATGCCTTGCGGTGCGTTGATACTTGTGCGACTGGAACGCAGTCGATCAGCTGTGGCCAATCACATTTCTTACTTTATCCTTTGAATTTAATAGTCGCACAAGTATCAATGCACCACAAGGCATTCGCGGCACATGCCTCACACTGTCGATACGCGGCTTAAAATTGAAACTGCTGCTAATCGAAATCGAAAGATTGGTTTATTCAGAAATATTTCTCCTAATACAGGGTTCACCAATGAAGTGGGACGATTTGAATAAGCAACAGGTTGTTTAAGAAATTGTATTTTGTAAATTTTTCATCATAAACAGAAAGTATAAATCTAGCCATTTAGTGTACAATAAGTCAAAAATCTTTTTTTCTAATATAACATCTTCCAAATGTCCTCCATTGGAATCTATGCACTTTTGCAGCCGGGCCTGAAAGAAACGGGTAGATATACTGAGACTTTTAACTTTTTGCTTTACATAGAAATGATTCATAACTTTCTTACACCAGAACTCGCCCATTTTCCATTGAATGAACAAACAGTATGGGACAACAAGCCACACTGCAAGAATTGCCATGAATGCTGTAAATGTATTGTTTCCAAGCTGCGTCATTTCTCGAAACGGGCATATCCCTAGCCCCCTCGCTCTCCAGATTTATCAACCTGTGACTTTTTTCTACGGGGCTACTTAAAAACGAGAGTTTTTCAAAGCGAACCACCCAGAACTATCACAGCTCTCAAACAACGGATTTGAGATGAGGTTGGAGGAATACCACTCAATATGCTGCAAAATGTCATGGGAAACTTCCAGGCCCGGCTGAAAAAGTGCATAGATTCCAAATGGAGGACATTTGGAAGATTATATATTCAAAAAATGATTTTTCACTTATTGTACACTAAATGGCTACATTTCTACTTCCTATTTATTATGAAAAGTTACAAAAATACAATTTCTCAAACAACCTGTTGCTTATTCAATTTGTCGTACTTCATTGGCGAACCCTGTATATTTTCATTTTGAAAATATATTTTATTAGAGAGAAATATTATGTAGGCTATCAGTGTTTATTTAGCGATAAAACTACATAAGAAGTATAGCAATACGTTTTTGTACAGTGAAAGGTGTAAGATGTAAAAATAATAAATTCTCTGAGCAATACCTGGATTAGAAAGTAAATAATTTATGAAAGTACTTATATCGGCTGAAATATTCCTTTCCTGAACAAAACTCGGCCATATTTCAGTTACAGTGGTTTTAAGAATGTAACCATGAAGAAAGGGTTTCTTCAAAAGAAAAAGCTACAAGTCTCATCATAGCTGTAGGTGATAGAATCACTTGTATAAATTTGTTATGCTTCGTAATAGATGTGAACATCTGTTACATTTCAATTTGAATACTGTGAACAAAGCCAATTCATGAAAAATAGAGACAAGACAATCTCTACTGATTGCGTCTCCATTATTATTGCGCCTAGAACTATAAATTGCACACAATGAATCCGTGTTTGCTTTTGCTTTAACACATGCAGTACCTACCTAACTTTTGTTATTTGTCATTGAATCATCAACACTTTCACTTGTGAATATATTCAGTTACCGCGATGAAAGTGAACACAACGTACCGATACCTTCCTCAGTGCCTATTTTCGTTATTCTTCTTCTCCCTCTTCTTTTTCTTCCTGTTTTTCCTTATCTTCTTAGGTTTAATCCTAGCTTTTTCCACTTATTACGAGCAGCCTTCCTTTTCTCCCCTTCATAATCATTATTCTGGTCCTGTACTTCATTCTACACCAAATTCGATTGAATCAGATCCTTATCTTCCTTCAACTTCTGTCTCACATCATTCATATTCTCCTATTTCGCCTTATCCTTCTAAACAATCCCTTAATTTCCCAGATAATACATTTGTTTCTCAACATATTCCCGTTCATCCAACCAGCTCTGTGCCCGAAATTCCCTCTTCCGTGTTTCCTGAACTACCATTGACTCCATCTATCCCTGAATTATCACTCTCTGACTCATCTATTCCCAAAACTTCTTCCACTAAAGCTCAAACTTCTTCAGTTCCTGAAGAACCTCCACCTTCTAACTCTTCCTCTGTCTCACCACCATCACTCCCCGATATTTCTTCTACACCTGAATCCCCTCTTACAAATACTTCTCCTTCTGTTTCTGAGCTTTCATTTTCCAATTATTCTTCTTCCGAAATTTCGAATCCAAATTCTCCTCCAGTTCTTGAAAATCCATCACTCAACTACTCCCCTTCTGACACCCCTTTGCTCCCTGAATTACTCTCACCTCAAGATTCTCCCTTAGATTCTGACTCACTTTACGATTCTATTCCTGACTCTGATCTACCTTTTCCAGATTCGTCTTATACTGATTATCCACTCTTCGACTATCCCTCGCTTTCTGAGCCTGCGTTCTCTGAACCTTCTTCAACAGCTGAGTCTCCACTCCACTCTGAAGTATCTCCTGTCTCCAAACTTCCACAATATCACTCCCGTTCTTCCCTTCCTCCTCCCGTTACCACAGAACATTCTCCTACTCTAGCTCCTGAAAACTCACCCACTCCTCCTGTAGTCTCCACAACTCCATCTCCTGCTTCTCTAGCTTCTGTAAATTCACCTCCTCCTCCAGTAGTCTCTGAAATTCCATCTTCTCCTCCTCTAGCTTCTGTAAATTCACCCCCACCTCCAGTTGCCTCTAAAGCTTTATCTCCTAGTCCTCTAGCTTCCAAAAATCCACCACCTTCTCAACCATCAGCTTTCCCTATTCAGTTACCTCCCCATCTTGCTGCTCAATTTACTGCATCTTCCTCCAGTGTTCCTGCTCTAAAGAATTATCCTCACTCAGATCCTCTGACTTCAAAAACATTTCCACGTGATGGGTTAATTGAGAGCTCATCAAAACTCCATTCAAAATTTCCATCGCCACTTTTAGTTTCTCCAGTTGGTTTTCTTTCTCCTATTTCTCCTCCTAAGTTATCTTTCTCTTCTTCGACCTCCTCCTCTTCTTCTTCCTCCTCTACATCTTCTTTCTCTTCTACTGCCCCGCCTCTTTCCACTACCCTTGCTGGTGTCAGGAATTATAATGCTCCTGAATCTCTTTCAAATGTAAAATAAAGAACATTATATTCCCAGTTTCTCTCATCTCTGTTGAAACCCTTTAATAGTAGAATACTTTTCCGTTTTCAAACCTTTATAGCTGGCCTTTATTCACATCTACAAGTCCTCCCACCAGTCTTCAAAGCAAACTTTCTCTGTAATGACCACCTCCCATTAATCACCTTTTTCTTTTGTCTTTCTCATCTCTCTCTTTAACAATCCTAGATCTCAATACCTCAATCTAGTCCCCATCCTAGAAATCCTATTTTCCCCTAACCCGTTTGATTCGGAGTGCAATGAATGATAAATTCACCGCGGGGAAAAAAATTTAGTGATATTTATTTGAGGTAGACTAGTTGCTAGTTATCTGTGCTGTACCGTATAATTGCAACATTAATGTTCGGATGTCTTTTATGAGCTTGCATTATTCATTGTGTTTTTTATCAATGCTACAAGAGTGGTTATTAAAATCATTGAATTCTTTATTCAAAATACATTCATAAGCTAAATATAGTGATAAGTAAGTGAAGTTACTTGAAGACAGAAGACGACGATATAGTAAGGATCACTTGCATTCAATTCAGAGAATGGCTGGTGTCTCTGACATCATCATCATCATCACCAGAGCTGAAACTGTCGAATACTTTTTCTTCTTCTTCTTCTTCTGACGTCCACGGTATAGGCATGACTGCCTGTTCCGGTCTTTTAGATAGCTTAGTTTATAAACTCTATTCAAATATTTTGGGCCCATCTTTTCCTAGGTCGCCCAACATCCCTTCGGCCTGTTGGGGCATATTTCAGAGCACGGACAGGAATTCTACTATACGGCATTCTTTCAAGGTGTTCTTTCCAGCTGTTTTTTACTTTACTAAAATTTTACTTTTTTCTAAAATTTAAAATAAGTTGAGGTTTCTCTCAGTGTGGTCGCTGGTGTGAAACGCTTCATAACAGTATGCTGAGATGAAAAGTTTTTTTGCTAGCCGCCATTCCTTTGTCAAACTTTCAAATTCTGATTAGGAAGATTTGGAATATTTGGTCATTTGCCAAACTTCTTCCAAGAGGAACAAGATTAAAACTCTGTTCTATGAAATTAAAAATTGTCTCTATATTTTTATTAATATTTCTTACTTGATTTAATTAATTAATTTTAGAATCTAACACTGAGAAAGCGACATAGACGAATTAGAGGTTTGTAAATGTATCACCTAAACTACAGAGCAGGCAAAGAAGGCAAGTTTCTTTGTTGGGAATTTTGAAGATAGACGGATACGCATTTTAACACCAAAAATTTTCCCGGTAAATAGGAATAAGATCGAAGTAGCCTACTTAGGTTAATGAAATTCTTCAATTTTGTCCGAATTGAACATATAGTATATGAAATAGAACCGCCTTTTGAAGCTGAAAACAATGAGCTATAGTTTGTTAAGATCCGTTCACTTTTACGAAAGTTAGGGATGTTCTTAGATTATTATCCTTGAAGGGTCCTTTCTACTGCAAATAGTCCAGATTTTGAGCAGTAAAATGAGTATTCTGATCGGGAATGATCCATATAGACTACTAGACACCATCTTGAATATAGTTATTACTTCGTATTTATATTTTAGCATCAAAATATTGACAAAAACCACCTGTAGCTGAATTTCGAGGAACTCCATTCTTGGAAAAGTGATTGTTAAACTTACAAAAATAGGTCAAACATCAATATTGATATGTTATTTGAACTCTAGTTTTCATGCTCGACAACTTTTAGGCTGAGGAGGTAGTGGATTTATTGTTAACTTATGAAATACATCACATTTAAAAGCAGTTAGGACAATTTTTTAGGATTTTTTTAAAATGGGAGTATTGATCAAATGTAAAAAATTCTCTATTCGGCCGATTTTCGTTCTCTTTTTTTAATCGACGCAGTTTTTAGTCCTCTTTAATTTCTATTAGAGCACTTTTCTCTAGGATCAAAAGTTTTTGAGATTTATGTGAAAAACTTGAAAATTGTACCTTCTACCGCCCCCTCCCACCATATGCTCACCCCGGGGACTTTTAGTATGTTAAGCTCCTAACTAGTCTAAACAGATCCCCGAGGTCAAAAATTGAGGCATATTTCATGCACTCTATACCCGTGTGGATAGGCTTTATTGACAGGACTAATAATTATGATTCACGTAAATTTTCAACATGGGCTTGATAAAAGTATGGTGGTTTCGACCGAGTCAACCAATCAAAAGTTTGACAGTCAATAGCCACACTATAATTAAACACATGAGTTACTGTAAGGAACTATAAAGACTATAACTTTTTTTAGTAGCGGTATTTATAGTGCCCGAAGTTACAGTCTCTATAGTGGAGGTGACGTCGTAGCCACCGACTTGCCACTGCTCATCCTAATATATCCTGTCCAAACAAAGAAGACCCTCTGGCAAAATGGGATAATGACTCAAGCTCGGTCAATATTGGTTCAAAAATTATCAACTTGATCTCAAATTGTCGGAAACAATTTGATCTACTATTAAGTCCACATTTATAATTCTTGAACAAATATTGACTAAGCTGGAGTGTTTTTCTCATCTTGCCAGAGGGTCTTCTTTGCTTGGACAGACTATACCAAGAGTCTTCTTCAATACACCATGGCAAAATAATTGTAACACGTTAAACTTTTGTGCTCAAAATTTTTCTACATTCAATAATTTCCAGTCTCGGATAAGTGTTTTGGTATTTATAGACTTTCTGAATTTGAAATAATTTTTTTGAATCCAGATTACTGTGAAAATCACAAAGAACTTTCACCATGTTTCCTATATGCGAAACAAGGTTAAGTGAAACAACCCTCGGGTCTCCCCACTATTGAAAGTCATACTCTAAGTAATTAATGAATAATTCAATTCACCATGCTTGAAGCTTGTATTATAGAAATTTGAGTTATTTTATTACAATAATCAATATTTAAACTGGGCTTAATTGTTTTTTTCAGCAATGAGTTATGTTAAAATCGGCCTTAAAAGATTGGGCATTAAGCATCAGCGTTGTAATCAACTTGACGTTTTTCTTCTATATTTTTGCACAAACCACCTCAACGTGAGTTCTCAATTTATATTATTCTTACTGGAAATATTTGTTGTCACTATGCTGGAAACAGCCTAAATTGCAAACCAGCTTCACAGCCCAATGTAATAGAATTATAAATTAATAACAAGGAGGTTCAAACCTCCTTGATTAATAAGAATAACAGAATATCATGGCTGTTGTATGATATCATACGGCTGTATATCATAAGGCTATGTAATGACTGATGAATGAAAGTGACAAAATAATACTTGATGGTCTTTTTATCTAAAGTAAGAGTGGTTTTAGTTTCATTAATAATTGAACTGCTCCTAGATTCGATGATTAAATTTTTCTAAAAAAATTTTATTTCATTTGAACAAGTTAAAAATCCAATCGAATTCCATGGATGTTGTCGACATCCTCCACAGTAGATGGCACTTCACAATGGATCTGACAATGGCCATTAGCTGACAATGGAATTTTATAAATATTACTACATATAAAAGAATTTGATAAATGCCCTTAGTGTTTTAATTCCATGTATGCCGTACGTAGAAAATATTGTACCTACAATTAGGCCTGACTTAATTGACAATAAATTCATCATTTTCTTACTTTTATCAAAATTAACATATATATATATTTATTCATCCATATCTTCTATGAACTGTATTTCGTTATCTATCTACACAAATTTTTAATTGAATCGTAGGAATAGAGGATTCTACATTTTTGAAGATCTCCAGACGAGTTCCAATGTCTCCTGGAACAGCTCCTGGAATGAATTCTTATCTACTTCTCAAAAAGGTGAGTGCTCAAGTGATTTCTTCTCATCAGGTTTTCTATTATATTATTCTATAATAATTATCTTGAACTTGATAGCAATCTTCAAAAAAGTTGATAGTTTTTCTTTAGAATTGTGTTAAAGTTGTGGAACACCAAAAAAACACTGCTTATAAGATAAGGTATTGACAATACCAGTAGGTCTACCCCACTAGAATAAATTAACATAAATAAACAAATTAAATAAAGATTTGACAAATAAATGAAAAAATACTCAAATAATAATCAATTCAATTCATTCAGGAAAACAATAACTAATTTTTTGAATAAAAAAATTCTCTCACAGCCACAGCTATTATTTCTTTGAAGATGATAATTATTTTTTTCAAATAGTTTGATTATTACGAGGGTCAGTCAATTACTATCCGCCATGTAGCTACAAAATTTTATTTTTATGAAATAGATAACTCACAAGTACAAAATTTTTAAAAACTAGAATTCCAGCTTTCAAACGCAATGGTCCTTTGTTGTTTATTGACTAAAACTAGCAAATTTTTAAAGAACAGATGAAATTGCCTCAATTTCTGGCACTAGCTATAGAGTGATGAAGCTCAAGAGAGAGCATGGTTAAATAGCTATAATACATGATTTCTACTGAATTTCATTGCCTGAAAATATTATTAGGAATATTATTTATGAATTCAGCTTAAAGTTATTACTAATGAGACAGTATTATCAATGAGGAAACGGAAAATACTGCATATGCTGTATAATCAGATTCAATATTACTAACAAAATTTAAAAAAATACAAGATTAAAAAATGCCAAAGGCTATGATTTTTAATCTAAAAGGTGGTTGAATTATTTTTAGTAGCTAATAATAATGTTTAGTAGCTGAAAGTCCTGGAAGTTCCCCACCAATACGATGTTTGTAATCGCGCCATAGTCCATCTATGCAAGATCCAGGCTTTCTCCAAAAGTCATTGAATCTGGGATAGTATTTGTCAGGAAAATCATCATTGAGCATGGCACATAGTCTGCAGTAGAAGTATGTTTGATGTATCACTTCCCCCATGCCCTTCCATTTGAAGTAGGAGTTGTAGTGATCGTCATCCTGGTCTAGTTTGTGCAGATAGGCGGCTAAATCTTTGGGCGAATCGAAGTCTTCCACATGAATGAAGGAATCTTTGGGAGCAATCCGCTCGTAATCCTCCCTAGGTGCACCCATCACTATTGGAATAATGTTGTAACTGTAACAACAAAAAAATCTGGTGTGGTATAGTCTGTCCAAGCAAAGAAGATATTCTGACAAGATGGAAAAATAACTCTAGCTCAGTCAACATTTGTAAAAAAATTGTGAATTTGGTCTCAAATATGTTTTCTTAACTTTGAGACCAAATCTATAATCGTATTTGAACCGAGCTGGAGTCGTTTTCCCATCTTGCCAGAATGTCTTCTTTGTTTGGACAGACTATACACTCAAATAACTTTCCTTGCCTTTGCCTAGGGACATTGAAGCGTTCAGAAATCTTGAAATTGAGGTAATTTGTTTTGGAAAGCAATACTTCCCTTACCTATGGTAGTAGGTAGTGCAAGTAGAGTATAAAATGGTTGAGTATTTTCAATTACTTAAACTTTATCTACATTGTAAATTCTAATAAAATTCTGCTCTTATTATTTACTAGCCTATTGAATCGGAAATAATTATTAGATAATTGATTTTAGGTCCATTCTTCTAGCTAGAGTGTAAATCTGAGATTAGAAGATTGCCATTTTATTACCAAAGACAGAAAATTATTATTAGTACATTCTAGAGGTTTCCATAATTTCAAGGATATGATATCTTCAAAAGAAATCTTACAGTAAGCCATTGACGAAAAACTTCTCAGTGATGTACTCTCTGCAGTTGGAATTCTCAAATGCTAAGTAGAACTTATAATCATTATCCAACATTTCAAAACATGAATCAACATGGTTTTTGTCTTGTGAGCATTTCAGATTTCCACATTCTCCATAAATGTCAACCTGCAGGCATAAATAAATATCTCTTATTCATTTTACTATAATAAATTAATAGAACTAGAGAGTAATTATTTATTATAGTCTGGGTGCCAATGGGGGTAACCTTTTTTTTGTATGTTGTTGATTTTTTGATCGATTATGATAGATTTTGATGTGTAGATTCCGAATCCGAGTGATGCCCAGCTGTAAAAGTTGAGCATTTTTTGTAATTCAAGATGGCGGCCAAAATGTTGGTTCCATTTCTAGTCTACCACAATTTCCGTCAAAATGAAGCGCCGGACAAAAAAATCATTCTAATCTTTTTTTAGTAAATTAAATTTTTCAAGAGAATGATATCAAATTTATTCATCTATCTTCATTCATTAGAAACCGAGTTATGATTCTTCAAAAAAGAGGTTAATTATCGATAAAAACGAATATTTGAGTATCTTTAGTTTTTGTTTGCTTAGATCTTCTGACGGATTCATTTGAATCGTGTGATTCAAAATCCCTCTGGGGATAATTTTGTTCTCTACAATTTGAGACCAAGTAGACCTTTCTATCTTGTGTAGTTTTCGAACTAGGACAGTAAAAAGATATCCTTGTATTTCAAAAAACCCTATTTTCGGGGAAAATTGTCTAAAAAAATTTATACGGGCTTGTATTGGAATTTTCTCTGGTAATGATGTCTTTTAGTTCAATTTTTTATCTCAAAGGACTTGGAAGACATAAGTTACTCATTTGTAGGCAAAAAATGACAGTTTTTTCGTAGTATATGATGGAAAAGTTGATATTCTCTCAGAAAATAATTTTTCCCAATTTTGACCGAATTTAACATATCATATATGAATATAGACCGCCTTGAAGAGCTGAAAATAATGAGATATAAATTTTTTAGATCTGATGACTTTTACAATAGTTAGAGGTATCCTTAGATTGAGATCCTTGATGGGTCCTCACTTTCGAACATGACGAAAATTCAGGTCGGTAAGTGGCTTATCTGCTAGAAATTGATCTAAAAGACATCATTACCAGAGAAAATTCCAATACAAGCCCGTATAAATTTTTTTTAGACAATTTTCCCGAAAATAGGGGTTTTTGAAATACAATGATATCTTTTTACTGTCCTAGTTCGAAAACTACACAAGATAGAAATGTCTACTTGGTCTCAAACTGTAGAGAACAAAATTATCCCTAGAGGGATTTTGAATCACACGATTCAAATGAATCCGTCAGAAGATCCAAGCAAACAAAACTAAAAATACTCAAATAGTCGTTTTTCTTCAAAATTAACCTCTTTTTTGAAGAATCATAACTCGGTTTCTAATAAATGAAGATAGATGAATGAATTTGATATCATTCTCTTGGAAATTAAATTTACTAAAAAAAGATAAGAATGATTTTTTTCTTCTGGCGCTTCGTTTTGACGGAAATTGTGGTAGACTAGAAATGGAACCGAAATTTTGGCCGCCATCTTTAATTACAAAAAATGCTCAACTTTTACAGCTTGGCATCACTCGGATTCGGAATCTACACATCAAAATCTATCATAATCGATCGAACAATCAACGACATACCACAAAAAAGGTCACCCCCTTTTTTCGCATTTGGCACCCAGACTATAATGAAGAGAAGACTATAGAGACTGTATAATCTGTACAGTAGGCTGATACATTCTCTTTATAGAAGATTAGGCTATATTGAATTTCTTCAACAATTTTGTTCAAGTAAGACAATGTTGAAATGTGAAAATATATTTTTGATAATTAATAAAGGAAGAGTTTACATTAAGCTTGTGTAATTCAGCAGCTACATTTTTCAACTCTAGGTATAACTTCGGTCTCCTAGATACATATTATATTATATAATTCACTAGGATGACGATTCATATAATCACAAATAATAAGTTGAAGGCTAAACATTTTTATTCAATTATTTGGATTAATTATTTTCATTTACAGTTCAAAAGTGATTCAGTAATTGGATTATAATAAGATTCAACACTTCAGGTACAAGCGAAAAATGGTAAAATTTCATACAACTATTTACTACAATTATTATAATGAATTACTTGCCTGTATGTATTGGGCTAGCTCATGTGCATAAGATAGACGGTTATTTTTAGCTTGGCAGTTGGATACAAACCAAGCGACTTTTTTTGTTTTACCGGCAGCAAAGTCTCTGGGAGGTCCATCCCATTCAGTTTTCAACTCATGGTAGTAAACCCACTTGCCATAGTTCCTTACTATGTCGCTGCTCTGCATGTATGTGGCTGTCCAGTTGAAAACATCATCTTTGATTATTATCTCGGTATGGAGTGGACTTTCCATGGTGTACATTATCCACACCTGTTCTCAATAAATTGTGTAAAACTAGTGAAGGTTTACTTACATTATTGAATCATGTGAAGTAAGTTTCTCCTCCTTTTTTAATTACCACCACTCCAATTAATTCCCACTCAATGACTTTCTTAAACTATACTTCTCCTTCTTATCTATCTCGGTTTTCAAAAAATAGAATAGTCGATTATTCTTTTCAAATAGGATAAGGTATCAAGAAAACTAATGAATAGAATTTTGTATGTTGAATTCATTGACAAACACATTTAAATGCTTCGTCAAAAATTGAAACTGATCATTTATTTCTGAAATAACCTGACATGTAGCCTCCTCATGAGACATTTGGAATGAGACTTGAATGAACAAAATTGGCTCGTGGAAGAGCATTTCATACTAGATAATTGTAATATGTACGTGTAGCCTAATTTCTCTCTTAAAAAAGATGAATATCAACCCATCATGAAATACTGAAATAAATGTCTCAAACTGCTTAGTAAAATTAACCATTAGTTGAAATGATTTACAAACGTGTCTCTTGCTAATCTCATAGAAGAACACCAAAACTGTTAATGTCAATGATACCTAAAAAATATCAGAACTCCAACATACTGTACCTGACGGCCCGGTTTTTGATGTTGAGGAAGATCATTGTTATGACCTTGTAAAATCAAGATAGCATCCACTTCAAGTGCTTTCTCTCTATTGGTAACTATACAATTGCTCACCGGACATTCTTTGAATGGTTCGAGACTTCCTTTTGGATACTCCCAAGGTATTAGACCATACCACATCGATATCTATAAAAAATAATGTTCAATTCTACTCAAAATTGTAGTATTCGAAACAATGATTTTGCCAAATTTTAAACTTCTATTAAGAATAACTCAAACTTTCCTGATGTAATGTAATGAAATGTATATTCTCATTAAATTATTCAAATATATTATACCAAATATTTAATTAAGTTGAACTTTTGCTTACTTTGAAATTCAGTGAATAATATAATAAGAATATTACTAAAATATTAGTATACCTACTAGTACGAAGCTTACCCTAAAATTTTCAAATTTTTTTTTACTGAATGAATTTTATTTTGCAAAAATAAACACTTCTTCAAAAAAAGCAAATATAAAATCAAGAATTAATCTATTAAATGCATTAATATCTATTCTATTATTATCTATTAATTCAAACAGATAAAATTCAAATACAAGGTACCGTAGCCTCACAGTGTCGTATATGGAGAAAATAGTCCTAATGATGTGTTTGTATGACACGTGACCATGATCCCGTGATTTAATTATGAGAATGTTGGGATTGAAAACATTCCAATGCACCCGATTTAGTTATTGTACAATATAAATTATATTCACAACTGAATAGAATAAAAATGAACGTTCTAAAAACTAATTTCAACCCAAAAACTAAACCATAGTTGAGGATTTACTAACTGGTGAATAATGTCTACTCTAACCCCAGGTGTGTTTCACAACCACCGTTTTTGCACGAGAACGTCTGTTTATTGGTTTATTTATAAATTTTAGTAGGTTAAACAGAACTTAGCAAACACATCATATGTTTGCCAAGGTTTATTTAATCCTTTCATATAGTAGAAAACAACATGTATTTCAAATTTAATTTTAGTAAATCACTTACTTTTGGCATAGTTAAGTAGGAGGCTGATGAAGCTCCTCTTCAGGAGTGAAATGCATCCCACTTCACTATGCCAAAAGTAAGTGATTTACTAAATTTAACTTTGAAATACATGTCGTTTTCTACTATATAAGTGTTAATAAGTATTTCGTCATGGAAAGCAACATCAGTTTATTTAAAAAGAAAAAAATTATAAAGATAAATTTTTTTTAAAGTTAAACTTTTTTTAAAGTTAAAATTTATAAAGAAAACAGAAGACTGGGCGTCCAAAAATCCTGGTGTGCGAAACAGGAGTAAAATGGAAATTCGTATTCCTACATTGTTAAATTATAGAGAAATGCCTTAATTTATGAATTCATTCAGAAAATATCGATGATCAAATACTTGATGATCTATCAAGTTTGTAATGTATTACAGCTGGTATCTTTGAATAGAACTTGATTATCGGTTATACAAAAATTTCGTGTTGGAGAATAGTTGTGACCTGTTTGATTGGCGTTGGTTTGCCAGTGTGTGGTGGCTTGAACATGAGCTGGTTGATGATGCGGTCGCTATCGGGGGCCTCCCTGGGCCACAGCTTGGCCTCCCTTCTACCAGTTGATGAGTCCATTTTGCCAAAGGTTGGTAAACGTGTACCGTTCTTCATGAACCATGGCTTTTCTCCCTTCAGCCAACTCAGTTGCTCGTCCCAGTGGTAACCCTGTAAAATATTGAGATTGTTGAGACTAGAAATTCTTCAATTCAATCAGAAATTATAATAACTGAAATATGAATGAAATCCCAGACATTTAATATTTTTTCTGCAGTTGGGCAAAGTTACATGAATTTAGAGCTTTAGACTTATATGTTGAATGTCATTGAAGCAAGAAGGATGATATATAGTCTGTCTAAGCAAAGAAGACCCTCTGGCAAGATGAGAAAATGACTCCAGCTCTGTCTATATTGGTTCCAAAATTATTGATTTGGTCTAAAATTGGAGATCAGAATGTTTCCTACAATAGAGACCAGATCAATAATTTTTGAACCAATATTGACCGACTGAAACTCATGGCATTTGCAAAGAGTGGACTAAATAATTATCATCTTTGAGTGTTCTTGATATAGAATATAATTTTGTACTTGACAGACCTTTGTGCAACTGAAACTTGAAATTAATCGAAATTTTAAATGATCTACTACGGCGTGTATTACTTGATACTTTTTTTACTGATGAATGAATAAATACGGTATTTTGGATGTGGAAGGATAAATAATTCCCATTAAATAAGGTGCAAATAATTATCTATGACTAACATCTAAAAATCCATATATTAATTTGATACTATTATAGTATTGTCTTACCGTGTGCTCTGTAGCTGTATTCTCAGATGATTTGAATCTTCTCGGATGGTTGAATACTATTGCTGTGTTGGGCATTTGATTCAAGTAAGTGAATATGAATGTTAGATACGCGGAACAGATGATAAGTATCAGGAAACGAAGGCTACGAGAAAATATCCTTTCCTTAACCATTGTTAGTTGTACTTTTTAGTTGTTGGAAAGTCTTCAAATTTGAGTAAAAAACAAAATTGATGATAGGTAATAAGAATGATAATTTATGTAGAAAAGTCGCCTTGGACCCATAGGATAAAAAGCAATAATATAACTATTAGGTTCAATAATATTAAAAAATATAGAATAATTATTAAATATCAATTATCATCTTGAATACACATATACATAGGTTATAGCATACAACAAATCATTGTGAAATTTTAACATAGCAATGACACCTATAACACAAACAATTCAATAAGTAGGTAACACACTCTCCATAGTTGGAGCGACAATGCTTAATGTATTCTGTGTTTCGGTCAATTTAAAATCTTTGTCAAGCTGTTTCACCTATACGTGCTAAGTGAGTTGCATTGGCTCTTTATCAGAAACATCTTATGTGATGTTTGAATATTATTTTGTAATAAGCTCGACCAATCGATTCTACCGTCTAGAATTTGATACCAGTAACTTACTATTTAGTGCTTATACTGTATACACTTCTTTTAGACTTACTTTAATGAATTGGAAATCAAAGCAAATTTCTCTGTTTCTCGAAGCTTGTTCTATATTACAAATTAAATATCTACACTACGAATTGTGACTCAGACTGCTCAATTTGAATGAAAGCTAGATTGAAGCAGATTTCCACAAGTCGAAATTAAAAAAAGAGAAATTTGATAACTTGATATGCCAAAATTTCACTGGGATTTATCACCGACAATGCAGTCGAAAGGTTTTTATAGAAAATAAACTGTTTAAAATTAATTACCTTGCTAAATTAGCATGCCAAAATTCTTGAAAGAAAATCTTTGGATATGAAACGTAAATTTACTCTTCTCTACAAATTTATTTGTGTTTTAGTGTAGTTGTGAAGTTGAAATTGTGGTAGTTATTCTAATTGAATTTAAATTAATAAATACCTGGAACTTTCAATCTTCAAATAGCTGTGGTTTGACAATTTTTACGTCCATATGTGTAATATTATGAAAATATCGGTCCATCTATCTCTTATCCTTCCTTTTCTTCTATTGTATATCCTCTCATTCCATTTCCATGTACATTTCGCAATCCTTTCATCACCCATTCTCACCCAGTCCCATCCATCTAATTCTGCCAGACTTTATAAATCTCACAATGTCCTTTTTCTCCAAGAATTCCTCAATTTCAAAATTCTTTCTCTTTCTCCAAAGTCCATTGTCGTAGCCTATGTATGTCTGGTTCAACAGCCCATGAAGGGCCTAGGCCTACTAGCTGGTTGCCAGTTTCAAATTCACTCTACTATATAGCCCGTCCAAGCCAAGAAGACACCCCGGCACTATGGGAAAACGGCCCCAGCCAAGCCAATACCGGCCCAAAAGCCATAAATTCTCAATCAGAACTCACAGTCCCCGAACCAACACTGGCCGAACCGAAGCCGCCCCCTCCACCCCGCCAGAATCCCCCCCCCCCCCCGGGCGGACAGACCATACAGCAAGCAAATAATCATCAACCAGGATAGAGGTAACGTGTAGATAGAGCACGTAGATCCTCTCAACCATAAGCCAGTCTTCACAACCAAGTGAAGATGCAGAACACCTCTGAATCAGTTAGAGTGTAATGCAACAATTACTATTCCTCCAGAAACAAGAAACGACTGACTGTCTTTACTAACGACAGCCAATCTCCCAAAGGAGGGTAGCCTATACAGGGCCAAAAATTCTTCTAATAACCTTAATTTTTAATATTTCTTTATTCAATATTCATTTGTGCTACATTCTTTCATCCTTCCACTTTTTGAGGAACAGATTTGGGTAGTATGCCTGTTGTACTCATGTTTGTATTTTATCGATTGAATAAATTAATGTTATCAAATAAATTGAATGTTACTGTGTTTGATTTTATGTAAATTTTCTTGGTTAAACAATAACCAAGTTTATAGTTTTAGACAACTTCACTGCTGCCAACACTAATGACTCAGAAGGTGAGAGTGTTGGTGAGAAATCACAAAAAATTGGTGTTCGAATTTTAGCCGGCGTTGAAGAGTTTGAGAATGAAGACGGTGAAAAACTGAACAAACGTGATGTGAAGGATGAAAGATCAAATCGTTCGCGTGCTCTGGAACAACTGATCGCTTGTCGTGACCGGGACGCGGAGCCTTTCACGGGACAGCGGAGAGAATTCTGGGTGTTGTACAACTATGTGGCGGCCGAGAGACGACCGCACTGCTGGGAGAGCATCACCTACACCACACACGCCGACTACACCTTCCTGGACAACCTGCAGCCGCTGCTTGAACGGTGGCGGGGTCCTGTATCGCTCGCGCTCTATGCGCCGGGAACTGATTTTGCACAGACTCTGAACACAATTAGGTGAGCAACTGTTTCTCTTAGTCTAAAATAACTTATACCGTTATACTGTATATTGAACGATACAGTGTAAAGAAATTTATTATACGGTTAACTCCACCTCGTATTTCTAGTGTAAGTTTTGTAGAGACTGTGATTGAAAGCTGTGATAGATATGATATGACTGATCAATGGCTATGATTCAGTAAAGGAAGAATGTTTGATTGGACCGCAGTTTAGGTATAAACTGTCCAAGCAAAGAAGACATTTTGGCAAGATGTAAATGACTCTTGCTCGGTCAATATTGGTTCAAAAATTATAAATTTGATCTCAAATTGACTATTTCCTACAATTTGAAACCAAATTTATAATTTTTAAACCCGTAAAACTCGTCACGCGGCATTTTGGCCACATGCGACAATCTTTCTCCTGGGAAAAATAATGCAATGCCGTCCAGGTGTCACCATCGCCTTCTGTGCCTGCAGGTGTCGGTTTTGAGACAGTATACGCGATATTATATCGAAAACCCAACTACATTCTGATTGAAATAATTATTAGAAAATTGTAGCTCTTTCCTTTTCAATAATGTTTTAGAATGAAATTTAGTAGGAATTTTTGTAATTAGTGTATTGCTTTTTTCATAAGACACCGTAAGTTATAGCTGACGCCAAAGAGTTAGGCGGTTTCGGGTCCTTGTGCGCTCCAAAATCTGATGTTGTCAATTGCCGCAGAAATCTAATTGGATTTAACTTATAAGCTAAGCTATAGCTGATGAATTTCTGTTAATTATGCTCAGCCCAGTCAGGCCAGTCTGAAAGCTGTCTTTGAGAGCGAAAGGGGTTACCTAAAGTGCTCTGTACATTATATGCTCTCAATTAATCAATCAGTATTTATTCAAAGCATATTTATAAATTTACATGAATGCGTCTTCAATATTATTTTAAAGTCGCTTTCCGTCTTAAGTCGATAAGATAAGATAAGCCAAGAACTTATCCCTAAGTTCCTCGATATGCTTCTTCGACAAGATCCCGTTCTCCAAAGGAAGAATCCCAGGGTATTGGGAGAGATGAGCATAAATAATAACAAGCTTTTGCCAATCGCCAGGTTTGTTGTAATCTATTTTTCTTCAAGAACATTTTTATTTTTTCACCAGATATCTTCACAAATGCAGTTCAGAGCTGATCAGACAGTTCGTCACCTTCCACATATATTTTCCAATGTATCACATGCCTGAGAAAATTCCACGCGGTGACCAAATACTGCAAACTTATCAAATCGATTGCTCACTGCCTGCTCCGTGGATCAATCATGGCGATACTTACAGAAAACGCAACAACCTTATGTACATGGTAAATGTGGCACGGAATATAGCTCGAGAAACAGCCACCACTCACTATATACTAGCTTCGGACATTGAACTTTACCCTAGTCCCGGACTTATCCCTAAGTTCCTCGATATGCTTCTTCGACAAGATCCCGTTCTCCAAAGGAAGAATCCAAGGGTATTCGTGCTGCCTATATTTGAAGTGAAACGCGAGATGCGTGTGCCAAATGATAAAAATGAGTTGGTGAGTTTCAATGAACGTATCTTAATCTTCTTCAACTGTTTAGCAAATGATACATATAACATAAGGCGCCATTCACTTAACCAGTCACGTCTTGGTGTCCTGCTATTTGTCATTGCTATTATAGTAGTAGCCTACATGAGAAACGAATTAGCAGCTGCTGATTCGATTTAAGCATTTCCATTTCTACTTTATCAATAGGTAGTGGCTACACACGTCCTTCAAGATGTACACCGATATAGGCGTCTGTCCATTAATGACGTGTCAATATTTGTCATCGTAGATCACGTGTATGCAAGTTTGACAGATGATTGCTGTTTGTAGATGCATTCTTTGAATAAATAATGAATATTTATACTTTCATTACTATTTAAAATAATTTTGTATGTTATTTTATGATAATTAAATTTCCCTTTTAGCCATCACTAGTCTTAATTGACTTCTGGCTACTAATACAAATACAGAAGACTGTTTGGGGAGTCTGATCCCACTAGACGTCAAACCTGCAATCATAAGATAGTAGAACTCCGAAAAAGCAAAACAATTCACTACAGAAGACTGTCCATTAATTCTAAATCTTGGCTATTGTCAGAGACGGACTCTTAAAGTTTCCTGTCCAAATAGCTATAAATAAAAGTAGGCATGGTTGCAAAATTATTTGCAAGTTGGCTTAACAGTATTTCAAGATAGAATTCAATTGGATTAATCGATTAATTAATACATCAAGTTATTCACCAATTTATTACTGTAGCCTACGTTAGAACCTATGGTCATCTTCTAGATTACTATGTAACTCTTCCATGCCTAAAAAACTTTGAAATCAAATTCTCAATTTGCGATCCACCATTTACAGTAACAAGGCGATAGAATTAGCAACTAACTCAAGCCAGGCCAAGCGTCCATCAAAAAAATGCATGGTTACTCGTCCGTCAACTCGTGTCGTCATAAAAATTAATGACGTTCATAATTGACGGACAACTACAACGGCGAACGTCTTGACGGACGTGCAGCCACTTCGTTATCAATATGATGTAAATCTCTATTATAATCTTCCCATATTGCTGGACACATATCCCTCAGTTGTGAAACCCAATTATTTTTATTTCGAACACCTACAAGGAACTTTTCTCGCATAATTGACAACATTATTGCGGGATACCGATGCGCTGGCATTTTCTGCATGATTGACAGCCATTGTAGGGCAGGCCGGAAAACTGTATGCTCCAAGCCGATCGTTGCCCCCTCCAGCCTCAGCATCCACCCCGGCGTACTCGCGTGCAATCTCAAAACTCGTTCTGAATCTTTTCTAAACTATCACTTATATTCCAACTCATTTTATAATATGAACTCGACTATCAATTGAATAGTTTTAATAAGAATCAATAACACTCAACTTTATAAACCTCAAATGTACGTATTTTATAAACGTTTCCTTCTTGTCTAGAGCTACTTTCAATGTAGGCTTTATTGTTAGTGAACCTGTGGCTGTGTTAGTACTCTTTTATAGTCCAGTCAAATTAAGCAAAAAAAGTGAAAGTCGGAGGACCCAGCTGAAAATTTGCAGATATGATCAGAAAAGGGCGCTGAATAACATACTAAAAGTCCCCAAGAGTCCCTTGTGAGCTTCGGCCGCCATCTTGAAAAAACCGTAAAATTTACCTACTAGGAATTGTTTTTTGTGGCCGAACCTAGCGTCGGACAAGAAAATTTTATAGGACCTTTTTTGTAGACAATAAAATTTGGAAAATAATAAGACCAATTGCAACTCTGTATCATCAACCGTTTGAGGTACAGTTTTTTAAAAAATTGGCCATTTTTTCATAGGATCAAGAATTTGATTTTTTTTTAATTAAAAAGTTTGTAACTATAAATTGAGCACCCGTAAGTTCGTATTTCAAAATCTCTCTCGGCGAAATTCATTTCTATTTCATTTGAGACCAATTTCACCCTTCTGTGTTCAATATTTTTTGTGCTACAGCGATTTTAGAAAATCCTTACACCCCAAAAACTGCATATTTCAACACAAAAAACCTACTAAAAAATTGGGATTTGCTTATACTTCTTGAATACTGTCCCTGAGACCCTAGGCTGTCATTAACAATGTTCATCTGACCAAAAGTATCGAAGGATTCTTGGGGGTGAGTCAAAAGCATCCTCTATATTTTAAATTACATATATATTTCTAGATAACTTTTGAACGGTACGTCGGATTTTATCGGTGTGAAAGCTCATCGTTCCCAGCTTATTGTGGCGTTATAAATTCATATATTAAAAAAAATTCAAATTCTTGATCCTATGAAAAAATTGTCAAATTTTAGAAAAATTGTATCTTAAAAACGGTTGATGATACAGAGTGGCAATTGGTCTTATTATTTTCCAAATTTTATTGTCTACAAAAAAGGTCATATAAAATTTTCTTGTCCAACGCTTGGTTTGGCCACAATTCACGAAAAAACATTTCCTAGTAGGTAAATTTTACGGTTTTTTCAAGATGGCGGCCGAAGCTCACAAGGGACTCTTGGGGACTTTTAGTATGTTATTCAGCGCCCTTTTCTGATCATATCTGAAAATTTTCAGCTGGGTCCTCCGACTTTTACTTTTACGAATTTGACTGGACTATTATTTAGAAGCTTTGAAAAAGTGTAAGTTATAAAATTAAATAATAAGTTATATAATTATGTAAGTTATAAAAAAAACTTCTAAAAGGATACTGTGATTTCAATTTTTCACTAACCTGTATTTCATATGCTTTGGGAGAATAATTAATTGATCAAATTTCAATATCCTATTGACTTTAATCATAATTTATTCAAATTACATTATGGTGATCGTGCAACAGGCTCATGCCGTGAACTTCTCTTCCACCAATTTATAATACACACAGTCCGAAACAAGGTTTTGTTGAATCATAAAACTGATATTGCTAATAATTTCGTCTTTTAAAAAAATTCCACTTAACAATTTAGAATCTTGATCACTCCAAAGTTTCTCTCCAATAATATCAATGATGTGTTGGATGACAGATGAGAATGCTGAGTAATGGCTCGGCAATCACATTTCATAAACGTGTGTGTCCCGAGTGTCACGCCGTGCCACAATTGCACCTCTGGATTCACATTCCACCCGCTGCTGATAACTCCCTGAACGTGTTCCTGCGTACAGAGCGGAGAGGTTTTTGGGAACCCATCTACATCGGCACCAACCGCGATCCCTTCTACGAGGAACGACTCAGCTGGGAGGGCAAAGGCGATAAAATGACGCAGGTATTTAAAATGACTCATGACGAGTTTTTCCAAGCACAATCAAAGTTGATGGACCCTCGGATTTTGATGAACATGATCTGACATTTTCTATGCTAAGTATAGAAAATGTAAACTGTTGAACGTAAACTTTGAGGGCTTATCTGTTCAAATTTGAGTGTGCTTGGAAAAACCGGGCATCAGTCTTACCGAGCAAAGAAGACATCCTGGCATGATGGAAAACTGACAACAGCTCGATTAATATTGGTTCAAAAATAATAAATTTGGTCTCAAATTGTAGATCAGAATGTTCCCTACAATTTGAAACCAAATTTATTATTTTTGAACCAATATATTGACCGAGCTGGAGTAATTTTCCCATCTTGTCAGAATGTCTTCTTAGCTTGGACAGACTAAAGTGATTTTCTTTTCCATTTATCAATGGATGAATCAAGGCTTCTAGAAATTTAATAAGCGACAAAAACAATAGAATTTTCAAATCGAACAAATTTTAATACATATTTCAATAAACTTTAATACAAGAAATAAAGATTTCACAATCAATAATAATTTGAAAACATTACAATCACAGTTAAATATATTGTCAGGGTTTTGTGTTGTTGGTTGAATTTCCCCTCATACTTTCTAGCAAATATCAAAGTCTATCGAATTCGATACATGATACATAATTACAATGCAATCAAAATCAAGGCTTTTGAATAATAAAATAAGATGTTGAATAGTTTCAATTGATTTATTTGATACATGTAAGTTATCGTTGGCCTATTAAATAACTTTGTGTAAGTTATTGAATGTATTCTTGAAAGGGAATTTGACTATAGACACACATCTTGAATCTCAAATTAGTACTCAATGAAGCCTTCATTGTAGAATGATATGCACATTCTTGGGTTGAGATGTCGTAGAATCATTAAAAGATGTATTACGGTTCAATTTTTGTTCGAGTAAATAACAGTGATTGTGATTCTACTCAAAAATTGTAAATTTTCTGTTGCTATTCCGATGTCTTTTCCGATGTCACTAGATACATTAATCGAACGTGGACGACCGATGTGAATAGAAACATTTTTTATAAACATTTTAAGATCATAAATATGATCAGCTCCCTTCTATGTAAATTGGAGAGGTGACGTGACCATATTCTACGTCCCATTGATGTGATTTGAGCTACTCGTTCTATACATTTCATATGATCAGCTGATCATCCTCGTCCCGCCCGCTTCCTGTGTCCCTTCTGTCTAAATTGGGCCTAAGAATTTCGAATTCATAATATGCTTTTCAATCTATATTTTCATAACACAGAAACTAATGTAGAAAAAAGTAGGCTATACCGGTGTACATAGTGATTATAATATTCTATTACATATTTTGTGCAACGACACAAGTGAGAAAAGTAAAACTTTTATATCAAGACACTTGAAGTCTCAGTTTAGTGAGATAATATTTATTCAATATTAATATTTGAGCCACCTCATTAACTTTTGTTTGTTTTTTATGAGGGCCAAGCCCACATGAGCTCATAGGCTTGTGCGTGGGTAATGAAATAGATGATAGATGACCACTACTTTTTTAAGGCGGGGTGGCCGTATTTATGTGATTGTGCTGTGGTCAAAAATTGTTTCCCGTTTGGTACTTGAACCAGGGTCCAACCGGCTATCAGAACGGCGCTTATTTATCACTCCTCCGAGCCACCCAAAACTACCTCATTAATTATAATCTCACGTCAGTTCTTAATTCACTGAGAACTACCGTCAGAATATTGTTCTTTATAAGGATAAATGTTTTCAAAGTTTACAATGTATTTCAAGTTATATCCCTTTCTAATATCTAAAAAGTCCTATTCACAGTATTTTTGAAAATTCTCTCCGTATTCAACCAAGTTGATTCCTGCAGAATCCCTGTTTTTGCAGGTTACTATAATGAACCACAGATCATTGAAATAACCAAGGTTACTGGGAATGCAGAGTCCTGTTGCCACTGTTGCCCACCCTCATTCTCATCCTCGCCCAAACAAAACATCACTCCTTCTCTCTCTCACACACTCTTCCTAGCTACCCCTGAGTACGAAGTGGCATCACCGGAGGGACAAACAGGGAGTGGTGGCGAAAGAATTGATCGTCCTTGGTTATTCAATGATCTGTGGACGACTATAGTTGATTTTCACAGAACTTTGATTTTCACAGGGTTACATACTGTGTGTATTCAACTATGATCTTCTTGTTCTGGATAATGCATTTCTGGTTCACAGACCAGGCATAAAAGAACCTTCTAACGACACTGTTCGAGAAAAATTGCAACATCAAAGTATTGAATTTATCTCTAAAGTCATCTTTCCTGAACTGAAGATTTTGTTTGGATGGAGTCATAAATGCTCTGTGATATTAAATAGTTCCAATTAAATCTGACAGTATTCTGAGTGAGTTGTATTATTATAATCTTATTATAACATTAGTGGTTAGTTTTCTACATGTAGAATTCTCATTCCTGTTACCCAATTTTCAATGTATGATAATTTATTTTCTAAAAAAAAGGAAGATTTAGTTTTGTCGCACTGAATTGGTTGACCTACTCAATCAGTATAAAAACAGCTTAATTCTTAGAATTATTAGGATTATCAACTCACACTGCTGATCGTACACTGATTGAGTAGGTCAATCAGTATACAATTTTGTAGGATTCTGCTCGTCTTATGAACAGAATCTTTTCTACCATGGAAAACATTTTAACATTTTAACGTGTAACAAACTCTCCAAGGTTGCCAGAACCCACATCCCCTGATGTGGGGTGGGGGGATACATCTTGCAAAACAATCCTCACATTATTATGATCTTGAAGCCAATATTAGTCTACAGACTTCAAACAAATCACAATTTTTTCCAGTGAAACTCGCAAAACGGTTTCTGCTATTATATTGTGAAAAGAATCTGAGCGTGTATAACCTCCATGTGTGGACATTTTGAGTTTATATTCTTTAATAATCTTTAGTAAATTGATACAGATTATTGCAGAATACATGCTCAAAATTTTCAGTCATTGAGGACATACATAGTCTACATGCTTTATTGACTCTTCTCACAATATTAGTAGAGCCATTTTTAAGAATAGCACTGGAAACATTTGTGATTAACTCTGAAATATTGGCTTCAAGTTCATCAATATTAAGAGGACATTTATGAAGACCTTGGTCTTATTTACCCCCCAAAAAAACAATTAGGGAAGTGAGGTCCGACAACCTGGCAACCGTGAAGTGTTTATTACACTTCGTATGTTTGTTCAAATGTTTTTCGTGGTAAAAAAATATTATGTTCTTATTTTCATGTTAACGGAATCCATACAGAATGTTACTCAGCTCAAGGATAATCAACTCACACAGCCGTATGTATGCTGGTTGAGTAGGGCTACCAACTTTGTGCGATTAAACAAAATGTTTCCATTATTAGGAATAAATTAGCACATTTTCAATTGAGAGAGAGGAATGAAAATTAGGTACTTTTATATTCTATTCACTGAAAGCCTAGATAAAGTTTGCTCTCACCTCAAATATTTAATATATTCAAATTAATAAAAACTCATAACTAATTATGGTAGAAAAGGTTTGGAAGAATCGACTTGAATAATTCATGCAATTTTTTTACTATAACATAAAGCTTTACAAAAATTATTTTCGAGGGCTATTCTTTAAAGAAGAACACTCTTAAAATACAGAAGAACAACATAATTTTTTGAAACATTATTGCAACTTTCAGGTACCTACCGGTATCCAGGTCGTTGTAACTGGTATTGACTGTTATATTTATTGTTTTATATTTTACTGTGTTAGGTGTCGTATATTTCAATAAATCATTATTGACTGTAATCTTAGCTTCATTAATAATTTTTTGAACTGGGCCAGTAAAAGCTTGTCATAATCTGCTCACGTAAGTTACTCTTAAATTATTTGCATTTTGATATTGTTTACTAAAACTATTCAAAATATTACTTCTTATTGACCAAATTCTCTGAAGGCTGCTCGAAGATAGAATAGTTATTTACTTGATATTATACTATTATAATCAACTTTTCTATATTTTTCCCTTTTTACAGGTCAAGCAAGTAGGCTACAACATGGGATCAACAAAGATTCATGGGATTCTGACATCTCTAGTATGGTAAAAGTAATTGAGTCTTCACCAATTTTTATTACTCAAATTGATTTGTATTTGAAGAAAAGAGACCTAAAACAGACTAATACACAACTAATGTTGCTCTGTGAATCGTCTAATTAGAACACTAGAACTTTTATTATTTGTACTTTAATCCTTAATTATTTGTACTATAGTATCCCTGTATCTGCTTTAGGCCGCTATTACACGATAATAGTTCTATGTCATACATCTATTATCAAAGATATTAAAATATGTTCTCTATAGGAGAACATATGATATAGAATATGATCATTTATAATATTTGGCTCATTACACGGTAATATTTCATCATCATAGATGTTTGATAATAGAAATATGTCATAGAACTATTATCGTGTAATACCCGCCTTACATCAATGTAAATACTGTAGAAGAATTAATATTAAATAGTATATACATAAAGTAAAGTAAATATAGTATGAATATTGAGTATATGATATAAGTTACAGAGTGTTTAGAAAAGGACACACATCGAAGTTTGAGAATGTGCTATACTGTATGAAATTGTAACCATCGTAATATTCAAATTGCCTTTAAAACTTCACAACAAATGTTCAAAATGACTTCCTCCACTAGTAGGCCTAATGCAGGTTCGTTTCATAAAATTTGTTTCACTGACGTGACGGTCGAATTTATTAATCAGACGCGTATAGTTTGATGCCCAATTTATACTATTTTTAGCTTTCTTATAGATTACTAACATTAGCTCAAAATTAATAAAAAGTAGCCCAAATCCAAATGCCAAAAGTTACTGATAATATTTTATCAAAGTTTCATTTTCAATATTTTAGAAACTTCAATGAATATTCATTTGCAGGATGTCGACATATCCTGCAGATGGAAAGGAGAAAGCCGATAAGGGTGTGTACCAAATTTTATATAGGCCAAATCCGAGTTTCTGTAATAAATCTAGAAGAGGTTTGTTGACTCATTTTTAGCCTAGGGTACCTCTAATATCAAATAAATTTTGATGCCTGGTTCATACTATATCTAGCTCTTATGTAGATAACATTAGCTCAAAGTTGATAAACATTGACCCAAATGCTAAAAATTACTGATAATATTGTAGACAAAATTTACACTTACCTAAATATTGTACACATGGAATATCACTATTGAGGTTATCCATACTTCTTGAAGCTGCAGTACTAAATATTAATGAATAATGCACTTCTTGCTTTGCAGCTCACTTACGGTATTTGAGTCGCGGTCGTGTTTCAAACATTGATGTTCATCCTCGGCGCTCCTTGCTAAGAAACAGTCTTAGCTCATTCTCAGTCTTGCTGAGGCTTGTTCGAAACGCGTCCGCTATTCAAATACCGTAAGTGAGCTGAAATAAGTAAGAAGTAAATTATTCATTAATACTCACAATATTGTTGACCTAGACATAACTGTACTCCTGCAGATGCAAGGGAGAAAGTGATAGGGGTGTGTGCCAAATTTGATATAGGTCAAATCCAAGGGATTTTGTAATAGATCTTGAAGAGGCTTGATCGATGACTCCTCAATAACCAATAAAGTTTGATGCCCAATTAATACAATTTCTAACTTTCATTCGGGCCTGTATATCTTTTCCTGCAACTTCTTTCTACTGAAGGAAGGTTCTTTTGAGAATGGAATCCAGAGAATTATCTCAATAAAGGAGTTGGACAAAATTATCTCAATATTCCGAATGGGTCAAATTTGTATTATCCTTAGGCAATGGAATAAAATTGGCCTAAATGTCTTGACAATAATTATTGGCCTTTTGAATCTACAGGGCATCGACAAAATTGTCTTCCTCCAGATGGAAGAAGGAAGCCTCTACAAGATTTAGAAATTTAACACAAATTATTTAAATAATCACAAGAATCTTCAAAAAATAGTACTTTTACATGTCTCAATTGTTCAACAACCAATGAAGGGCCTTTCAGACCAGCTGGTTGCTAGTTTCATATTCACTCCACTACACAGCCCGTCCAAGCAAAGAAGACACCCGGCAAGACGGAAAAACGGCTCCAGCCCGGCCAATTCCGGCTCAAAATCCATAAATTCTCAATCAGAACTCACAGTCCCCGAACAAATACTGACCGAGCCGAAGCCGCTCCCCACCACGCCAGAATGCCTCCCCCTCCCGGACAGACCAAACAGCAAGCAAATAATCATCAACCAGGATAGAGGTAACGTGTAGTTAGCACGTTAATCCAATCAACCAATGAGCCAGTCTCCACAACCAATTGACGGCGCAGAACATCTCTGAATAATATCCAGTTAATCAGATTTTACTATTCCTCCAGAGACGGGAAACGACTGAATATCTTCACTATCGACAAGCCAATCTACCATAGAAGGAAAAACCTTCACCTGAACAATTCACCTGACTTCTTTCCTTACTTCTATAAGTGAAAAGTACAGACTTTTGTGAAAATTGCACAGTGGTGTGAGTGGAGGTGTTGGACTCTGATGGTTTGACTTGGCCTTTCCAAAGAGCTGCGACGTACTCTCAAAACAATCGGTGCGAAAATCCTGTCCCAATCCAACCAATTGAAACAATCCTCCTTTCCCAACAAATGAACTTAAGAGGCTAAGTACAGTGCTTCTGTACGGTAAAGAATCACTCTACTGAGGCCGACCAGTCAGACCCCCCTCCACTTCTCTATTGAGACTACTGAGAACGAGTCTCAATACTTGTTGAATGGACCTTGTCTATGCTAAGAGATTGAAAAAGAAATTTAAAAATTTATAGAATTAAAATTTCAATCAGGTTTGAGCCAGCTTGATTCTTCAAGCTGAGTACAGTTTTGCTTTAAATCTGCAGGGCATCGACATATTTGTCTTCCTGTAGGAAAGCACTAAGCATACCTGGGTAAACACTGATCAGTATACTATATAACATGATCACTGATGTTTAAAATGATGGCTTTTTAAAATATCGCTCAACTCAGCAAATGCGGATCTCATTATTACAGACAAAGGTTAGTCAATATAATTCAATACAGTTGAAATTCGGTGTCGTTATATTTGTCTTCCTGCAAATGGAAGATTTATCTTGAGTTATGTTTAAAATTGTAATTTTGTGTTCTCCTTTTTTAAAATTTTAATTAGAAACTATTGTAGATGCGAGAACCTAAGAATAACCTACTTTTTATAAAACTTTTATATAGCCTACATAGCATCTACTGTAGCCTATTTCTTTGTTCTTTGGTCTGATTTCTTTGGGCCCCTCGCATAATTTTCAAAGAATTATTTTGTTGTTATCGTATTTTAGTGTATACTCTATTATAGTGTTTTCGAACCATTCTGTTTACATTTAAGAACTTAAACACGCTTAAAACTAAGAATTAATTATTTTATTTGAAAGTAATATAATATGCAGCTTGGGACAGATTTACGGTAAGTTATATAGTATTATAGTTTGGGTTCAAGAAGGCCCTACAGTTTTCTCATAACAGAATGCTCAAATAATCAATAATTTAAATGCTTAAAATACCTTGTGTATCATTGTACCATGCTTCCACCATTATACTTTTCAGTTTGAAGAGAAATTGATTTTATTCTTAGCACCTGAGAGTAATTTTTTGCCCATTTTTTAGAATTCTGAATAATCGTTGTAATAAATTGTGAAAATATATTATACAACGTAGCCTATTTTGTATGTTATTCTAGAATCGTAATGATATGATGCCTACTCAAGCTCTTAGTCTTGTGCATGGATAATGAGAGGGATGATGATGATGAGAGATGACAACCACTTTTTAGGTAGGGTAGTCGGCAGCTCGGAACCGACTACCGTACTCATCGTCCCCTCCGGAAGACAGGTTAGCCGTATCTATGTGTTTGTGCTGTGGTCAAAGAATTTTAACTTGGTTAGGAATTGTACTCCTGTTATCTTTGTAATCAGACCGGCGCGTTATATCACTTATGCTCTAACGAGCCACTCAATTTGCAAAATCATTATTGCTACCTTCAAAAGATCAATAAAAGGCATTGGCAGATATATTTTTCTAGTTTCAAAGTTTTTGAACATTTTTATATTGTGTTTCTCATTGGATCTTTATTGTGAACAGTGAACTTTTATCAAAATTCAAATTTCTTCAAAGTGTGTGAAGTGTTTTTCAAAGTGAAAATTGTAATGTGTATTTTCATCATCATTCACTCACTCATCCATCACCTTTGCTCAAAATACTTGCTATCAAGTCGCAATTGTAACAATAAATTAATAAAAATTGCCATTTGCCACCCTATAAAAATGATGTGTGTTTAGAATGATAGGTACGGCATGTTTTATGTAGAGTTAAGAGTAGAGCCTCATTATATCTTGTCGTGATCAAGTTATGACAAAATTGCTTTGTGTCTGTCTTAAAATGAGGCTTGAAGAGTAGGACTACTGCCATACTATCAATAATCTATAGAAATCGGCCATTATAGGTAAAATAGTTCAAGGCTCAACTTATAATATTCAGGTAGATAAAAATAAGTTTAATAAGAAAATTTACATTACGTTATGCTAATGTATCCTATGTGATATACTCGAATATACAAGTGCGGGCATACAATATAATGGCTATTTCCATTCTACAGTTATAAGATAAGCCTGTTAACTATAAGACAGCTCTTTATTAGAAACGTTTTGAAACATTTATTTTCAAATATTAATATTCTTCGGTCTGTGATGCATGCGCACCTAACGCGGTATGCTCTAAAGTCTAAACACTGGTATTGTAACTATTCCCCTCCAGAGGTCTTTATCTCAGACAAATTCCTTCTATATCTCACATGTTTTATTCCGAAATTTAGCCCGCCACTTCCCACACCAAATAGTATTTCATGACGTCTCAAAATCCGTATTCAAATTGAAATTGTAGAAATTTTTATTACAGCTTGGAGTAGATAATGCAGAGAACATTATCAGAACAATTTATAACACCAATAATGACCAATAATTCCTTAATTTTAACAACCTGATAGCTTGTTTATATAATCTGTATACACCGCATGGTTTATAATTTGATAGCTAGCAACGTTCAACATTCACTGAATCAATGAGCTATAATGAATGCATCAAAATAGTTTCCGTCCTCTCTTGATGATCTGGTAAAGAATTCTGGTTTGCGCACAGGCACTAATTGCCCATGCAGACCATTTCATAAAATGTATTATAGCCTATTGTACAGTAGTACAGCCTATTACTCATCACAGTAGGCTACATTTATCATCCAATGTTATCTCGTCTGAATGTATGAACGATGAAAGTTATTCCATAAAAAAAAATAATAATTTATTCCCTCTATATTGCTTGAAAGATGATGTTTCTTTTGCTTTTAAAATCGTATGTGTTTTTGAGTACATGAGGATATTATGTAATGTGCAATTTTTCTGAAATAAAAAAACTCTGTCTGTTAAATTTAATTCACATTAAGTTTATTTTAATACTCATGTATTTTTCGACGAAAAATGAAGTAAAGGAAAAATACGGTAAGTAGTAGACTGCTGTAGATGTAGACTTTTGTTCTTGTTCTGGTAGGTACTTATTCTTTTGTCACTTTTGCGCTGTCTGTTGATGAGGGAATCAGATTGTTGACTTGAATTTTTGTTGTAGAACATGCCACTTATAAATTATATTTTTGTAATGCCTGTCATAATTTTTTTTCATTAACTTATCATGATGTCCCAATGAAAATCTTTTGAATAACAATATTCAAAAATTAAGCGCCACAGACAACAGGAGGGCCAACAGTTTTGATGAACAATAAAATTTTTGTCAGAGCCACATATTGAATTAATTTGGATCGCGGAGATCAAACGTGATAATTTATCTTATGAAATAGATTAAATAGCTGGCAGTTTATCTTCTTTTGATATTGAATTGGAGAAAAATAATCTTGAGCATGATTACAGATTCAAACTAATGAATTGTAACTTCTGAGCATGCGCAATAGAGTTTACAGGAGCAGACGATAAAAAAATTTGGAAAAGCATGCAACGAGGCAACAGGCATGTATGTGTTATCGGTACAAAGAAAAGTTGATATTTTTGTGAAAAAATCTTGCAAGTGAGTATCCAATATCCTTGGTCTAGTTTTACTTTCTTTATCAAATTTTTAAATAAGTCAAGTATATCCCATGATTGTTTGGTTTGACAGATACATTAATCATCGGCAGAAGATTAAATTGTTTTCTATTGGCAATTAATAGGCATAAAATAATCTGACATTATTTTACAGTAATGCCAGGTTTTATTCTTTTAGAAATAATTCTTGCGCAAGGTAAGAAGTGGTCTTCTGTTATGAGCTATGAACGAAAAACCTTGCAAATAATAAATTTAACAAGTAGCCCATCAAAATGTAAGTTAAATTGTATTTTGACGGCGAGCCTCCTCACCTTTCACAAACTATTTTTCAATGTTTGTAATAAATTTGGTGTCTTATTCTCAAAAATTCACCACTGAACGTGACTAATATTAATTACAGTATGTTCTAATTGGTAACAATAAGTACGGTAGGTAGAACGGTTTGCCGATGACTAGGAAATTACGGTTTCGTCTGACGAAAAGATCCTTGCTTTTTTGTTATTTGAGCAAGCAACAACTGATAGTAGCTTCTTGTTGCTGCGGGCTGCGGGAGGGAAAACAGTGAGGGATCATTTCAGTCAAAAACTGCATTGTCTGCTCTGTCTGAACAGTGTGCGTGCGGTCTGCTTATTGATATCACGCAGGGGCTCTTACGCTATATATTGGTAACTATATAGTTGACCACAATCATTGGAATTACCAAGGTCACAGGCAGTGGCGTAGCTAGGATTCGGGGGGGTAAAATTATGTAGTACAAAATACCGTTTTAGAGCTCTTTTTTCATTAATACGAAATTGGGGATAGAAGAGGTTTTGGGCGATAGCCTGCTTTTTATTTCCTCATGTTGTAGAATTTTGTACATGTAATAGATAAATAAATAAATTTACCTTATATGGTTCAATCCTCAACTTTATTTAATCTGGTTAGTTCAGGGAACTTTTAGGCAAATTTTTGTGTCCAAAATAGCATTGTAACAAAATTGTCAAAGAGAAATTAATAATTAAGATTCACCCTTTATACAGCTCAAAACTCAACAATCGGAATATTTTGAGCATCTGTTGTTCCTGAGCATCAAGAGTTCTGTTATGTGTGCGATTTTTTGTGTCCAAAGTAGCGTTTTAAAGCTCTGTCTTTGAAGATTACTAGTGAATAATTGATTATCCCGAGTATTATTTAGATTATTAACTTTATGTAATATTCACTTCAACCATTTCAACCCCCAGCAATGAGCTTTTCTTAACATCACTTGATCAGTTCAGGGGGTATTTCCAGTACAAGATTTTGAAGCTCTACATCATTATAGAGCTCCATTTTCTAAGATAAATTAATAATACAGATGCAGGCTTTATGCAATTTAACCCTAAACAATCTGCACTTTTTGGACACCACTTAATCAGTTGACAAAGAAGTAAGACAAAAGTTTGCTCCAAGTGGGAAAACTGAGTGGAAGTTGGACCCCCCCCTCCCATGTTCTTAAATAGAAATTTTTTCATTATTCTGATGTATAAGGAATCAGCCTGAGAAGTTCAGTGAATCCTTATGAACACTCTATGTGGACTGTATCAATTTCAGATTCAATGATAGTTGAATCTATGAGAAACTGTATCAATGAGAGATGCCCTCGTCTCTCATTCAGGGGGGAGGGGTCCGGACCCCCTGGACCCCCACTGTCTACGCTACTGCTTTATACACTTCAACCATTCCAACCCCCAGCAATGAGCTTTTTTAACACTACTTGATCAGTTCAGGGGGCATTTTCATTACAAAATTGTAAAGCTCTACATCATTATAGAGCTCCATTTATCAAGATAAAGTTAAAATACAGATGCGGGCTTTATGCATTTCAACTCTAAACAATCTGCACTTTTTGGTCACCACTTGGTCAGTTGACAAAGAAGTAATAAAGTTGACAAAAGTTTGCTCCAAATGAGAAAACTGAGTTGGCGGTGGAAGTTGGACCCCCTCCCCTCTCCCGTCCGGACCCCCTGGACCCCCCCTGGCTACGCTACTGGTCACAGGATTGCTGAGTCCTGTTGCCACTGTAGTCCACCCTCACCCAAACAAAACATCACATCCTTCTCTCTCACACACACTCTCTTACTACCTACCCCTAAGTACAAAGCGGCATCACCGGAGGTAGAAACAGGGAGTGGTGTCGGAAGAATTGCTCGTCCTTGACCATTCCAATGATCTGTGGACGACTATAATCTGCTCTTGCATAACCGCAGAGTACGGTAGCCAAATATAATTAAATTCTACTTTTACAATCTTATATTATTGATCTTGATATTTGAATCAGTCTCTAATAAAAAATATGTCTTACCATATCAGACTGCCCGATTAACATCTGGGGTTGGGCCCAAGCAGTGGTGAAGGAACATACTCTTATATGACCCAAGCCATTTGTAACAATAGATGTGTGACTTCAGAATCTCGGGTACTATACAGTCAGTAGTCAGTACGGTAAGCGCTGAGCTTGCAACCAATGCACAATGGTAAGGGATACTGTACTTTGCTACTTTTAGAGTGAGCAGTAGAAGTTTGCCGAATAGCAGAATCACTTAAGAACACTTAAGAACAATGCAATTTTCATCAATCTCTTCGAGCAATAGCGCCGTTATTTAAAGACAGATAATCATATTCTGTATGTTATTAGAAAGATGATCCAATTCTCCAGGCACTCTACGTTTCACTATTTTTGTAAAGTATTCTTAATTAAGTATAATTTATCAAATTACAATTATTGAAATAATATTATTACCAAAAAATGGCCGAATACTACTGTCTACTCTCAATACTTTACCGTATAGATATAATTCACTATATTTTCTTATATTGTTTGTGAAGAGCATTCTTATTGATAAGTGTCTGTATGATGTAAGAGAATTTTTTGTTTGAACAATTTGACAAAAAATACAGTAGCACAATTACGAATTTTAGCCCAGGCAAATTAGACTAAAAAAAGGGCCTAGCACCTAAAAAATGATGGATGGCTGGAAATGATCTTAAACCAATGTGGTCATCCCAAATAAATTTAATATCAGTTTGCGACCCTTTCTGAGTAGCGCGTAATGCAGGGTGCCCAAAAAATCACGGAAAATTTGTTCATTTTCTAGTTTTTTGCAACTCACGTCAAAACCAAGCGTCGGACAGAAAAATTTGTAGTTACAATGTTTTAGTAAATAAAATTCTTGAGCGATTGATATCAAATCCAACCCTCTGTGATAAGCGACAACCGAGTTATGATTTTTTTTATATGATGTATTTTTTGAGAGAAATTGAAATTTGACAATTTTCAATTTTTGATTGTTTATATCTTTTGTGCCTTTTATTAGGAATGTGAAATTCAAAATCTCTCTGGGGATAATTTTATCCTGTACAATTCAAGACCAAGTAGAACTTTCTATCTTGTATATTTTTTGTGCTAGAGCTCTCAACATATTTCCTTGTTCAACAAAAAATACAATATTTTCAACAATAATGACCAAAATAAATCTCTATATCCTTGTATTGGAGTTTTCTACCAGAATATTTTTTATAGATCATATTTAAATATAATACCCACCATACCGTCCTCAATTCAGGCTATTTCCAGTTAGAAGGACTCTTTAAGGATAATAAATTAAGGTTACCCGTAACATTCGTAAAATGCAATGGATCTTAACAAACTAGATCTCATTGTTTTCAGCTCATCAAGGCGGTTCAAACGCATATATCATTTGTTAAATTCGATCAAAATTGAGGAATTTCACGATGACGAGTACTTTGAGTTCATTCACATATACCGGGAAAAAGACTACTATTTGTGTTAAAATGTGTCTATCTTGGAAGCCATTAATAGTAAAAATTTGTATTTGGAATTAAATTGGAGAGCATAAGCTCCTCTATCATTTGATATGTGGAAATCATGAATACAAGCTGATAAGGTTAGATTTATTCACAATTGAAAAACATGAAAAATCACTTTTTCAATTTTCCCCACTATCACTATATCCAAAATTTGATTCTAAAGCGGGACTTTTTGGAGTTATTAATGCATTTTTTTCTCAAATTGTGCAGAATTAAATTATCCATTATTCAAATTTATTTGGGATGTCCACAGTGGTTTAAGATCATTTCCAGCCATCCATAATTTTTTAGGTGCTAGAAGTCTAATTTGCCTGGGCTATTTGTGTTTAGTAGCGATTTTGCGATTTTTGATCGCCATTTCTGAGATTTGGGTAAGATTTACACAATTGCCGCTATTCAACTTCTTCTTTAGAATCCGGCTTTCTTCAACTTCCATTAATAAAAAATACAATTTTATGATTCCTTATCCAGTAATAATAACCCTTATTGTTGAAAAAAGTGGCGTTTTCTTGCATATTTTTCAAATTATCTCAATAACCGTTAAAGTTACAAACTTGAAACTGGTTTCATTAAATTCCTCAGCTAATTTTACATAAGAATTGATTATTTTGGAACCTCACTAAAGCCTCTAAAAAATTAATAATTATTTTTCTAATAAAATTAATGAATCTCAATTCTCCGCCATTGCTATCTCAGTACCTAACAAAGCGTTTTTCGGGGTTGGTCCCATGGAACTTTTTTGTCTACTTGGTGTAAGGAATCAGCCTGAGCAGTATTGCACATTCCTCCTGAAACACCCTGTATAGATTACTTATTTGAATATTTTATGTTGGCTTAATGTGATTTGAAAAATTTAATGAAGTTATGATGCGAATTTTATGTTCTGAAAATGAATGATTTGATATCTGTTATATTCTGACGTATTCTCTCTAACATTGATTTTTAATTTTATGAACAGATTTTAATCACATGGAGATAAGGCCACCTCGTCCTTCAGAGGAGACGTTGGTTCTAACTGCCTAAAAATCGGGGTACCTTGATTTTTTTGGGAAAGCAATACTTTACTTACCTATGGTAGTAGGTTGGGCAAGGAAAGTTAAAAGGAGTCGTCATCTCTCATCATCATCCCTTCCTCTTATATTCGACGCAAAGGATCAAGAGCCCATGTGGGCATCGCCATCAGAAAAAATTATTCGTAATTTCACTGTTTGGAAAAAGTTAATCTCAACAAAGTAAGTGCAGTTTTTCTCTATTTTCTGATTAAAATATGATGTAGCCTCTATTTTTCCAAAAGTTCTTGTTGATCTATATGGTATAGTATCCTTGAAACGGGTTTTTTGTCACAATCTGGAGAGTCCAGTACCTGAATCGGTATTTCTATAACACAGGCGCAGTGTTTGAAACACTGAAAAAATATGAAAAAAGCTATTTCAGTTTAGTCTGAAGTCGTTTTCGAGCATGGGATCGATCTCATTTCGATGTACCTACTCTCGTAGACAGCTCGCTGAATGTTTTTAAAGAGCTGAGAATTATTAACAGTCATTCCTAAACCGCCTTAAGGCAGCTATACGTACAAAGTGCCTGAGTACAACTAATGCAGTTAACTTGATTCTAGCTAAGGACTAGGATTGAGATGAATAAGTGTTGACTTGATACCCAAGTTCCACAGAGCTCTACTCTAGACATTCATGCCTTCTTGTTTTATCAGATAATATTGCGAGTTTGTAATGTAATTGAGATTGACGATATTATCACCTCAAACCACTACTCTCTGAACCATTTCGCACTGAATATAATTCTCTTCTGTGTGAAGAGTAGATCTATTACGTAGTTAGTCAGACGTTCATTGATCACTCAATTAATGGACTGCTCTTTTGTGCTAGAGAGTAAGTGCTATTTTGTGGTTTGGGAGATGCGGTTGCCGGTTTTGTGTTACATAAGGCCTGGGTTTGATCTCGTAATCGCGCTCATCTCAAGGGTGTAATTCATGATAGAGCAAATTTGTATTAAGCTGCGTTCAACTTTGACAATAAATCGTGTTTAAAGAAGTGACTGTGAATCTTGCTATTAATTGACTGATTCATTAGTAATTATTGGAGTAGTTCTACTATGAAATTGATCAAATTTTCTCCATTAAAATGCGTTACTATTAATATAACTTACGCAAATCTTAGCCCAATAATTTGTCTTTTTTAATTTTTTTATATACATGCAGTATCTAATATCCTTGATCATAACTCTGGTATTATTGGTTGGAATCAAAGTTAAAAAGTTATTAAAGACAATCAAAATGTAATGAAAAAGAATATCATGCTTAACAAATATATAATACTTTATTCTTCATACATCTCAAGTACAATAAATAATTATAAAACTCGAATTGGAAGAGTGAATTTAAACATTGATGATTTCAAACATTGATTTTTGGATAATAAAGTCATTTTTCAATTAAACTATTGTTGTACATAAATTACTTGTATAATGACAGTTAAATTTTTATAATAACAAGAGATTATGATAACATGAATTAATATTAGGTTATTAAATTTTTATAGTATAGTTAAATTAAAATATAGTTTAATTTTAACTATTAGTATAGTTGTTTAATTAATTGAACTATTAATTTATAGTTTTTGGATAATTATTCAGCTCATGCAATAATCTTAAACAGGATAAACCGACCCTTTTGATAATTTATCAATGAAATTGTTCAATGAATATTAGACGATAGAATATGATTCATACTTTTAAAATAAATGATACCTTATTCATTCACTATCACTATTTGAAGAATGTGATCTGAATTTTAGTGATTTATTAATAATAATGCTGATTGCCCATTTCTCATCAATAAGTGGCTGCTTCTTTTGATTATTTGAAGAATTTCAAGGCTTACTGCCTTCCATAATTTTATATCGTTGATAGTCGATGATTCTGATATATGGCAATAGAAGATTTTATTTTATTTTTCATTGAGAAACAGTTCATCTGTCATAGTCACAGCCATGTATTAATAATAAATGAATCAATCAAATAGTTTAAGAACATTAATTTTCTTAGATTATTCTAACAATTGGGGTATTAAATGTTCATATTTTGTTATATTTTAATCGTTCACCAAATAAAGACTAGAATTGACAATCGACAAAATGAAGGAGAAAACACTATTATAAACTAATTCGAATGAGAGTCACTACGGTTAGAAATGCAAATAATACTTGAAAATCTCTAGAAGGAACTATTAGGAGTAAAGTTTTTGAAGAGGGAGAAAGTACATGTCAACTAAAGCTACTGAATAAAATAAATGAGTAATGAATGATCTAGTTTGGTAAATCTACTTTCATTCAGGTAGTCTACTATTAAAATAATAATCAGGTACAGTATTTGATAAATAGCCTACATAATATTTGAAAAAAATCACCTGTAATCTCACCATAGTATCTCAGAATAAATTCTTCTAGTGGATATCTATTCAATAACAACTTATAACTCAATTCATTCTACATGTGATCTTAATATAATAATACTGATTTTATAACATAAACTATTGTTATAAATTGAATCATACACCCATTTCTATGTAAGCAAACTTACTACAAAAAATATTTGGCACTCCTGTCTTTAAACAATTTGATTCAACTTCTCCCCTCAATAATTCACAGCCGTCATTGATGTGGATTTAAACAAAAAACTGTTACCGCACTATAAAAATATGTAAATAAGTTAACTCAATGAAACAGTAGGTAAGGCTACTCAGTATATTACTCTGAAGCTTCCCCTTAACAAAATCATTATAATTAGCTTTCAACTAGTCTAGAAGCGTTACAGTATATCATTTTAAGAGTTCAGTAGGCTCACCTAATATTCTAATGTTAGCCTCTTTCAGCTTTCAAGTTATAATGGTTTGTATCTTTGCAAGATATAGACCCAATCATACTTTCACATAATCATATAGGTAGTTATTTTAAATATTTCAAAATAATATATTAACAAAGCTAACTCTGTAATATTCAAGTAATCATCTGAATTCGTCTGAAAAGTTATTGTATTTTTGGAAAATAGTATTGTACTAGCAATTTATGGAATACTTGAAAAATTACTCTCCATTTTATTGAAGTCTTTATTTTAAAAATATTTTATATTTAGATTTATTGCTAGATAGGATCGGTTCACTTGTCTCAATAGATACACGATTGAGCTGCCTTAATGCTTGGTAAATTTGAACTCTTCAAGTGTTTTAGTTTGCAGAAATCAATTATTTTTTCCTGTCAAATTATCTTTGTTATCAATTACAGTATAAAATTGTTGAAGTTGGAAACTTCTTGATTAGTAAAATGTAGAGTAATTCTGTGAAATGCTTCCAGGGTTCCACTTATTGGTTATAAACTATTTTTCATTTTGATTCCTTTGAAAATGGACAGGGTCGGTTCCATCCTGTACAATATTCGAGAGAAAATGATCTAGATCATCAAAAGTTCTGTAAATTGTGAACTGAATGATTTTTCGAGTTGAGCTGGCGGCTGGCACTAGGCTTATTCAGAGTTATTGATGAATCGTTTTTCTGCATTTATTGTTGGAAGTAAACGAGTGGGAATGCTCAAGATGCTTGAAGAGTCTGTCAACAAATAAATAATAGCCGAAAGTGAAAAGCAGGCGCTGAGAGGTGGCTCTCTCTAACGACGTCTGCCGAACCTTAAGAAGACGTGGTCGACGTCCTGCCGCTTCACGCCATTTTCCATTAGCGGTGAATTGTCGCGCATCACTGAAAAATTACAACAAAAAACGGGATCAATTTCTATTTTCAACTGACATTATGATAATTTTCCAGAGCTGATGAGTTTTTAACAATGTTGAATAATGATTGCAGAAGTGTAGCTTGTGTAGTTGCTCCATAGCCACCATAGCACTACATGTTTCGGCGATATAGCCATTTTCAATGTATTTACACTTGAAAATGGCTATATGGCCGAAACATGTTGCTCCATAGCATATAGTATAGTCCGTCCAAGCAGAGAATACATTCTGGAATGAGAGGAAAATGACTCCAGCTCGATCAATTTTGGTTCAAAAATTATAAATTTGGTTTCAAATTGTAGAGAAGAATGTTTCATACAATGTGAGACTGAATTTATAATTTTTTAACTAATATTGACCGAGCTGGAGTCATTTTCCCATCTTGCCAGAATGCCTTCTTTGCTTGGACAGACTAGCATATAGAGTTAGTTATTCATTAATTTATTTTTTCACCTACCAACATACCGTACATGGTGGAAGAAAGAACAAAGGGATAGCGAAATGAAGAGGTATTCTAATAAATTATTATTTTGATCAAAGTAGGCAATTTTTTTAATTTTTCAGTGCCTGTCTCTACAGGAGAAGAAAATATGCCTCCTGATTCGCTGACGGCCACCCTCTTCGAAATATTGACGTTTTGGAAAAGGTGAACCGCTTTTAAAAATTGGTGAGTTTAAATTAGGCCTATGTCCAAATTTTGTAATAGGTTATTGGTTAATGGTTTGCCCGAACCTTCTATGAAACTTTCAAATCCTATGAAAATATAATATACAATATGGGATTGAGATAGCCACCTAATTTTATATTTAATTCAATCTCATAGTGAAACGGCTAGTCATTCAAACTATTTGAGAATACGATTGAAAGTTTTTTATTTACAGCAAGTGAAACCAACAGTCCATAATAATATTGAATTATTTAGGTCATATTATTATCAAATGATAGGAATATTACCGTGTAATTTTTGGGGGAACTCCTTACGTCTAATCCTTATTACCATCATTCCAAATCACGAGCATATTCCTGTAACATGTCCCATGACTTATTTTCTCTTAGGGCTACTGTATTCGTTAAAACTTTGAATAATTAAAATCAAAGCACCCTTTTTAAAAAAAATATTTTCATTTTACACTACATGTTTCGGCGATATAGCTATTTTCAAGTATATATATATATATTTGCACTTGAAAATGGCTACATCGCCGAAACATGTGTGGAATAAAAATATTAAAAAAGGGTGCTTTGATTTTAATTATTCAAAGTTTTAACATGTACCATTACTACACGAAGCTATTAATTGCATCCTACTTTTTTGTGGACATTACATTAGTGTCCATTGTGTAATTTTATTTGTAACATCGGATGTTGGTCAGTTGGTTTACCGAGCAAATTCCAATTATTAATTCATTATTTGAGTCGGCTAGTGGTATGATACTAATACTAACTTATATATTATTCATTAATCGAATTCACTTATAATTTCAATGATAGTTATGCATTTATTCTACTTTCTCCTTCCATCTTGGCGATTATCACAATTTAGATTCCATGCATCCTATGAACAATGAAATTTTTATTGTTAATTAACTTTTTAATTTAATTTACTTCTCACAGAGTTTTCAATTGAATCGTTTTTGTCAGTAAGTCATGATCAAAGGTTACGGTGTCAACTATAAGTTCTTACTATCATTATTCGAGATTGAGTGTACTTGAGGCTGCATTTCTATTGAATGTGTTGATATCCATATCTGATCTAGTGTTTCATGATCGGAGAGATTCATTTTTATGATCTCTAATCATGATAAATTCATTAATCAATAATTGATTCATCAGTTTTGTCAGGTTAATTGAAAGAAATATGCTACTAGAGCTCAGGCTACTTTGATAACTTTTATATTCTTCATTATCTAATTAGAATAAGAATAAGATATCTTATTACAGGATATTATGTTGAAAATGTGTCACATGAAATACTGTAATTTATAACCAGTTATGGATTGATTATTCGGTATTGCTGTAAGATCACTTACCATTCTTTTATTAAGTACAGTAGTATCACAGATTAACCAGATATATCCTAAGATATTTATCTTGATTTTGAAAGTATTCAATAAGTCATATAATCTTATTATTATCGAATAGTTCTCTTTTATTAGGTACTTATCTTAGCTTATTATTATGTTATCTCTCTTTTCTCTGTTATCTACTTGTAAAAAAATCTTCAATCTATCTAGGTACTTGGATCAGTATAATTCCTGTTATTCTAAAACTGTATGAAGTGTAGTTTGGTTGAAAATTCCAAGATTGGTTGGCTATTTCATGATTAATTACCATCTTTCCTTATTATATATTTGTAATCATTGCTTTTTACAATGCGTGGTTAAGTTGAGCTGCTGATATTACAAACTCCATGAATATAGCATTTTCAAGGAGAGAGCCTTCTTCTAATTCAGTACTACACGAATTGATTTTTTCGCAAATTATTTCTCACTAAATAATAGTAGGCTTCAGTGATAGTATGATGTTAATATTGGTTGCTAATTAAAATCTTTTCCATTCTCCAGTTAACACTCTTTTGTACAAAATAATATAACGTTTAAACCATTTCAAACCATTACTTGCATTCCACTTCAAAATCAATTTATTCAGAATAATCGAAAATGTATGAAAATTCAATACAATTGATGTCGAAATAAGTACTGAAAAAATTCAATTCACCTTGATAAATAGAGCGTAACTAGAGCGTATGGCAAATTTTAATTGCTGCTGTTACTAGGAAATACATCCAACCATTAATGGGAGGTTTCAGGTATTAAATGGGGTGGAAATTCGTTTGTTGGAGCAGTGTTTTTTGTAGTCTGCATTTGATGACACATTCTGATTGCTGGTAATTATACAATTGAAAAACAAATTCAACTTGAAATTATCACATGTGTTTGATGAAGAATCTGAGGCAGTATGTGTCTGTGAGCTTGATGAACAATTATGCTGCCCACTGGCAAAATAATTGGTAATGTGACAACTGTTTTTATATCCGTTGAATTTGCTGTTCAAGAAAGAAATAAATGAGGGAAAACAGTAGCCTAATGAATCACATTAACAGTTGTTGTAGTTAAATAATATAACTCAATATAATTATGCCAATGTATTAGTTTTTTCTGGATTGATTACAAAAATATCATCAACATTTTTATGTTGTATTGTTTGGCTATCAATTACAGTAGTTGGTCCATATTATTATCATAAGCATAACTTATAGATAAAATGGCATGTATCACTGTTGCTTTTGGTGGGCAGTACTGAGGGACTACATAGGCATGAATAAGCAGATTCTTAACTCGGACATATTATGTAAGGCACAGGCCTACAGGTGTAGGCCGACTTAATTTTGATATAACCGCAGTTTTTCATGTGTTTTATTCATGCAAAAAGTCATAGTTTTCTGCCCTATGCAATAACAAAAGTTACATAATGTCGGTTATGCTTAGCTCTGCAGAGAAGAGTTTTCAAAGTTTAGGTTTAAAGTCTTGCCTATTTGATCATTAAGAAGTAGGAATTCTCCCAGGAAGAGATATTGTCCTTTTCCCATTGAAGAAGGGTGATTTATTCATTTCATTCTATTAAATTTCAAAAGATTTAATAAATTTAAAACCTTTTTCATTATTCAAAACACAGCAACAATCACTAAAACACTCAAGAGGCATTAATTTTATTTTTAGTGCTAAAATAGATCTAAACAAGGGTATCAGTTCCCTTGAACACTTACCTTCTGATTACGTCCCGTTGTGCTGTGATACACATTTTCAAACTTTTTTTTTTTTAAAGTTCCTCACAAAAATGTTGTTCTTCACAACCAATCTACTTACTATTTTGGAGCTATTATGGTTGGCCACTGGTATGACAATGCTGAACGTGTTGTATGGCCTGCTCTGCATCAAACTGGGCCCGACCACTTTGGCCATGTATGTGGCACTGTGTCACACAGCCTGGGCGCTGGTACTCGCTTGGGTCGGCTATGGAGGTCAGTACTCAAATATTTAGTACAATAATATTATTCTCATGACGAATTTATTTGAAGTGGAAACCTTATTTGAAGTGAACTGTCAGTGGATATGGGCCCTTACACTTCTATTATCCTAATCATCTCAAAATGAGAAAATAATAAATTGGTTTACACTTAGATATTCTACTTACTCTGGTAAGCAGCACCCTTGTCATCTAGATAGGTTTCCATGGCATTAGACAGCTCGTAGATGGTTGATAGAGCAGCGCACACTTTGCGCATGCGCAGAGGAATCTCCTCAACGATGCCGGGGGTGCATTGGGGAGGGGGAGGCAGGCACGACGCCGGGCTGAGCAACGCCAAAAGCAGGGCTGCCACCACCATCCACCAAGCTGCTGCCGCACTGCTGCCACTACATGCCTGGAATCTCATTGCGCTAGTCTGTCGTCTGCTTCACTTGGCCTCTCCTTTAAAAGAACATAAAAGCATGTAATATAATTCATACTGTTATAAATAATAAACATCTATATCATATTAACGACCACTTGAGGGAGATGAAATAAAAAACGTTTTTTGGTACACTTGATAGAAAGTAGCCAGTTTTGATCTACTTGACAGGCTTTGAAAGCCTTGATTTTCTGCACTAGTAAGGAATACATGGCTGATATTTGGGCCTTATTCGCTGTGTGCAAGTGGATGGAAAGGATATTTTTGGCGATCGAGGCGCTATTGGCGGATCATTTCGGCAAAAAATTGATCAAATTAACATTGAAGGAGATAGGGCTAAACCTAAAATAATGTCCTGGAGAATTTGTTGTGTTCTGGATTGTAAAAATAAAACACGCAATGGAAATTTCAAGTTCTACACTTTTCCAGTTGCCATACATAAGTTTCATCAATAAAAAGAATGGTTCACTGCATTGAATGAATATTGATAGGTGAAGCTAACCTAATTGTTTTGTTTACGTGCAAAATAATTTATCGATCAAGTAGGACCATGGAGTGCTCCATTCTAACCTGTACATGAGGTAATGTACATGAATAGTTTTTATGTTAGTTAATCTAATAAGCTGTTACTATCAACGCAAAAACTCTATTAATTATGTTTCAATAAGGAATATTCATATCATTCAATTTTTCAAATAAATGTGAGCTAGCGCCAAGATAACTTATCAGCTGTTATCTCAAAGTTTTTGTCGACTCTCAAATACATCTGTTTGCGGTTGTCTGCTCTCAAATACTTGAAAACTAAGATTTTTCTAATATAATGAGCTATAATACTATCAATAACTAACATTCCTATCCTAAATATCATGTTCTAATTACTGAGAAATGCATGAAGCAGCAAATAATACCATTCTAATTATAAATGCGTTTTTCCCATTTAGCGCTATGCTTTGTATGCTAAAACGCGTAGTAAAGTACACACGATAATCCACCAGAGCGCAGCACGGTAGATGCTCATAGCGAATAGCCGTACAAGATAGGAAAAATCAGCTGTCAAACAGTGGTAGCTAATCACAGCTCTTGTCTCGAGTTTTGATTGGTTGCCTTTCCTCAAGATTATTGTCTTGAGCTGTGATTGGCTATAGCTGTTGGACTGCGGCCGACCGTTTCACATTGAAGAATAACTACCATTATATGCTCACACACCAAAAAACTCCTTTTTATTGATTTATTGATTAACAATGGAGACAATGGGTTTCCCCAAATATGTCTCCTACACATTACACAAATAAAGAAATTATTTTTATTTTGTCTCAAGTGATCGTGAATAGGGTATAGATTCATAAACATCACTTTTTGAGTGGTTGTTGAGGTGATATTTTTTCCGGAAATTGATAATGGTGTAACAATCTAAACCGGTATCTCGATTATTTATGAATCAGTGGTTTGACAACATCTTGTTTTTTTATTAACCATATAGATCAATCAAATAACAACTCTAATAAATAACTTCAATTTATGACAGAATTTATTGCTATGCAGTCTTGAGCTTCACTTGACCTATTCTGAAAAACTAAATGCAAATATATAATCTATTTTTTATCAATACAGTAATGAACATTCTTCATATCCATATAAATCTTTAAATTGATTAAAAATTCTAATAAATAAGTCGAATTAATATCAAAAGCTAATAATTAGACCTAGAGTGCTTCGTGAAAGAAAAAATAACTCAGGTTTTGTTGTCATACCAATCTATTAATATTATTATTATTTTTATTCTGATGACGAGCACAGTACTCTGATGCCGCTAAATCTTGTGAAGATTTGAAAGAGTAGTTGAAATACAAATTATGATTATTTTTCCAATTGGCAGGCTGCCTTTTTCACAATCATGGTTTGGTAATAATTAGTCTATAATTGAATAAGTTTGTACAAATAATGAAAGCCGGAAATGGAGAAAAATAATAAATTTTAATCGAAATGTGATATACGACGGTGTGAAAATCATAGATCATATTATTTATTCATAATACACAATTATAATAATGTATTACCATCAATAAAAATAAGAGATACAATATTAATACGTTGAAACGAATAGGATCCTTCAAATAATCGCTTTCCATTTGTCCGGTATTTGATTTGATTCAGCAATCGGATGCAATCCAACTGCTAGAGCTAACTTTGACACGTGCCCGGTTTCCTACAGAATGCTCTCTACAAAACTCGAGTAGTTCATCAGCACTAACGACATACACTAACTGAAACTCAATCTGTAAGATGGAGCAGTTGCAACTTGTTAGAACTGAATTATCCGATCCAGGCCAGTTTCGATCGTTCAAACATTGACAACTGAGTTTCGAGTAGGCCTATTCGTTTTTATTGAACTTTTCTTTTGTACATCCAACGATAAAATACGTGTTATCTGTGACTTACAGTTCTGTTTTGAACTGAAAAGTCATTTTGTCTCGGAAAGGGATTTCGTTTTCGTGAAAGATATTTCGTCGCAGATATTGTGTTTTGTCCCTCCACAAGCCACAACTTGACAGTAGTAGGGTAGAAATGCGTGTTCTAATGTAATTGTTAGTGATCGAACACTCTTCATAATCTATCCCTAATGCATAAGTTCCACACAAAGAAACCATTAACGATATTGTTATGGATAAAATTATTCCTACTTATGGGAAGTCATTGTCCTGGCCATTACCAATTACCATAATACTTCCTTGTTCTCCTATTATCTTGTTTTGATATGCAATTTTCTCCGTTTTCATACTCTGATCTCTCTTAGTTCACCAACAACTCATTTATCACTTTATTAGTAATCAATCTTTAAGCATTGTTCAGTTTATCCGATTTGAAATTGAAAAATATTTTCCCCAAAAAAGCTGTAATAAACAGTCTATTGACTTGAACTGTATAAATTGTCTTCTTGTAACAATATTTTGAATAACAAAGTATCAGCGTGCATTTCTCTCTTAATAAAGTCAAGAAAATCAGAAGATCAGAAGAATCCAAGAACAATTAAATATTCATTCTACATTGATAAATATTTTATTGTTTATACAGGGTGTTTCAGGAGGAATGTACAATACTTCTCAGGCTGATTCCTTACACCAATTAGACAAAAAAGTTCCATGGGACCAACCCCCAAAAACGCTTTGTTACTGAGATAACAATGGCGGAAAATTGAGATTTAAAAAAAAAAAATTTAGAGGCTTTAGTGAGGTTCAAAAATAATCAATTCCCTTGTAAAATTAGCTGGGGAATTCAATGAAACCAGTTCCAAGTTTGTAACTTTTTGAGATAATTGGAAAAATATGCTAAAAACCGCCATTTTTCATCAATAAGGGTAATAACTGGATAAGGAAACATAAAATTGTATTTTTTATTAATGGAAATTGAAGAGAGTCGGATTCTCAACAAAAAGTTAAATGGCGGCGATTGTGTAAATCTTACCCAAAGCTCAGAAATGGCGATCAAAAATCGCAAAATTGACAAAACATAGCACAAGTGATGAATTTGTGTTTAGCAGCGATTTTGCGATTTTTGATCGCTATTTCTCAGATTTAGGTAGGATTTACATGATCGCCGCCACCTAACTTTTCCTCAAGAAGCCGACTCTCTTCAACTTCCATTAATGAAAAATACAATTTTATATTTCCTTATCCAGTTATAACCCTTATTGTTGAATAAAGAATGGTGTTTTTTAGCATATTCTTCCAATTATCTCAATAACCGTTAAAGTTACAAACTTGGAACTGGTTTGATTGAATTCCTCTGCTAATTTCACATGGGAATTGATTATTTTAGAACCATACTAAAAATTAGAAAAATTAATATTTTTTAAAAAATCTCAATTTTCCGCCATTGTTATCTCAGTAACAAAGCATTTTTGGGGGTTGGTCCCATGGAACTTTTTTGTCTACTTGGTGTAAGGAATCAGCCTGTGAAGTATTGCACATTCCTCCTGAAACACTCTATATATGGATAATGCTTGTGAGTTTATGAGCTGTATCAGTGGCGTATTCTCTAGGCTAGCTGGGCTAGCCCAACCAGTTTTTATAAAAAAAAATTATTTAGATTATATATTCGAGACGTTTTAATATTTGAAAAAAGTACTAGCGTTAAAGTATTATTTCAAATTTCGCGCGAGTGCTGCAGCGCGACGAGTCCAAGTGACGTACACAACGCAAGTTCTCCAATCAAGCAAGCTAAGGCTAGCGCGGTAGTCCAACAGCCCATATAAGTAATGTTAAAGTTGTGTATGGAAGAGAGAGGTGGGGTGGGAGTGAGCACGGTATCTACGATTGCAAGGAGAGCTAGCCTGATGTAAGTTTTGAGACTACGCCTCTGAGCTGTATTCGTTTTTTGCATGTAAATAAAATTTTATCAAACTAAGAACAGATGAATTGTTCTCAAAATGAATTGAGACTGGGAAATTGAGTAGTTTTATGTAATATTAGAATATATTATCCATGAATAGTATTATATTAGTTTTCTGCATGCAAATAGAAATTAATCATATTAAGCACAGATTGATTGTTTTTTAACTAGATTGAAACTGGAAATTCAAGTAGTCTTATTGCAACATTAGAATTTATTTATTTATTCATTCATTGAATAAATCACAATAAAGGTTTAAAACAAAAACATTGATTATCAAATCGTCTTTTCCCAAATTTTGTTTAAAATATTTAAAATAGTATAGAGGTTATGTTCAAAAGATTTCTAAACACTAATCACAATTCAAAAATTTTCACACTCCAAAATTGAAAACTAATTTAGAATTTCGAATGTTAATTGTGTATCCATATGAGAATCCCTCCCCATCAAACAAATAAAATGTCCCAGAAATGTCAAAATGTCTGATCTATTAAATAATCCTGTTTTTTCCATTAGACGTCATGCAGTGTTTCACGTGAAATCTTATACAAATGGGTAAGACATCATGATTCTGATCCATTTCCTATTCAGTTGCCTACGCACATTTCATGTCGTCGAAAATAATATGTCAGCATAACACTCTGCCGCGTGAGAAGATATTGTTGCGAGTTATTTTGACACAGTTTTTCCTTGAGTGAAATCTGGGCTTCATTTAAATGCATAAGTGGCCCCCGCAGTTCTCTCTGTCATAACAACGCATGAGATTCTCAACATCTCGAGGGCGTGTGATTTCACGGCGGCCTTCTGTATAACAGCGTCGTTGATAAATATTGGGGCGCGATTTTACCCTGAACCGCTGCAGGCTTGAAGCATGGAAAGAGGCCATGAATCCTTCTTAGTTTTATGGCTTGGAGGTAACACGACTCAAATAACAAAGGCTTGTGTTCGATGTGTATGTACAACGCCTGAACTATTAAGACGACGCCTGGATCAATCTAGAGATGGATTGGCATGAGAGGCAATTTCCTATTCAAATAACATTGAAACTGCTGGTAAAACGGTGAAATTGTGTAGAAAATGATTCAAACTTCGCCCATGTAAGAAAAAAAATTTCCTTATGATTTGATAATTTTTTGTTGAGTAGTTGTATTGTTTCAGAAAATATTATTAATAAGTTGTCATCTTCCATTGAGGTCTTTTGAGGTAACTTATTCATTTATTGATAATGTCAATCAGTGTCAAAAAAAGCAAATTCATTAACATTTCTGTTCAGTGTATTATGCTCACATACTTTTCTCCACTTGAACTTTTGTTGTATTACTTTATGGGGGTTATTTATTGTTGGTTGAGTGGAAGAGGGGGCTCTTTTGCTTCAATTTCGCCCACAACACTTTTGAAATGTACATAGTGGAAAAAAGAAGACATTTATCTATCTATCTATCTTTATTGGTGAGGACGTTTCAATATCCATCTATTACACCCAGTGTTCCATATCTATATATAATTATATTCTTCTTTATCTATCTATATTATTTTCCTCTCTACTTTGCTACTGAGCAGATTCACTTTGGCATTATTTTTTTACGTCTATTCAATAGCTCATACGTAAAAATTATAAATTTGGTTGTTGAAGACATCTTTATATTTATTCATTTAGTAATTTCACATCAAAAAGTACAACAGGCTTCAAAGCCTGAATCTGATGATTTGATTCATACGTTCATTCGGGTAGAACCTACTGGATTTTTTAACTCAGTAGGACTGAGATTTTCAATATGGGAAGGCTTTTCTAAGGTTTTATTATGTTGATTAGTATAATTTTGTTATGAATTAAGAAGAGTCTTTGAGAGATGAAGGCGTGCTTGTATTATTGATGATTACCCCTACACATATATAATTATAGTGGGGAATCATTTTTATTTATATTTATATAGGCTTAGTATAATATTGCATATCTGTATCTGAAATTTTCATGTATTATGTAATGATTTGACTGACAAATAAACTCCTCTGGATGGACTCAGCATCCAGAGAAATTATTATTGGAATGAAAAATCATGTGAGAGCGAAAAACAGAGAAATAAAATAGTATAGAGTTATGGAGTAGTAGTGTATGGTTGATAAAACAAAATATAAAATAAATAAAATAAAATATATAGAAAAACTAATGAAAGAGAGAAGAGGGAGAGAGAGAAGATTGATAAGGAAGAATTGTAGAATTTATTGTGATATTCGACGGAGAGGAGAGAGTTAATGAGTAGTCTGAGCTATTCCTAGCAAGAACATTTTGCGAAATTAGTGAAATTGATACAAAAAATTTCATTGCTTAAGAACGATCAAGAATTTTATGTTCGCTTTTGCTAGGCCAGTCACGTTCCAGATTGGCCCACTTGATTCTTGATGCATGCAATGAATTTTCCCTCATAAAATTTTGATATTTTTTCTGTTCTGATTCTTTCTTCTCTCCTTGTAGTCGTAAAACTACCCCAGGAATTTTATGCACATTACCTAGAAGCTGTTCCGCTTCCTTAGAGTCTTTATAGTTTTAATAAGAATAATGTATTGATTTTTTATTATTTGAACTTTTCTCTAAGATACAGAATAAAATTATTCGACTAAATTCACTCTAGTTACATACAAACTGACAATTGAATTGAATTGGTGTGAAGATCTACTTTATTCACACTGTAACCTACTGTTAGTAGTCCATTTATCTACCATATACATTGATAGATCGACTAACTCTTCTACTTTTGAAATAGACTATTTTTGACTGATTTTTACAGTACCTCAATTCCACACTAGTGAAAAGTATTTGCACATTTTCTTTACTCTACCAGTAGTATTTAAATCTATAGTATTTTTCAATTGAAATTTGCGTCCAATGCTGTACATTTTAATAGTATTTTTAAAAAGCTTTCCAACACAAGTATTAAGTTATTCCACGATTCCAGATAATCTAATATTGCATATTATGGCTATTGAATTGAACTGGCCATTTGCAGCAGCCTATTTATTTTTGTAAAGATCAATTTTATAATAATCTACAAATAATTTATTTAATAATGCAAACAATCTAATATTGCACATTATATGATTATAGAATTGAACTGGTAATTTGCAGCAGCATATGTATTTTTGTAAAGATCAATGTTTTAATAATGTATTTAATAATGCAAATGATCTAATATTGCACATCATGGCTATTGAATTTGCTGCGGCATGTATTTTTAGTGAAGATCAAGGTTAGGAACCGTACAATGAATCCTTCCATTATTGAACAGTACTTTTGATGATTTTTTTGGAAATATGAGCATATGAAAGTTCCTTTTAATATTGGAACAGCGAACAATTAACCAGTATAAATGTAAATTAGCTGAAAGTATGTTTGAATGTTTCATTAGTCAAGCTCCATATTCTAATACATGAATAACTTTTCTATAGCTAGTTTGAAAATGGAATGTTGAATAGCAAAGTTGCCGTACACTGGAAATGTAGGGGTCAAAGTTGAGTTAGTGTAGGTCCGATTCCACCTGACCACTCTCACCCGCCAAATCAATCGTTGCTGACTGCACACGAGATGGAGAATGATTGATGAGTAACATCGCTCTTGCTCGCGATCACTGCCTATCGAAAGTTAGCCTATACTACCACTGTTGCTCTATCAACACAGAAAGAAATATGGCCGCTATAAACTCAACGCATCACTCAATCAATCCATTTCTCTTGCAGTTACACTGGAGACAATCGTTTCTCACTCAATCTCTCCCTCTCGCACTCATATTCACTCATTGCCGTTTTATTTATTGTAGACATATTGATTGGTTCCAGTGTGAAAAAAGGCTGGAAGCTTTTATAGTCTGTCCAAGCAAAGAAAACATTCTTGCAAGTTGGGAAAATGACTCCAACTCGATCAATATTGGTTCAAAAATTAAAAACTTGGTCTCAATTTGTAGATTAGAATGTTTTCTACAATTTGAGACAAAACTTATAATTTTTGAACCAATATTCACCGAGTTGGAGTCATATTCCCAGCTTGCAAGAATGTCTTCTTTGCTTGAACATACTATAACTGCAAATCCACTCTGCCGGTTTCGGGTGACCGATGACGTAAGATTGGCTTTTCATTGTTGTGAAATCAACTTGACATCGTGATAAACGTGTTTTCGTATGTAACAATAGCAAAACTTTTCGCCGTGCTAAAGAATCGGGCCAATTCGTTTTTCCAATAGACTTGTCTTGAGTGGGAAATTGTGTAGCCGTGTTTGTTACACTCCCACTCGGTTTCAATTGAGTGCTATTTTCAAATGTAGAAGATTTTATTCTGTAGTAAACAAGGAGAAATTGATCAAAATTTATGTAGTATCATGAGGAACTCAACAAACAAAATAATGTTTTGGAAGATTGCAAGATAAAATTAACTGTTCTGCTAAAATACCATGCCAAGATGGAATATTATGTTTGGAAAGATCGCAAGATGAAATGGAACTGTTCTACAGTTCTGCTAATATGTTCATAAAGTATTACTCTATTACAACTGCAAACATTGGCAACAGGACCCTTTAATGCATATTCAAGTAGCCAGTTGGCTGGAAAAACTAAGCAGGATGACTAACTTGAGAAGATATTAACAATTCTTATTGACACCATCAGTTGTTGAAGCGCACAAGGATCAGACGAAACGCCTAAATTTCGGCGTAAACTATATCTATTTTGTTAGGGAATTAGAAGAAATTGCCAGGGTGAAGTTTTTTTTGATGGAAAAATAAACTGGAAAACTGACACAGTTAATTTGACAAAAAATTTATTAGATTCTCATTATAAGCAACATAATGAGTTTGTTCTCATTTACTAAATTTTTTGTAGTAAATTAAAAATATTGAAACCTTTTGAAATATTTATCTAGTATATTTTAAAAATGTAGCAGTGAACTTTCAGTTTCAAAATTAAAAATTGTTTCAAGTGAAAGGTGTTTTTTAAAGTGAAAAATTGTAATGTAAACTTTTATGATCTATTCACCAATTCACTACGGTATATGTAAACATCATCATCCACTTATCACCTTTGCTTAAAATACTTGATATAAGTCGCAATTGTAACAACAAATAATAATAATAAACATGAACATCATTCACCTACTCATCATCAAAGTGTATAGAATAGAAGTTTACAAAAATACTATTTTATACACATTGACTCATTATCATCTTGACTTCAAACACGAAATCAAGTCGTCATAATAATAATAATAATAAATAATCTATATCTATAAAAGCGAAATGGCACTGACTGACTGATTCATTCATTCATCACCAGAACTAAAAATCCACTGAACCGAATGCGTTCAAATTTGGCAGGCATGTTCGGTTGGACGTTTAGACGCGCGCTAAGAACGGATTTTAAAAACTTTTCAAGTCGTCATTTTAATAATAAATAATCTCTATATATAAAAGCGAAATGGCACTGATTCATTCATCACCAGAACTAAAAATCTACTGAACCGATTGCGTTCAAATTTGGCAGGCATGTTCAGTTGGACGTTTAGACGCGCGCTGAAAACGGATTTTAAAAACTTTTTAAGGATACGCCAAATATTTTAGTTTTTCTATAGTTTTTCGGCGTTTTCTTCATTTTTTCGAGAACCAATAGGTAGAAAATGTTGATATTTGGTGGGCAGGTTCAGATAAGGTCTAGAAATGTTGTGTTGAAATATTTTTGAAATCCGTTCAAGATTACGCCAGTAATCAGGTTTTCAAAATTGTAGATGCATTGCGGGTTGCATATCTTCCGTCTTGATACGACCAATCCTAACTGTAAATTCAATGGTTCAGCGAGATTTTAGATGAACTAATTTGGAATATCAAGTTTGAATCATTGAATCAAGTTTCAAACTATATATACTTCCGATATGCTTCCCAAGGTTAGCCTGCCGGCTAGTACCTAATATCACTGTTCGTTCGTTAATCATGTAATAGGGAAGGTTGCCCGCTTCATAATAAATCCACAACTCATATATTCATTGCAACTCAGCCAGTATCATCATTATGATTATCATCATCGTCATCAACTTTATCTTTTCCGACAGTCTCGTTAGCAGTCCCTCTCGAATAAAAATCCAAAAAAGCACACTAATGATCTAAGGGAGTTTAAAAGTGAGTACACTGTCGATTAGAACAGCGGTCAAAGAAGGGTATTGCTATAGTCTGTTCAAGCAAAGAAGACATTCTGGCAAGATCTGAAAAATGAACCTAGCTCGGTCAATATTGGTTCAGAAATTATAAATCTGGCCTCAATTGTTAGGAAACATTCTGATCTACAACTTGAGACCAAATTTATGATTTCTGAACCAATATTGATCGAGCTGGAGTCATTTTTCTATCTTGCCAGAATGTCTTCTTTGCTTGGACAGACTACACGGTAGCTGGCCTGGACAAAGGTAGGGGATTATTCGCGCTTATGAAAAGTTATTCATGGATGCTGAAAATAAATTCTTCTGCCTCTCTAAATAAAGTCTCATCAGCCATTAGATCGAGCGTTTTAATCCATCTTCGCCCCCTCAGTAACGTGATTTGAATAATGTAAACTACCAGGTTTATATGGTTGCCCATTTTTTAACATTTTGGAAAGACATTTAATGACGATTTTACTTTGAAACTGAATTGATAGTCTGTATCGTCTGTATTGTTTGTAATCCAATATAGAGTAGAAAAGTAATAGCTTAAGAAGTGTAGGTGCAAGTATTAACTTACAGTTCATTTACAAGTTTCAATTCATCGAATAAATGAGACTAAAATGACTCAAATGCTTTCGAAAATGTTTTATAGTTTATCAAGCATTTATTGTCAAATATAGGGATTCAAGCGAAATACATGCATTTCTATCCATGCACATCATTATAACAGATGTGGGCATCACCTTCAGAAGAAAGAAATTCTATTTTCAATCAATTAGGTCTCAAAAATACACTTCTAAGATATTTTCCCTCTAGTCTTCATGAGATGGTTTTATGAATACAGTGTTACTACCTATTTTCATAGTGTTATAACATGAAAGTATTCAGTTACAACACTAAAAGTTATAACATAAAAGTATGGTAGGATTTATACCGGACTTCCATACAGTGTGTTACCTGTGCAGATTGAAGTATAATTCTTATTTTATTATGAATGGAGTAAAAACTTTGAATATTATTTTATTTTAATTCGCATTAATTTGATACCACAGAACTACGTTACTACTCATGAGTATTGTATTTATTCTCAACATCGAAATGAAATCATCTGAACAAAACTTATCAGGTCAAGAGTAAAGCCCTTATTGAAAAACAAAAATTATCCAACTCAATTCCCGTTAGCGATATTTGAGCTATCATTCGTGGTTACTCCATGGGAAAACCAGATTAATCATAAAGCACTGAAAACGTGTCAATGGGCCAAATTGACCACGCATTTAAAAGCTTTCAATTTATACGGAACTTTTCCCGTTGCTTCCGGACCGGTCAGAGACAGAGGCATATTGAATATTAGAAAATGGAAGCGGAATACGGTAGAAGCAATGTATATGTATATATTCTGAATTTATATAGACGTAAATGGAACGATGTGGGGGACAGGAAATTTGTGTAAATATGGAACAACAGAAAAATGGGATGTGCTTTTGTATTCTACTCGCATGGAAATAATATGCAGATTTGATTTGCTCATCTGACATAAAGTAAACATCCATCAGCATACGGTCTGATATATGGCCATGAATAAATCATGAGGTCCACTTTAAAATAATATACTGCCTAGTTAGCAGCTATGAAAGAATTGTGTTTGCACGCCCAAGCTGATAAGGTAGGTACTTGAGGGTGGACTAAACACTGCACTTTATTCCTGTCGTAGAATAGTGATGAAAAACGGTTTAGTTTATATTACTGTATTCTTGGAAGTGTTTTAAGGTGATGAAGTACATTTGTTGGAATCTCAGTGTGCTATATCTTGTGATGAGTTAATAGTGGAAATAAATGTTTGATAATAAATTCAACTTTTAAATTCTATTTATTAGTTTATGTACCGTACTTCGAAATATTTCTTTAGGGAAGCTTACCTCTAGTATAGATTCTCAACTTAACGACAAATGGTTTCATTATTGTTCATACTTCAACTTGGATAAATATTTCAAAACTTGAATATAGGTACCCGAAGTATTGGATACAAATATACCGATATAATGACTTCGAAACATGTGTGAGATGCGAAAATCCCTTGATTTGCATATTGGATTTTAAAGCTTTAAATTCTTTCAAGAATGAATTTTCAGAGTTACTACAGGTAAAACATGGCTTCCTAGAAATAAATATATGTAAACAAATGTATTATACTGCTTGAATAATGGCTTTGCTCCTTTGATTCTTGAAGAAGTGATAGTATAAAAACAATTTTCTTATCTACTGTTGAATTAAAAAAAAACGAGTTTCAATTTACATGCCTAAATTTTGTGTTTCCGTTCATATCCCTACAAATTTAACGAAGAAACCAATCAAGATTTCATGTTGATGCTGAAAAAGCTATAGGCTAAAAGTAGTGGAATAGCTCATAATTTTTTTAAAGTGTAGAGTGAAGCTTACAGCTTTTTACTGAATTGGAAATATGACGGTCGTTGTTTCTTTAATCACGGAAGTGGCGGTGGGACGACAAAGATAGACTTATTTTTCATATAGGCCTACTCCATTGAAAATGTTTTCATTCCCAAGTTTTCTAGAAGTATTGAAGATTTATTGATGAATTTTTGAATTATACAACAAAAAGCTGTTATGATGATCATAGTTCAAATAGTAACGTTGTTAAGTCCGGTATTACCAATACCTACTAATACATCTATTAATGTACTAATACCTAATAGATGTACTAGTAGGTGTTGGTATTACACGCGTTAATAGGTGTAAATAGACTATGTCATATAGCCTAAAAAAAGGATGAAAACATTATTTCGTATTTGAATCTCATTTGAGATAGAAATATTACCGTGTAATACCGGCCTAAGATGATGATTTGATAAAATTGGATATGATCATTCTCATAAATTGTTAGAATATTTTAAGTAGATTAAAATAAATGTAGAATCCTTGAAATTTTATCTGTATCTCTAAGTAGGAATATAATTCAATTGACAATAGTTATCTTTGTATTAAGCTAAAAAATTAATTCAGTATCGTATCAAATAAATTGTAAGTTTTGCAGTCAAGAACAATGTTCAAGAAAGTAAAAAGCATACAGTCGGATTTTTCTGTTCTCGTTGATATTGAAAACGCATCAACAATAGACAGTGTTGCGAAATCTATGTTTTCCAATGAGTCGAGGCTTCAGCATCATCGATCAAAATCAAATCATTATTTTATCATGACGCTGTATAACAGTGTCTGGGAAACTGGTCGTTGAATATGAGACTGTGATGTAATGAGAGAGATGTTTTCAAAGTAGCGTTTCATCAATATTCATGTTTATGTTCTAGCTTATGAAGATCAAGATAAAGAACTTATTGCTTCTAATTATTTCTCAATGATAATTAGGATTCCCTTCCTGATTGCATGATGCTTTGTGGATTGATGCATATTGTCTCAAATCTCGTCTCCAAAATCCTTCCTATCATTTACTTTGACAGATAGGTAATATATATCTCTATTTTTCCACTTAGTACATTACAAAAGTAAAAAATAAGACATTTATCCATCTATCGAAGCACTGTCCAATAGATGATAAATAATGGAAGAAGCAAGTTGCTTTCATTTTCATTAAAATTTATCACTTCTTGACAATTGCACAACTTGTGCTCTGTTCTGAAATGAAAAGTTTTATTGAAATTTGAAAGTATATTTTTCCACATTGAAAATGGGCTAAAGCTTGAAACATGTCTGTGTAAAAATGATACTTTTAAAGTTTAAAAAAGGGCATTTGATTTATTTCATTTTATCTTACAATTATTTTAAATAGCCCTAAGTTTAAAGCTTATGTTTGATTTTTTACTCAATCTAATAACTTTTTTATTTTTCAGGTAGCTGCCTTTCCTACCAGATTCAGGATGTGGTACTTTGAGGAAAACAGAGTAATGACTGTTCAAAGTGGAGCAGATCCTAAGCAACTCATATACATTCTAGTGAGTATAAGCATAGCTACCTTTAATATAAAGGTATCTATTAAAGGTAGCTATGGTATAAGCATTAAGGCATTTAATGAAATATCATATATAGGTAGTCACTGTTCCTCTTTTTTCTCCTTTTTTCATAGTGATACAGCGCGGGATAAATATTAGCTTTCTCACTGATGTCCCAAAACTACATGATATCTTTTCCCTGGTCTGCTTTCCCTTTTTGTTCCCATAAGGTCATTATTGTTAATCTGTTAGGCCATTGAATAAAATGAGTGAAGTCCTTCATGAGTGATTGAAAATTGGCTTCATTAATGTGTTATAACTACCACAATGTCACATTCACAACTACTAAGCAAATTACATGCAATTAGAGACGTATACTCTACATTATATAGTAGTATACACATAACTCATTGACATAGATTCTATAGGCTACAATGAAATGATATTCAATTAGAAAAATCATTGATCATATTGACAAAATATTGTGTAGTAGTATAGTTTGCGCAAGCTTAGAAGGCACGTCGTCACAATGTAAAGTGTATTGTGACGGCGTGTCTTCTGAGCGTACGCTAACAAAATACTTTTATTTATGCACAGAGGTGAATTCTATTTACACTTGATGATCGACATCGTTTAAAAAAGTTGAACTCCACAATTTAACTCATTGTTCAATGTGCTTTTTTGTTACATTAAAGTCTTGCCCTTCGTGTATTTTTTGTGTCCTACCGAATTTTGTTCCTTCGAGACTGAAATCTCATTTTATATTCGTGTTGAGGGTTGAAAAAATCGAAGCATACTGACCAATCGAACGGTGAATGAGCTATAGTCTTTCCAAGCAAAGAAGACATCCTGGCAAGATGGGAAAATGACTCCAGCTCGGTCAATATTGGTTCAAAAATTATATAAATATGGCCTCAAATGATAGATCAAAAAGTTTTTTACATTATGAGATCTAATTTATAATTTTTGAACCAATATTGACCGAGTAGGATTAATTTAATTATGTTGTCAGAATGTCTTCTTTGCTTGGACAGACTATACAATAAGAGTAACGTATGTACTCATGCCACAAACTCAATTTACATACAAATCAATGAGTCGTGTTCGGGTCCTAATTGCAGCTTGTCTGCCTGAAACTTGGATGGAAGAAATTGTTGCCGCTTTCCCCCGGGGGAGTCGTGTCGGGGTCATGCCGTGTTGGAGTTCGGGAGCGTACTGAGTGCCTAGGGGGGTACAATTCCAGGGTGGTTTTGATGTGTGTGGGACTAGAGCACTGGGAGTACAATATACAGCAGAATAATAAATGTGGGTTTAGTTGAAAGGAATTCGATAAAAAATCTAAGAAATTATAAATAAATGATAAATCTCAACAAATATATACAACGTCCTAGTTTTTTCATTGTGAATAGATATCAAATTGTCTCACCAGACACTCTTTTAAAAATAAGAAAAGGAATATTTGAAAAGTTGTTTGTCTCCTGGTACTATTTTACAAAAATGTTTAGTATTTTTTGTAAATTTCAAATTTCCCAATTAATTAAAAAGAAATGTTTAGAGGTAGAACAAGTCTCGGATTTGTTGTAAAAAATAAAGTAAAGTTATGCATTGTTTGTATCTTGACAATACGCTATTTATTCATTGGAATTAAATAGATATTAGTTGAAGAATGTACGTGAAAGAATTACTTTTAATTCTCAAATAAATATTTTTTTATGGGAGACTGGTAGGGGACTGTATCAATTACGAATTAAGAAGGAATTAAGGGTTTGGATCCTTTTGAGACAGAATAGGAATAATTCATGGGTTATAAAATATTAAATTTTAACAATTCTTTCTCATGAGTAGGTACAGACAAAATATAGTAGAGTGTACCATTCTGTTGAATCGAACTGTCTATTATGAAAGTATGGAAATAACTACAACGATTTTTGTTGTATGCTAGCTTCATGGTTTTTAGCCTGTTGTAGGCTACGTAAATTTCCTTGTGAACTCAAGATTCTAACCTTGAATTCGTAATTAGACTTGAAGACGGACAAGAAAAGATAAATGGAAACAGAAGAAAGTTCATTGAAAAAAGGGGGAAAACGGAAATAGAAAACGAATAAGAGACGTAATATTCTGTGACTGGAAGGGGTGAGAAAGAAGAAATGGGTTCTCTCATAATAATAATTACAACACGGGTCCGACAGTTGAAGGGGAAAAAACGGTGAACTTACATTTCATGAAGCTTCCTTGCTGCTACCTTTTTTATTTCAAGTGCATTTCAGAGCTAATTTATTACCAGTCGACACAACAATTACCAGGATGACATCGGCAACAACTGAAGTAACTTAATTACAGCACTTTTTCCGAACATACGGGAATTAGAGGACGGTCAGTCGGGCTAATATATTACGTTATTTCGACATTTTTAGGAGTGGGACTAACAACGTTTAGTCGGATCCTGTCGACACTCGTGGACCCACGCATTGCAATAATCATATTTCTTTCCTCCTGTAAAGTATTTTTCATTATCTGATCGTTTGCTTTCAGTCTCAATCAGTTATAAAAACCATGGCGGAATACAGTTATTCCCAAATCGTTGTCTTCTGGTATGTTCTTTTCTCTGGTTGCTTTAAATCGCTGAGTTCTGTATTACTGTTGGAACATACTTCTATATTTCTGTGAAGTCCAGAGGAAAACGATAAATTTAAATAGGATAGAGATGCTCAATGTATTGGGAGATTATCCAACTGAATAATATCAGAGTTAAATTTCAAGATTATTCCATTTCATTATCAAAATTGTATTAGTTGTAATCAGCTAATCAGATATTGTGGCTCTAAACTGTTGATAACAATCTTTATCAAGTTTTCAACTGATTATTTGAATGGAATTTTTGTTGTTTAATTCTTACCTTTAACACTAAAGGTAAGAAACATTTCCTTTTCTGGACTAAAATTTTCATCATAGTTGTGACCGAGATAATGAAAGGCTATTTCAGTTGTCATTATTTAATTGCGGATGATGCCCACATAAGCATTCATTTTTGCTTTTGCGAGAGTATTGGAGAGTGCAAGGGTGATTGATGAGGTACTTAAACAACTATGCCTCTGGTGGGATTCGAACCCACGACCGGGTAACGCTAGTGGACTGAATGTTGTAACGCCCCAGACCACACGGTCAACACGGCCGAGTGTTATGAATGTGTCTTTGAATAAATGCAAGTTAATAAACTTATTTAGTAATAATAGGCTTCCCGTTTATCAGAAGAGAACGAGATAATACAGGACCCGATCCATTAGGATTTCCCTTAAACGATCAGGGATCCCCCTGATCATAAGACACCTCATGACATCTAATTCGGAATAAATCCTACTTCAAGCTCAAGTCCATATATCTTTAGTTTTCAATAGTTGTTTCAAACAACAGTCATGATTTCTGGATGAGTCAAATTATGTAATATAATATTGAACTATGTTATTTTTTGTGTGTAGCCTAATAGTTTTAATTGAAAAATTGAAATAAAAAATCAATGAAGTATAAATATAAAATTTGGGAAGCGGTTTGTCCCAGTGGTAGAGAGCGTCTAATCGGTGAGATTAGATAAGCGACGTGCCTCTACCACCACTGTAGTAACTGTGACCGGTTCCTCTGAATTCAATTCATGAGCCTCAAAAATCGCTTCCCGATGGTTCGGAACCCACCTAAAGCAGTAGGTCCATTCATATCTCATCATCATCCTTCCCATTACCCACGCACAGGCCAAAGAGCCCATGTGGGCATCACCCTCAAAAAAAAACTTGAAAATTCTCAAAGTTGAAATAGTTTCTTAAAAATATTATCAATTCTGATAATTAATAATACTGAATAAGTCTTTTTGTCTGAATGATTGATTATTCACGACTGATTTAATCACAATAAGAAATGTCTACATGAGAGCTGTTTATAAGGCGGGAGCTATTCTACTAGTTTATCTTACAGGAAAATCAGCAGAGAACTATTTTAATATTCTATAGATAGTCAGGACCTTCAGTATTATGTCACATAATAGCAATCACCTTTCAACCATGATGCAAATACAACTCAGAAGTGCATAAGAAGCTGGAAATAAACACAGACACTACATTTTCTAGGTCTACTGCATTTACTTGTTGTAATTTATCTCCAGACTGCATCTAAACTGCACTTCTCCACATGAGTCTATCGCATTTATTTTTTGCAGTTTTCAACTATCATTCTAGTCGTATAACTTCAATTTCACCTATTGGTGTTAACTAAATTGATTGCTTTCTATCTTTTTAATTGGGGGTTTCACATCGCATAGAATCCCAGTAAAGCCAGTTAACCCATTTTTCAAATATTTTTGTATGTATGTTGTGCTTCATCTTTGGAATGGAAAGAAACTAAATTGATTTTGAAGCTGCTGATTAATTTTGACTGAGTCCAAAGATGATTGAGGCTTTTTATAATAAACAATACTGATATTGCTGAATACAGAATATTGCAAATTTTCAAAACTTTGGCTTGATGTTAGTTAATACCTATATGGAGCTGAGGTGTTGTAGGCTATAAAATGTATGTAGGTAAATGCGTACACCTATACTGATTCGGTAAAGTGCTCTTCCGTTACCGGATCAGTATGTACTGACGCTATTACCAACATACATTTTTTAAAATCATTTCATCTTTGCTCTCCGCTCTTCTACATTTTCATTCTTACTCCAACAAGAAAGGCTGAGAAAAGCTCCCTTATTAGTCCAAAATATAAGATTTGTAATGCAATGTTCATGTAACGTAAACAGTTCGTTGTGTATTAATATCATGCGAGAACACATTGAAGGTTTTCCCAGATACATTCGGTTGAAACAAAGCTTTCAATTCATTTGTTTACGGTACATCAAATATTACTTTCAGTTCAAATTAATATAATTTTCGATTAGTGAATAGCTATTAGTTGAGTTGTACCGTTTTTACTTTCCTTGTAAGGAAAGTATTGCTTTCCAAAAAAATTAAGGCACCCCAATTTTAGGTTTTCTATCCGTTTCAAGGTCCCCTGAGTCCAAAAAAGTGGTTTTTGGGTATTGGTCTGTGTGTGTGTGTGTGTGTATGTGTGTGTGTGTGTGTGTGTGTGTGTGTGTGTGTGTGTGTGTGTGTGTGTGTGTGTGTATGTGTCTGTATACACTATATCTCGATCCCTAATTGACCGATTGACTTGAAATTTGGAACTTAAGGTTCTTATACGATGGGGACCCGACTCACAAAAAAAAATTAATCGAAAAATAGCGGATAATATGCCAAAAATGGTGTTTTTCAAGATTTTCTCGAAAACGGCTCTAACGATTTTTTTCAAACTCATAGCCCGAAATAGCCCTATCGACTGCCATGAGTCTCGTTCCTGGAAAAATCGCATAACATCCCCAGCATTGTTGAGAATAATGGATTTTGCAATATTTCGATTCCTAATTGACCGATTGACTTGAAACTTCGAACTTAAGGTTCTTATACCATGAGGACCCTACTTGAAGAGATAGAAAAAATTCTTCAAAAAATGGCGGAAAAAACGACAGATAATATGACAAAAATTGTGTTTTTCACGAGTTTTCTTAAACTCATACCCGAAATAGTCCTATATAAGTCCTATCGACTCTCAAAGAGTCCAATTGCTGGTAAAATAGCAGAAGATCAACAGCATTGTTGAGGAAAATGGATTTCTATCTCGATTTTCTCAAAAATATCTCAAACGATTTTTTTTCAAATTGGCACCCTATATAGTCATTAAAGCTCTATCAACTGGCATATGTCCCCTCTGAGTAAGATTATCAGGGGCGCCACCCCATACTTGAAAAGTTAAAAAAGTCTGTAGATAGGCAACCCGCACTACATTAATCTGTATATAGGCAACCCGCACTACATGGCTCGGTAAGTGGAGTTCGAGCAACGCGGGCAGCGCGCTTGAGGCTCGTGTACAAAAAGTGTATCAATGCCATTCCGTCATTATCGCTATCAAGGCAATCCGCATCAGGGTTTAAGAAGACAAAAATCACATTTGAAAAAAGTATTAGTGTTTCATAATAATTATTAGTAAACTACCAGAGTTATGGAATCGAATGATCCATTATCGATTCCACCTCTTTGATCCGATATATTGGAATACTACAGACCAAAAAATCTACTTTCATTCAAAATCCCAGTCAATACGGTAGCCGAAGCGCCGACAGGCGCGAGGCTTCATGGGCTTGTGAAAATTTCAAATCACACAAAAGATGAGCCGAAGAGCCGGTAGGCGCGAGGCGTTAACGGCGAGTGCAAATTTTACTATAGCAATATCTATAATAGTCTAATTTCAATTTATAGTCTATTGCATATATGAAATTTGCACTCGCTGGTGACTAGGTATAAATACAAGATACTTGTAGGCCTATTAGGCCTATGCAAATATGAATGGCAAGGAAAGTTGTGTGAGTGTACCACACCAGATTCTTTATTATTGACGTTCTCTCTCAATTAAATTGAATCGTTTAATCGTGTCTAGAATCTAGGCTGAATGATCGTCATCTGGAAATAACCGAATGATCGACGAAAGCTGTTTACACGAATTCGCGTTTCGATTTCGATGTTGCTGGAAATAATGGTTGCATTCGTGGTTTTTGAGAGCAAATATTTATCGCTGCAGCTCTAGCAATCGACATGAACAAACAAAGTTATATGTATGCTGATTTGGCTGGGCTGCTAAATTGAATAGTACGCTCAATTGGTTATAGTAGTTTACCATACAAACTAATTAATTTGCAGACTGTACATAAATGTATGGATCTTGTTAATATTGGGCTGAACCTATTAAGTATTACTGGAATAATAATAGTTGTTTGGAATGATAATAATTAATGCGATTCTATTCAAATTCGAATCAATCAAACATGTCTGTTTTCCAGTGAACTGTAATCGTTCATTTAGACCTCAAGTAGCTACATCAAACCTATTGATGAGAGTAACATTGTATCTAATTTATCAGGTTACCTCTGCTTTGCACCGAAGAAAAATTACAGTACTCACTCATATACGAAATTGTTTATGTTTGACTAATATTTAAAAAGAAAAGTATGTTGACCACACGATCTTCTGCCAGTCTAGCTGACTTGGACTTGTGTTCGCTCCACAAGAGTAGAGTTTTTGCTGCAATAGGTCAGCTTTGCAAACTAGATAAAGTTGACGATATTCTATAATTCATAACATAGTACCATAGAGAAAGGATAGTTGAAGTACGAGGGCTATTTTTTTCAACTTCCGATTGTGCCGTTAGGCGGCAGTGCGAGCAGCATTGGCCAACAATGCGTGGTGATTGACTATATAGCTCTCCCACTATAACCCCACCCGGTTTCGGCCATCTGACGTCATTACCAATTTATCTAGATACACATAAACATGGCCAATATGATAGAATCTCCCGCCAAGTGTGAGTTGCGAGGTGTAATTCGTTGTTTTCAAGCTGAAGGGATATCTGCAGCAGAAATTCACAGTAGAATGAAACAAGTATACGGTGAAAGCTTTATGAGTAACAGAGCACAGAGCAAAGCGTGATTGGTGTAGGAATAAAGGAGAGTAATGCTCACATCGGGAGCATGATGCTTATCCATGACGACGCCTGTCCTTATAGCGCTGCTGTGACGAAGCGTTCTTTTGAAAGGTCTAAATGAGACGTTTTTGGCCATCCGGAGTATAGCCCTGACTTAGCACCAAGCGACTATAACCTTTTCCCAGAACTGGAGAAGATGCTATAGGAGGGCCGAGCTTCCGAACCGACTATGTGCTGCAAGATGCTGTGATAAACCATCTCAAATCACTGGCGGCAAACTTCTTTGAACTAGTTATAAGGAAGCTTATCTCCTGGTACGAAAAAAGCATAAATTTGAATGTTGACTATGTTGAGAAGTAACTAATAATGTAGGTAACTTTTGATAACAAATGCATTCAATTACCCCCACTAGTTTCATTTTTATGCCACATCGGAAGTTGATAAAAAAATAGCCCTCGTAGTTGATACGTCAACTATCCTTTATCTATGATAGTACTTTTTGCTATCGTGAATTGTGTTGAACCAACGTTTTTCTGGAATTAGAGGTCTTCTAGAAACTCAGGTCTTCCAGGAGTCTGCCAGAAACAGGCCCCGAAGCCAAAATTCTGACTTAGCGAGATTGGCAAGGTGTTGTTGCTAGACAGTGACGTTGATTGTATTATAAAGATAAATAGCCAAGTTTGCCGGATTAATCAAGTGTAACTAGGACTAGTTTGATCAACGTGGTAGCAGAATGGATAAGGGCTGCTGAAATCAAAGTGTGTGTGTGTGTGTGTGTGTGTGTGTGTGTGTGTGTGTGTGTGTGTGTGTGTGCGCGTGTGTGTGGGTGGTGGATGATGGGCGGTTATTTGAAAGCCTTTTTCGGTGAGAGGAGACCCTTTGAGGGCCTTTGAGGTCGTTCCCTCAGGGCGTTTGACTTCCTTCGATTCTCCATCTTGCGCATTAGCTGGCTTTCCTTCAATATTTCCCCCGTTCTATCACCTCATCTGTCAACACATCGAAAAACACACTCGCTGCTTCATTCACTGTGTTGCTTGCTCTTTCATGCAAATTAGACGGATGTCACTGGCTACAGCCTTCACCTTTTTGCCCCAATTTCTGTAATTTCCATTTTTTTTTGTTTTCTTACTTTGATTTTGCCTTCCCATTTTGCTCAGCATCCAGAACTTCGTCTCTCACTTTATCCTTGATATTTTATTCTTTTTGTAACCTTGAAATATTATTATTCTTCTTCACTACAATCTCAGTGAAATTTTCCTTCTCTTATACCTTCCCATACTTTCCCCCACTGTCTTACTTAGCTTGTTCATCTTATCATGACTTTATTTATTCCTGTCTTCCCATTTCTTATGCTCTGCTACATCATCCCCTTCACCCCCACACCCTCCACCACTTCTTATCAAACATTTTTCCTCTGATTATTATTGTCCTCTGTTACCCTCATCAACAATTTCTTTTCTATTCACAGCTTTATCTATTTTCTCTTCACAACTTCCTCTACGCTTCCTTTTCCTATTTTTCTTATATTATTATATCAATTTGTTTATTCTTGATATTTTTTCTTCCCTCCTACTTTCTCTACATCCTTTCTCTCCATTATCTTTTCAACCTTTCAATACAACTTCTGTCTATTGTTATTGGTCCAACTTGGATAAATATTACAATTCAAAATGGAGAACTATTAACATTAATATAGCCTACTTTCAAGAAATTCCTTCACCCGTCAAAATAGTTCTTTACTACATTAGGTACTTTACCCACTTCTCTTCACTGGTACAAATTAGGTAAATATCACAATTATAAAAATATCTCCACTCTCAAGAAATCCTTTTACCGAGCAAGGAAGGATTTCTACTACAGTAGCTACCTACAAAGATAATCCACTTCTATCGTCGCATGAACTAATATAATTTATCCATTTCTGATACATGCGCGCGGGGAATTTTAATTTCTCACATGTGACGTCATTTTATCCAGTCACCGTTCGCTGTCTGGCGTTTTATTGAATGAGATGCTGTTGGTGACAGTCACGCTACACCTGTTATCGGATTATCCACGGCGCACCACAAGTAAAATAGAACGATAGCTGACAGGCTGACATTGAAATTCGATTGCTCGTATAAGATGCATTCGAGGCTCGGCTATGTCTCCTAGAAAAGTTTAGTTCTTTTATAGATTAGCTCTTGAATTTATTGAATCTGTCTGTTGAGTGCAGTCTGCTAATCAAATGAGTGTAAAGGCACATGTATGACATTCTACTAACAGCGAATCAAAAGCAGATGCGCGTCTTACTTCGGAAAAGGCTGCTGAGTGCTTGATAGAATTTTAAAATTTAAAACTTCGTGGAACTTTCAGCATTACCCTCTTCACTCTAGCGATTTAATACTAGCTTTTACACAACTAGATGCTTTATTAGATGTGGGAGGTTATTAATTTTCTCATAGAACTATGAATTATTAGATCTAGGAAGTTATACATTTTTTTATACAACTATGAATTATTAGATGTAGAAGGTTATTAAATTTTTCACACAGCTATGCATTATTAATGTCCGATTCACAAGCGGCAGGTCAAGCCGCGCGGCTCTAGCTGCGCTGCTCTGGCCATCACAACTCTATTCACATAACTATATTATAAGTGTTTACTTTAATATAAGGCCTACTAATGTATAATAAATCAATAAATTGAAAAATTTACTTTTAAAATAATTTTCAAGGTAATTTCACTATTTATTGGTTTATTATACATTATTAGACCTAATAACAAAGTTAACATTTATAATAGAGTTATGGTGGCTAAGGCAGCGCAACTAGAGCTGGGCAGCTCGAGCTGTTGCTTGAGAAACGTATCTTTAGAAGTGGGAGATAATCAATTTTTCCACATCAGTGGATCGTTGAGTCATCCATTATCAGTTCCAAACTTCTATTGCGATAGTTTTAGCTTCAACCATATCACCCATAATTCATAGGATGCTTTCTTCAGCATTACAAAACTCCATCAACAGCACCTAATAGTTATTTCTCACATTGGAGCAGCAATTGAAATTTATAAAATACAAAACGTGTTTGGAACCATTACATGGTGTTGGTGAATACAGTGCACGTCACACTTGATCAAGGAGTTCCTGGGGGAACAACGGCATAGTGGTTTGGCGTTAGCTGTTGAGGGGCCAGGTACATTCATAAAATGACTTTTTACGATCGACGTACAGATTTACGACGCGTTCTCCATTAACCTTCTTTTGTGCGCTTTCGCTTTTCACGTTTTCCCCCCGGATGGAATCCGCAAATTCCAAAAGAAAGCCATTGCTGATGGCGATGCTTTTAAAAGGCTGAAAGCTGCCGGGAGATTATACACTACTGTGACCAACAGGTGGTCGTTTGCTTGCTGGAAATTGCCCATTGTGTGCGAATTTCCAACCGCAATAATAATTGTGAGCCAAATTGAACGGGCTTCCACTTCAGCCATGTTGTCAACACTGCCTTGGACAAATAACATTAACTACCCACGCTCATCATTTGGCTGCTTTCAAGCCTTGCGATATGATCAATTTTCCAGTTCGACAATCCATCAACTCGATAGAATAGTGATTTTCAGTAGAATCATGATTATGAGTAGTAGTAAGTAATAGAACATAATACATAATGTAGTAGTTTTAGTACATGTTAAGAGAAGATCGGACAAACAGAAGTGAACAGTCAAAAAGACTTTGGACTGTTTTCGGATGGGTGACCAGAATATGACCAAGGCGAGTGAAACTCGCCTTTATGGGTACCGTAGGTCACCACTAAGAAAGCCATATTCATTTTTTTAGTAGTAGTCAGTAGGTTATAGTGTATAGTATATAGTTGTAAGTAGTAAGTCTTAATTTTTAAATGGATATGTATGAATGAATATTACCGTATTTAATGAATATGTATGAACCTGTACTGGGTATTGGTCTCTCGGTGAGGTTGATCTATCGGTGAACGTGATGTTGAGTCACGAACACTGTGTGAACTGCTCTTGAATGGGTGACCGGTATTTGGACAAGTACACATTGGTGAGATGGAACTACCGTTAAGGGTCTCCCCACCATTAAAAGCCATAAGAATATATATATTTGACGAATCATATTGATAGACTAGGTGGAATAAGATCTTGTTATATTCTAATATAGAATTTTATTTATTCAATTCTATCATAGAATTGATCACGCAGTAGTGCGCTGTACGGGCTTCTGTCAATGTAGCCTCTAAATTGAATAATTTGGAAGTCTTATGATTATGTCATGGGAGAGGTTACATACTATGATGTAGATCATAAATAGGATCATCTGAACTGTTCAACACGTTTGTCCATAAAGTACACTTCATAGAATGTAGCCTTTCCCATGTCATCATAACCATGTTATGTCAAAAATGTAAAAATTTCAATTAAGACTTTTCATTGACAGAAGACCTTAGGCCTATATTGTGCTTTCTCCATAAGAATATAGGATTACCTTGAAAATTATTGTAGGATTGCCTAGTAGAACAGTCTGTATCTATAAACCGAGAACGGATGGTTTGAAACTAAATTTCAACTCTGAAAGCCATCAATCCTTTGTATTGATATGATATGCATAATATAATCTATTGCTGAATGATTTATACTTTTATCCAATCATGTATTGGTGAAATTGTATCTTTTATTTGAATAGATAACGTCTTTATTATTGTCTATTGTAGAAGAATAATATTCATGGTAGAGTACTCAATCAACCTCATAATGCTCGTGTTCTTTCAAAGTACTCACCATTAATTAATAAAAAAATTACATTTCTCATGAAATAACGTGTGAATTTCAGATGAAAATTATTCAGTTAATTAAAATGAACGATCTATAGATGAAAATTGAGGAAAAAATTATTTAAAAATTTATTCTCATCTACAGATTGGCCGAGAACGTGAACGAGTCATATGAGGGAAATCTGCATCTTGTGTTTACATGTTTCTGTGAAGTGAACTGCCCACTCTAGACTCGCATTCCAAATCTGCTCAAATAATGATGGTCAGTAAGCATCCTTTCAACATTGGTATTTTCCAGTTTATTATTTATTATTCATTCTCGGTGAATGTAGCCTATAGTATGTTCTGTAAAGAAGTTAGGATCCTTAACAACCCTTGATCTTCAAGGTTCCTAAGGATCACTTATAATCCTTACAATCCCTAAGGATCCTTAGAAGTAGAGTAAGTATCCTTACTCTATCATAGAGTGAGGGTTGAAATTCTTCCTCTAAGGAAATATGCAATGATCATTCTAATCATGAATGTGATGTGTGTAGGCTATAATTTATAATGGATTAACTATTATTACATTGCTTATTTATGCACTTGAACGACTTTCTTACAATTCTCATAGCAGACTGGGTGACTTGCAATTCTGCAATGAAATATAAATGATAGAAATATCTTTTTTCAATATTCAATTATAAAAAGCATTAATTTGCACAAAAAATTCTATTTTTAGTCCTAAAAAAGATTTCCCTAGGCTATTCAAATTATAAAAGTTTCAACTCAATCTGTTGGTTCTTGATTCAAAGATGACTGTAACTTTGTAATTGTTGTAAATTCAATCTTTTGATAATTTGTTGTAAAACAGTCTTCGTTACTTTTTTATCTATGGTATGTTACTGTGCATAACCTATCTACTATCATGATCTATGCTTAGGGCTCTTTTCATTTACTACCTTGAGACTGTTGAATGGGTGCTTTCGGGGTGAAGACGTCTAGGGATAAAGCACGTTTAGCGCAATTAATCGTCAGCTGTGACCCGGCCGCCATTTTGTTCGACTCCGGAGACGTTGATGTATCTCTGCCTTTGGTCTTCATTTCCTTGGTCCTCGGCTGACAAACGGCCCGCGAAATTTAATTAAAGGACACGCGACTCGAATGTTTGTATTCGCCGCGCTGCTGTCACTACACCTTTATACTCATTACTAGCTTCTCTTGTTCTGAGTTGTGGAAACAGCGTTTCCAAAACAGATTATGACATTTCTCATAAAATGTTTTCAGAAGTCGGCTGTAATTGTTTCTGAGATTTTGCGTATTTTATTTTGGAAAGCTGGAAAGGAACTTCTTATTACCGAGCGAGCTTCGTAGTGAGCATTCGCTCAATCTGAGAAGAGATGCCATCATAATGTACAGTGTATTGTGACGGCGTCTCTTCTTAGCTTACGCAAATTACACCTCCAGTATCTCCTCTCGGTGTCTAGGTTCTCTTCAAACTATTTAAAAGCGTTGAAAATTATTTATATCCAAGGAAATGGTGACTATATATCGTAGATATCTATATTATCTTTGTGTTTGTGTACTTGTTGAAGAGACTGTTGGCGTGTTGAGATTGAATAGAGATTATATATCTGATTTTCAATTTAAAAATATTTAATAACTCGAAGACTCAATTTATAAACTAGTTAGATTGATGTTTTTGAATAAGTAAAACTCTGGGACTTGGAGGAAACGGCCTATATTTTTTAAACAAAAATAGTTAGTGAAATCCGAATACATCTCGAGAAGAAATAAGTGAAGGAAATAGGTAAATATTGAAAAATGGGTCTCTTATATAATGGGGAACGGTTTTTAATTCGATTTTTTTCGCATGTAGGCTACTTTTAATTTTAAAAGATCTGTGCTAATGCTTTGTAAGAATAAAAATTGCCTTAATCTTCAAAGGTATATAAAAATGTGGAACACAAACTTGGCAAAATGAAGGTAGGTTTTTAGGATGTATAAAGCAATGGAAATACAGGGAAATAGCTTAGTAATATTTAATTCCAATAACTTTATACTGGGAAGCTGTATTTAGTTAAGGAGCAGATTGAATCTAATAAAAAGGGTTTTATTAGATTCATTTGAAGTGTTCATTATACATTATATCTCACCTCATTCTTGTTTATCCTCTTCAATTCTTTCATATCTTATTAATTTTCAACATCGAAAGATGATCTTGAATTGTTTGAAGCTGTTTAGATTCCTACAAAATATTACCAACATGACCTATACTCACATAACAACAATTACGGATTTCATTAAAAAAAGTAAATTTTATTCTGCAAAAACTGGAAAATTATTCTCATCAGAGGTGCTCATCCCCCCATGGATAGAAGCGCAATTCCCCCCCCCCCCATTTTAACTGTTTAAAATCAGCCCTCCCCTCCTATTTGGTATCTGAACACCACCCCCCCAAACAAACCTCCTCCTTACTTTCTGGTTGGAAAAACCCAAAAAAGGGAATAAAAAAAACCTGAGTTTTTAGGGATATATCAATGCTTCTGGATAATCAATATCAACAAGAATATTAAACACGTGGTCCAGTAAATTCAATGTGAAAGTTTGGCAATTCTATTTCTATCATTTTTTTTATTCTGACAGCGACTGTTTTCCCATAAGATTAGCATGTGACATGTGTTTATTGCGTGACCCTCATCATCTTATTTTCCATGGAATCAGAGTTTAAAATAAAATTTGATATGATAAAAAATCAGAATAAGATTCGGTTCAGTTCTACGACAACTTCTTGTTACTTATTATTGTTGAAACCTTGAAATTAATTTCAAGAAAGAATTAATTACAAGCCAAGCATCACACTTGTACAATTAAAACAAAGATTTTGATCAGTTCTATTCGACACTAACTATCTGTAGGGTCCTTGAATATTCAAAACTGAAGAATTTAACGAACTAAGCCTGACACCTGTACAAACGAAATAGAATAAGATTCTAAGTGGGAGAACACATCATCACATCACCATCTCTTCTTACCATATCTTATTGCCCCAGCCAGCACATCAAGTATTACAGTATATTATACGTTAGTTTTGGTCAATCATGGTAAACCATATCAAGTGATTTTAAATACGTAGAACATTCTTACTAACTTACATTATTCATGGAAAATATTCAAATGAAGAACTTGATGAATATGGGTTGTAGTTGGGCTAAAACGACTTGTTGCTGATTTTTATTGATTCCATTGATTAACGAGTGGTTTATGGCCTTTTTATCAATGCATCAAAAGTCCACAGAAAGTTAATGATGTACATTTGGTATAAATACTTCCCAGAATTGACCTAAAATTTATGTGCACTGACGTAGAATATAGGCTAAATCGAAATATTGAAGAAAGAAACTGAATGAAATTCAGTAAAAGGCTCAAAGAGCTATGCTACTGATTTTTGAACATGATATTCTGCTGGAAAACTGTATTATTTAGGTCTTCAAGGGATAGCTCTCAAGCTGCTACAGTCGTACGTGAGTGATCGTAGGCAAACAGTAAATTCAAACAATGAATTATCCATGTGCAACCTTCTTCCTCATGGTGTACCACAAGGTTCAATACTAGGACCATTGCTATTTCTTGTAATGATGAACGATAACGATTATTGTGCTCAAGCTAAAGTAATTTGCTATGCTGACGACACATCAATGTTCTCTGTAGATTCAGAAATCTTGGCACTGAAAGAAAAAATGTCCAACTGTCAGGAGGAAATAAGCGTATGGTTTAGGGCAAATAATTTACTTCAAAATAGCAGTAAAACACAACAAATAATTCTAGGTTTGAGACAAATAGATAAGGATAATCTGGAATGTGTGAAAATTCTAGGGATTCATCTGGATCAAAAATTGACAATTAAGAATTCTAACCATTGAGAATTGGGGCACACATATTGATAATGTTTGCTCCAAGTTGAGTCGGGTCTTATACCTCTTACGCAGCTTGAAAGAATATGTTCCACAACATTACCTGAAAATGAGCTACTTTGCTTTCTTCCAAGGTACGTTTTCGTATGGTCTATCATTATGGGGTTGTGCTACCGATGTACATAAGATCCTGGTTCTCCAAAAGAAGGCATTGAGAGTTATTTACAATGCCAATCATTTACAACACTGTAAACCGATCTTTAAAGAAAATAGAATAATAACCATTCATAGCTTAATTGTATTATTACTAGCTATAAATGCAAAAATAAATTTGGACTCTTTCCTCTGTAGAGAGGATTTCTATGAACATAACACGCGATAAAGACACAGCGTTGAAATACCTCATGCCAGGCTAAGGAGAACCCAGATGAGTTCAAGAATAATTCTATTAAAAATATTTAATAAGCTTCCCTTTTCGGTGAGGTCAATTCCGTTGAATCAGTTCAAACTTAGTCTGAAAAATCTACTAAAAGATAATCCCCTCTATTCACCATCTGAATTTCTCAGTATGAATAATGGAGCGATTCAAAGTTATTTCTGAAGTGGGTGTATTGGCAATTTGTAATGAATGTCTGAATATTTGATAATATTTTCATGTCATCTTGTTGATATGTTTTTCGTATGTAATATGTATTATCTATTACCGTATTGTTATACTGTTTATTGACGTTTTCAATCGTACATTGTTATGTATTTAAAGGAATAAAACATATTCTATTCTATTCTATTTTGATTGATTTTAACAAAATTCATCGCCTATATTTTCAAATAGGCCTACATATTGGCATTAAATTGTCAATATCTCAAAAATTATCAGCATGCTGAGTGTGTTTAAAAATATGAAAATAGTTTGTATTATATTCTTTAAAGAGGATTAACATGGTTACTTGATACTCATCCAAACCACTGATGTTAAACTCAAAATTAATCTAATTTGAATAAATTCATTACCTCAAGTACTCTGAGTTCATTCTCGCATGTACCGAGAAAAATGCTACCATTTGTGCTTGAATGCGCCCGATTTGAGATGCCAGTGATGGGGAGAAGTCGCATTCAAGCTCAAATTGTGAAACATAATCATAGTCTCCTCTATCAAATCATGATTTTATAAATTAAACTTTATTACGAAAAAAAACATTAATTTCATTTTTATACAGTAGGCTAGCCTACTTTGAATCTGTAATAAAAATCCATTGAACCTAATGCGTTTTGATTTGACAGGCAAGTTTAGTTGGACTTTTAGACGCGCACTAAGAATTTTGTATATTTCAACTTCCTAAGGATACGCCCAATATTTTCTAACTCTTTTTCTAACCCATTTTTCTAACTCTTTTCTGCATCTACGTAACTTTTTCGAGAAGCAATCAACAGAAAATTTTATAATTTTGGTAGAAAGGTTTAGCTCAGTTCCGCCTCGATGAGCTGAGAAGAATGAGCTATGAATTGTTGAGATCCGATGATTTTAACAATAGTTAGAAGTATCCTTGGATTGAGATCCTTGAAGGGTCCTTACTATTGAACATAACCAAAATTCAGGTCGGTAAGTTGAAATCAATCTGAAAGACATTATTACCAGGGAAAATTCCAATACAAGTCCGTATAAATCTTTTTGGAGACCATTTTCCACCAAAATAGGGGTTTTTATAATACAAGGATATCTTTTTACTGCCATAGTTCGAAAACTATACAGGTAAGAAAGGTATACTTGGTCTTAAATCGTAGAGGACAAAATTATCCTCAGAGGGATTTTGATTCACACGATCCAAATGAATAAGTCAGAAGATCTAAGCAAGCGAAAACTAAAAATACTCAAATTCTTATTTTTTTTGAAAATCTGTCTCTTTTTTGAAAAATCATAACTCAGTTCCCACTTCCCAATAAGGATAGAGACATGAATCTGATATTATTCTCTTGGAAATTTAGTTTACTAAAAAAAAGATATGAATGATTTTTTGTCCGATGCTTCGTTTTGACGGAAATCATGATAGACTAAAAAACGGAACCGAAATTTCGGCGGCCATCTTGAATTACAAGAAATGCTCAACTTTTACAGCTTGGTATCACTCGGATTCGGAATCTACACATCAGAATCAGTCACAGTCGATCAAAAATCAACGATATACCACAAAAATGGTTACCCTTTTTTTGCATTTGGCACCCAGACTATAAGAAGAGTTTTTACGAGTGTTGATAATCTATGAATTCAACACAAAAAAATTATGGGGTCAATTATAAATCTCTCCCAAACTTATAAGGTACAGGCCCACGCTGCAAATGGAATCCCCCTCGAAAATAGAATAACTATAGTATAAAAGAAATTATGTGTTAATAGTGAATGAATATGAAAAGAAATAGGCTAATTTTGGGGCTAATCGTAAAAATCCCCCCCCCTCAACCCCAACTTATAAAGCTGAAAATATATTTCTCCTGACAATGTTATAAAAGGATATCAGAAATAAAATATTTTACGAATGCTTGAATACAACAATCTAGGTATTATTATAAAAAAATCCTCCCAACTTATAGAATATGAGCTGAAAAATAGAATCCCCCCCCAAAAATCGCAGAAGCGCATTTGCGCTGCTGAACCCCCCTCTGGGCACCCCTGATTCTCATTATTCACTCACAAATTTGAGTAGACCTTGTATGAGCTGTAGCCTACTTATTATTGTTTTTACTTTTGAACCGTAGCTTGGAACCAAAACTGAGCTTCTTCGCTGCTGTAAACCAATACTAAAGTTTTATCAGTTGTTTAGTCTTGTTCATTTATTCTTTTGTCTTATCCCTGGGCACGTGGCTCTTGGGCTGGATCAACAATAAGCCTATCTCTACTACTCTCGAGCATCCTATGCTATTCAATTCACCCGAGAATCTCAACCAGATTAATTCCTTCAATCAGATGCAAAACTTCATTGAATTAGCATTCGGTAGACCACCCATCTGTTCTCATTAACCGAGTTGACGCTCATTAAATTACAATTCCATTAGGGACTTTCCATTTATTTGACAGAGCACTGTGACAAAATCGTTACCATTGCGACAACCTGAAGCAACGAATTAATTTCCTGTCATTGGGTTAAAATTATCGCAACTCCTGCACTGAAAACAATGTATACTCATACAAGATTGCTTGGATAATTTGTATGTAACTTGGACAACTTTGTTGGAAAAATCGTGTACTGGGATCGATTTTCAATTGTTCATTATCATTGAAGCAATAGAAAACCAATATACACTAAGAATAAAATGAAAGTTTTATCTGAAATGAATTATCTAAAACAAAAATAATTTTATCTCAAAAAATGAACAAATAAGTTGACGATTAGTACTAATAGGTTTTTGAGGAGAGAAGAAACACATTCAATCCATCATTGAAAATTATTACTTTGTAAATTTGATTCAGGGTTGAATGCTTCCGTCATGCATTTGAATAATTATGCATTAGACTTCAAACAAGGGTATCGTGTGACAAGTAAGCATGCATTTGCATGCAAGTCCTACTTCCGATGAATTATAATGCAATCTGGCTCGAATTGGTTTCGAAATTTGTGTGTTCAATCAAATTCAAGATTGCGATTTTCAACCGATTTAGCCCCAAAAAATTATAACAATTTTCAATATTATGATTATTTTTTAAAAATACTTCGTCAATTGCCTTTAAAACTTGCCGAACTTGTTTGGGGAGGAAAAAGGAGAAGAAAGCAAGACGTTTTAGAAGGGGAAGAGGTTGGGGGGGGGGAAGAGAAAGAAAGTAAGTTCTCCTGGGAAATCAGTTACTTAGTTGTGGTCAAAGTGGTGGGTGGAGGGAGGGCACCAATGATACACACATGGCAACTACCTTTGTTGTTAACAAGCAGTTGCTTGCACCCCGCGACGTATTCACATATTTGCACCCATGAAATTTTGAACGAGGTTACTTGAAAACATATATTACACATTGGTAATTTTCAGTTCGGCAAATAATACTCATAGAGATGCATGAGAGGTGAATGTATTGATTGGAGGAGTAAATATTTGTAGTGTAAGCCTGTTGTATTCTTCTTTTTTAAAATTGTTGAGTAGATGATGGTTAAAATCATAATTAATAATAAAAAATAATCATAATCATTCATTAAATCTATCAATCAAATACCAAGGTGAGTACAAATGGCATAATGCCAAAAACTGTTCATCAACCAATTTATACTAACAACTCAGATTAAGGATATGAGATAGAATAAAACTTGAAATTTAATTTTAATTTCAAAGACGGAAGACGAACAATATGAAAGACAACGATTATGAAAGATAGATGAGATTTATCGACTTTTCCTCATCTATAATGTTTTATGTCAATTTTTGCCATTGCAAAAGTCTACAACTAATTAATGGATGGAATCAAATCAACTACAATATGTATTTATAATGTTGATGATGCTAATTACCTGGAATATCCTAATCTACATCTCTCTTGTGAATAATAATTGACAATCGACTGCAATATGAACAAATTAACAATATTGACAAATGTAAAGTGTAGAAAATTTTAAAATAGCATTCTTGAATTTATATTCTAAATTAACTGAATTATTAGATAATAATTGAACAATTGTGAATATGCAAAAATCAATTGAAATGCAAAAGCTTCTCCTGAACGCAACGAATAAAATTTGGGAGTAAAAAAACTGGTCTCAAATGTCTAGGGATCAGTGTAATGTAACTAAGCTGAATCAGGTCCCTACAGTTCAGATAGTGTGCTGGCCTTGAAAGAAGAATCAAATTCATCTCAAGTGAGAATAGCATTAAACTGAACGTCATCTCTACTCGTACAAAAAAAGTCGAATTTCAAAGACGTAAAAAGTAGGTAAGTCTAGTACCATTGTACGATGGAATAAGAAAAATACTGAATAAGATAACACTGATTTTTGTGGGGTGGATGAGATCCATTGATATTCAGTGAATGTAGCCACAGCAGTAGCAGCCGAATGCATGGTTTTACACTTGGAATAGCCTAATGTTTTGCGAAGATAAGTTTCGCTCCAAGTTCAACACCTTATCAACAGAACACATCGTGGATGGAATTTCTAAACATGTTTCCAACATTGCGAATCAGTGTTTAACAGAAACTTCTAGAAAAGTTGGTCTCATTTACACCAAGATATAGCTCCCGAACAATAGTACCTTTATAGGGAACACCCAACTTTAGCTTCATCAAGTATAAAAATTCGAATCTATGGAAATCTTTTATTTCTAAAGTTTTTAAAAATAAGATGAGATTGGAATCCTAGATTTCATCCGTTATTGGCTTGCAAAAATGTAGAAACTCTGGAAAACTGGCAGCTCACACTTTTGTTTTTGTTCATAGTTCCAAGAAATTTGAATACTTCTTTAGCTAAAGTTACAATGCAGTGTATTATTCATGAAAAACTAGTACTACAGTAATATTTATCAAAACTTTTCCCATGTATATGATTGAAATACGCTGCTCAATCTATAATGTGGATTAATTAAGAACTTGGGCTACTTTTCACTTTCAGAATTTATTTCTTGAACTTATTTCCAATAATATTATAATGTTTTTTATTGTGACATAATTTTGTACGATGCACAATAAAATCATAGTTGGGGCTGTTGTAGGATTTAATATTGTTCCTAATGATTATGGGTTTTGTATGTCAAAGGGTTGGTAACTGTTGATTTTAATCAAAGATTATCACTTCTCTTGCAATTATCTCTTGCGAAATTTCCATTTACGAAATTACAATGAATTTATGAAATAGAACCGCAGACACAAAGTCCTGAACATCTCCTTTTCCTAATTTCTAATAGGCCTATTAAGTTGATAAAAAATTAAGTCTTTATGTTCAAATTTACACTTGAATCATCTTGAACCATAAACCATCAATTTAGAATTATTTAGAAGATTTCAAGATTATTATAAAAGCATCGAAAATATGATTAAAATTTTTTGATATATCAAATTTTATATTTATAAGCTATAGGCCTACTAACTAATTATCATAATAATCAATCTTTGCTAGAATTTTTCTATTTTTGAAGACTTCTTCGTTTATAGGCAACTTTATTGTAGTGGGAGTTTAACAAACAAAAGAGTAATAACGCAGCATTAATGTCATTTTGTGACAAGAAAATCTTGCAAGTAAAGTCCAATCCGAATGGTTTTCCCAGAGCAATCACGCACCAATTCGCTGGAGCTTTACGGAAAATCCGGATTACAAGAATCATAACTTTGGAGCTACTCAAATTTGATTATCCGGGGTTTTATTTGTTTGCCCTCGGTGACCTATTGCTCGAGGTCTACTCTCAAACGGACTTTAAATCTGATTCAAACACGACATCACGAAAATAATTCTCATTTTTCTTCCCAATAGGAACTTTCAAGGAACACTGATGTGGCAGAAAGGAATTTGTCAGAATTTATTACTTGATAAATATTTTGTCTAACAAATCTTGATAGGATAGATTATTATTTCTACATAGAAGCATACTTTGTAATCCCATCCAAGTGTTGAATGATAAATTTGGCTGAAATTTGAGACAACTAAAATACTTTAAATGTATTATTTAAGTTATTCAGCAAGGAGGATCTAAGAATTAGGCCTATTTTAATCTTATATTTATCTATTACGATAATATCGCAAACATTGAGAGGGGAAGTAATGTACTCCAACTAAACAATTTTCAGGTTGCTGAATTACTGATCGATATCAATAGCAACATATTGGCAAAAATATTATTGTATGTAATAAGTAAATTGAATTTGACTAACTTGGGAAGGCGTTATGAGATGATCAATGATATTCACTAAATCTATATCTATAAAAGCGAAATGGCACTGACTGACTGACTGACTGACTGATTCATTCATTCATCACCAGAACTAAAAATCCACTGAACCGAATGCGTTCAAATTTGGCAGGCATGTTCAGTTGGACGTTTAGACGCGCGCTAAGAACGGATTTTAGGAATTTTTCAAGGATACTCCAAATATTTAAGTTTTTCTATAGTTTTTCGGCGTTTTCTCGATTTTTTCGAGAACCAATCGGTAAAAAATGTTGATATTTTGTAGTTAGGTTCAGATAAGGTCTAGAAATGTTGTGTTAAGATATTTTTGAATTCTGTTCAAGATTACGCCAGTAATCAGGTTTTTCAAAATTGTAGATGTACTGCGGGTTGCATATCTTCCGCCTTGATAGACCAATCCTCACTGTAAATTCAATGGTTCAGCGAGATTATAGATAAACTCTGATTATAGAAAATTTTGGTTGTCATGGAAAATTTGTAACAAGTTAAAAAATTTTGTGCTCTAAATTTTTCGAAATTTTATATTTATCAGAAGTTATTTTGGTGATCTTTTTGTGCTTTATGTGTCTTGAACTCTCCCAAATTGGAAAAACTTTTAAACATTTAAATATCTGTGGATATAATTTCAAGAAATACCACAATTCCCCTTCAAGGACAATTGAGGTTATTTTGCCGGTGGAACTTCCCTTTGGGACTCCCCACCAAATATGGCATACGATAATAATAGATAAACTAATTTGGAAGATATTGAATCAAGTTTCAAACTATGTCCGATATAGTTCCCAAGGTTACGCTCAATATTAGCGTTTTACTATTTTTCGAGAATAAATTGGTAGAAAATGTCGAAATTTGGTGAACAGGTCCAGATTAGGTCTAGAAATGCTGTATTCAATAAGTTTTGAATCCCTTCTGAACGGAATTTGCAGGCGAGCGAAGCGAGCCTGTTTGTTTCAGCTTACACTGACATAGGTTATGCAGGCGAGCGAAGCGAGTCTGTTTGACTCACTGACACTGCTGATACTGTCGGGGGTCCAGGGGGCGGAGCCCCCTGGCTAGGCGGAGAAGGCGAGCGAAGCGAGCCTGCCGGCTAGTATTATATAAACATTGAATTGAACTTTCAAGTACCTTATTACAATACTGTTACAACGTTACAAGTTACAATAACTTACAATACTGATGCAAACATTAGTTTCAGGTTCGTGCGTAGGTTAAGAAAATGATTATGTTAAGAGAGATTTTATGATTTCATTTTTAATTTTCCATTCAAAATTGTTGTAAAATATTAAGAAACCTGATCTTATTCAGAGAGAATAGAAGTAATTACCCTATTTCGTAATTATATTCCCTTTGAAGAAGTAAATGTCTTATTCTATACCCTCCGATCCTACTTGACTTGAGCATTTGATAATCAGTTAATTGATATTTCGAACCTTACTCCCTGTTCACTTCTTCTGCAGGAGAAGATTCAAGATATCATAAGATTTAAGATAATATCTTATTATTTGTGTCTGTATCACAACATCCATAGGCAATTCATTCTATTGTTATTAACTCAATCAATTCTTTATTCTTTCTTTCTTTACAATTGCGACTTGGTTTCCAAGTATTTTAAGCAAAGGATGAATGAGTGATGATGAATGATGATGATGAAGGTTTAAGATGTAGGTTATATGTCTATCCACAATGTCCACTTTCACTATACTCACAAATTTCAACTCTCAAGAATAAAATAGTAAGCAAATAGTAACCCAAATTGAATTACTCATCGAACAATGGTATAATAAGCACCTTCCTGAGTTGAGATACACAGTAGTGAACGTCTTCAATTTTGCAACAAACCCATGATTAAGGAGGCATTCATCGTTCGGCCCTGCCTTCGTAAAATGACGACGAGATCTTGAATAAGCACAGCCTGGGGCCGAGGGAGAATCTCCTAGTTGGGATCTTGTTGACAATCAATGGAGGAAAACATAGAGCGCTCTGTCACAAGCAGTGACCCTTAAATTTATGCTAATGCTGTACACACAGTGATCTGTTAGGTTTTCCCACGGTTCTCTCACTATCTAAAATGTGATATCACTGTCTTAGAGTTTTGGAACATCGTAACCGTCTTATCATGTCTGATCTTGTTATTGTTTCGTCCGTTTACGACTGTTTACCATCATCCGGAAGTGGAATTCGATGAATTTTGTTACAATAGGTCCTTGGAATACAGAATTTAGTATAGGATCCCATATGTCACAGGATTTGTTGAAGGAAACGTTTGTTCTCTTTCCACATTGTATCCGACCTCATCCTTTTCCTTTTTTCCAATCTTTGACATACAGTTGGGCTAAAATCTCTTGCCACTAGACGGCTGAGTGTTATTAACTTCATTAGAAACATTGACTGCTGCTCTAATCCACTGTCCAATGTGACATTAGTTGCCTGATGTTTAATGAACGGTTCCCGCACTATGCCCCTCGCCTGGGTCAGCTGGTTCTGGCTGATGGCCTGATGCCAAGAAATTTTAGCCAAACTGTACTTCTATCACCCAATTGCACGAGAATTCAACAGTCAAAGAGGCTGAAAATTGTATTCACAATGCCATTGGTCGTCGCACAAAGTCCACTCCCACTAACCACGCCTTCAGCCAATCGCAAGCCAGCTAAAACAAACCTGAAACGACGTCGTGTTGGTTCTCTAGTTTGATAACAGATGGCGTTGGCTACCTTATAACATTCCATTGTAATGTGAATGCAAGTACAAATATATCTATTTTTTTCTTGTTTCTTCACTACATTCACGATGTACGTTCAAGTAAATGAACGTACACTCCAACAGTTATATTAATGAACACTCCAAAACATCCTTACAAATAGTGACTTTTGTAGAAAAAAATCATGTCATTTTTACAAGAATAATTTGCTTTCGATCTTACACGGTAGTCTAAAAAATATTTTCTTGCAAATGTATACTCTTCTTTCCTTTTTCAATTATGTTGACATAATATTCATTTTATGTATGTAAATTTCTTACTGGTATTCATGACCCACTTCTCATTACTTCCGAGAATAATACTTTTGGACATTTAGTTATTTCGGTTATTACTCAGTTCAGCAATTCGATTTTGAATTTAAGATATTGTGCCAAATATTATAATATTCAACATGCCTCACATCACTTTATGATTGAGCAGCTTGATACAGAACCTGAACAAGTAATGGATTGATGACGATGACATCAAACTCATTCAAATTGAATGGAAAACCATAAACCACTTTTAGAAAGCACTTTCCTTGAAGTTAAAAGCAAAAGCTATCATCGAATTCATACAGTTAGTTACCAATCGACCGAACAGATGTAGGTAAAGTTTCAGGATGTGGTTCAATAAATTGGTCATTACTGATGCAAACTCCTCGAACAAGATGAAGTGACAAGTTAAGACCACATAACATCGTACGCGATGAGCCCCTGTCAATTTGCAACTGGAATTACTCATAAATAGTGAGTTGAAAGTTTCATACGAGATTTTAGTGAGAGAATCGAACCCAAGTTTCGATATTGCTGACAGTATGGAAAGCATTCGAAATAAATTGGTGGGCAAACTTATCATGTTAACGAATGTTTGAGCCGAGCCACTCGTAAAGAAGTTTTCAATTGAATTCCGATCAGAATTAGCCTGATGAGTCTGCGATTATAATCCTAGTTTATTTCAGATCCGCACCGTATCTACTGTACTTTCTGATTAGAATGAAATGAATAATTGATATGTGGATCGTGGCCTAAACATACGCCTTTCAGAAGAAAGCAAACCAATCAGAAATAATTTAATTAGAATAAACCTTTCAATAATCATGATGAAGAATAATTTCTATTGTAAAATAGAAAACTTAGGCCTGGTTACCTTAATGTGGCTCAAGCAAAGCTACGGCTTGAATATCAACTTATTGTATACAATCAGTATAGAATCAGATTTTTCTTGAGCTGTAACTTTGATAAAGTTACACTGGGGAAAGCGGTCCTAGAGGAAACATATTATGTACTTCTACTAGACAGTATACGGTACTAAATTTGCTTGTAGCTTCCCAATTCAATCCTCAGTTGTTAGCATACTTGCCTACTGTCTTTACAAACAGACCTAGAAACTAACTTGTAACTAACTAGCAGCTCTAACAAGTTACTAACTGATGACAAAACCATTAGTGAGTCAGAATTGCATATATGTGTCAGTTGGGTAGTTTCTATTTGAACCCGTGGGCTACACTAGAGAAGTACCTAACTTATTATATAAAGTACAACGTTGGTTAATATGCAGTGATTCTGATTATTACTCGAGCGTGCTAAGCATTTCCTTTGAAATCTAGGATACTAAATGTTTGGTATTTTGAATAAAATATTTTTGAACTTTGATACACATGTCTAATAATTGAAACACTGCAAAAACTATTAACGTCCAATCATTGCTTCATTATTATAATATCGCAATATGAATGAGAACAATATGAAGAAACTATTCCTAAAAAATTCAATAACGTGTTTGGGGGAATGAAGAATCTTTTCAGAGCATTCCAGTATATTTTGGGTAATAACATCTCTGAAAGAGTGATTTAATTAACATAGTATTAGTGTATTACCATAATATATAGTACTTTAAACTACCATGAGTCTTCTCACTTCCATTTCAGTTCATAGTTCGTGCAAGCTGAGAAGACATACCTTCACAATACATTTTACATAGTAACGGGGTGTCTTCTCAACTATACCAGAATAATAATAATAATAATAATAATAACAACCAAAATTGGTAACCTCTTATTTCAATAGTTTCGGTGTTAAAGCGAACTTATTCATTCTATCAAATTTTTCAAAATAGATTTTCAATGATTGTTTTCCTTTTGTCTATGATCCTATCCCAAAAAGTGGTATATACACTTCGAATGATGATTCGTAATGAATAATCTCAGTTGAATTATTCTTGATTCAATGTATTCATCCTCGATGAAAGAAGAGTTGCCCATTAATATCTCTCAATACATTGAAAGTTGAGCGCTTTCAATGAGCATTACTCCCCACAATGTCACTTGGTATTCCCGAGGCATCTCTCAACTTGCGCTTACTTCCACAGTAAGTAGCGTGTGAAGATATCGTCAACTTACCTTCAACAAGCGCACTCACTATACCTGCACAGTATTGTGTTAAATTGTTCGGGTGTCAGACAGAAGAAGGCAGTCAGGCAGAATCGAGTTTTGTTAAAGGAAGTCAAATGCGAATTGGCAGTTGAACTCTGAAAATGTCGTCAGCTTTCAAACAACTTCTGGGAAGATATGACTTCCATTTCCGGGAGTTTGAGAGTATTGTACGAACTCATCGATACCTAGAGTAAAAGGTAGAGTTTCACCACGAACGCGACAGGGCTCTTTATCCTCTTCATACATTGGGATCATTGCTTAGGGTGGAAAAAATTTCAATGTTTAACAAATTAATAAATATTTTTAGAAGAGATGAACGCGTATAGTAGATATAAAATAGTAGATATATAGTATGAGCAAGCTGAGAAGACATGCCGTTATCTTGTAGGATTATGGGAATTATGAAATCATAATAATATCTTTCACCAATGGCTAATCGTGTTTTATCATATTTTATTGGAGAAAGTATGAAAAGTCCACACAAGTAAGAAAACAAGAATTAAGATTCTAATAGTCATTCTACTATTAGAATCACACTTGAATGTGTATGCGCTGAATTTTAGAGGCCATGAATAAATAAGAATTGAAATGACCTAGAATAGGAAATGGACAATATAGCTATCAAAATTATTCCAATTTACCTCATGAAAATTCTTCTAAGGTTGATATATGAACAGGCTTTAGTATGATGAATTAGATGAACAATTCAAATTTCTACAAATAAATTACAAGAAAATAATATCTAAAGTAAGTTGTATGAGCATACCTGTAGAGATTATACAGCAACATGAAGGATCACAAGTGATTAATCAAACTATTTTAAACGCTACGAGGAACCTTATCACTGTCAACATTATCGAAACTCCCCACTGAAATGTTTCCACTTTTATTAATTTTTTATCATCTTTCTCGTCCCTTTATTAACTTTTGAACGGCCCAAGAGTATAAATAATACTCTACTCTTACTCCTCACTCTCTCATTCACTAATTTTTTTTTCTGAAGTCATTCATCAAATTCCCCATTTTCCCTGTTTTAGTGAAGTTTTGATCAATAGTACACGTAAGTTGATTTGAAATATGCTCTTGAAGAGGTCAATATAAAATGTGTCACTTTTGACAGATTTTCTAAGTGAGTTTGATCAGCAATGAAATAGTACTCCACATCTGTGGTGGTACTCGCAAAAGGTAGGCTTATTATGATGCGTTTGATAAAATAATCGGTTGAGATTGGACATTTTGAGTGCTTTCACGTAATTTGCTATCGGTTTTGGAGTTCAATTGCATCGTGTATCGATCGCGTCAATTTACAAGTGCTATCCAAAAAGGAACCAGATATTTTGAGTGTACTGCGAACATTGATTTGATAGTGATAGAGTAATGAGTACAGTTTGATGTAGTGCTTGCCAAACTTTGATGATGTAATTGAATCAAAATGCAAATTTTACTTGTGTTGGTAAAATCAATGGAATTATGAATTCATGGTATTTTCCTAGTAATCAATGTAATTGCAGTAAATTTTCCACGTAGATTCACATTGGATTTTTAATAATAATTTTTAAATATGTCATTCAAGTTTTTTATTTAGTTATTTCCTGATAACATAGTATTTGAAGACTGACTTCCAGTCAATTAGGAATTGGTTTGTTGGATTTTGATTCATCCATACTTACTTTACTTACTTTATCTGGCTCTACAGTCCTGGGTGGACCTTGGCCACCTCAACATAATTCCTCCACTCGTCTCTCTGCTGAGCGCTCCGTCGCCAGTTCACTACGCCAATCACCCTAAGATCGTCGATTACGTCATTCAGCCATCTTGTTCTGGGTCGTCCTCTCTTTCTTGTTCCCATCATTCTCTCATCAAGCAGTTTACTAGGTACTCTTTCATTATTCATTCTCGCCAAATGGCCCAGCCATTCTATCCTTCTTGCTTTTATAAATCTTATAATGTTTGCTTCGCCAATAGCTTCATTTATCTCACTGTTGTATCTGGCCCTCCACGCTCCATTATCACATATAGGACCCCATATCCTTCTATAAATTCTTCTTTCAAAAGTCCTCAGTGCTTTTTCATCCTTTTTTTAATATAGTCCACGTTTCTGCTCCATAGGTTACCACCGGTCTAACTAGTGTCTTGTACATTTTAACTTTGGTCTTCCGGGTTATGAGTCTGCTTTTGAATATCCTCTGGTTTGGAAAAATTTGCTTCATCCATACATGAGCAGCATAATTCACAATAATTGAGTTTTCCATTTGTTCCTTGAAGATAGATCTGTCAATCGCAATAATCTATAACTCCCAATAAAGGTTTTTGTTGATAGGAGTCCATCTTTACTTGGTCATTGCATGTATCTTTGGTGGGATAAACTCTGAACTCTAAATTCAGAGTATAATATATTCATAAGAATCAATTTTTAAATTTTTTTAATAAGTAGATTTTTAATTTTTCAATAAGTTTGGAGCTTTACCAAGCCCATGTAATTTGGATGACATTATGTGTTATATGGACACATATAACAAGACATATAAGACATATAAGAAGACATTCCGGCAAGATGGGAAAATGACTCCAGCTCGGTCAGTTCTACTATGTTGAGAAACATACTAATAGTCGTAATGAACTACTTCTATTTTTCATAATAGGAGTGAATAGTAAAACAATTGTAGCCATAGAGTGGTTTCAATGAATTGGAGCGGCAGAGCTGATCTCAGCTGTGCACTATACAGAGTTGGTACTCTCCTGAGAGATTCTGGCGCAGTATAGGCAACTCCTTCTAACTGACTACGACTGCTATAGTCTGTCCAAAAAAAGAAGACCCTCTGGCAAGATGGGAAAATGACTCCAGCTCGATCAATATTGGTTCAAAAAATACTGATTTGTTCTCAAACTGTAGATCAGAATGTTTCCTACGATTCAGATCAAATCAATAAGTTTTGAACCAATATTGACCGAGCGAGCTAGGATCATTTTCTCATCTTGCCAGAGGGTCTTCTTTGCTTGGATAGACTATAGTCTGGAGACGCTCACAAATATAGATAATTACTAATCATGAGCAGTCTATTTTTCATTGATTGTTCTTTTTATACTGAAGCTTGTTGCCCACTGGAAAAAAATGATTAGAAAATATTAAAGAAAATTATTATTTCCTTCTATTTATGCCCAATGCAATATTTTATCATTTTCCAATAACTTAGCCTACCAATATTATTTTTCACCAGTGTAAAGTAGGTCTGATGACCCAATTTAATGGACTTTCAATTTCACAGTGGATAATCTTGGGAATTTTATTGTTACCAATTTAATGTTTGAATAATTACCATTATTCATTAACCTCTTCTTATTTTATAATTATAATAATCCTACAAGTAAAAAACCATGCATTAATCAAATTTTCTTAGCGAAGAAGTTATAAAACAGTTTATTAGTGATGCAGCAAAAGTTTATTCCAATATATTTTCTTGTCTTATTTTATACTAAATACTCTCAATATTGAAGGTCAGTGAAGAAAAACCGCTCGCGAATCCCGCCCAGCCATTCTACACGTAGCGATAACCACAAACGGCAACTCAAGTCCGATCTATTGTACCAGTTGCGTCGCGTTTTTTACGCTCATGTATAATGGCTCAACGGGTATCTCGCGTGTAGGTTGCAGATTTTTTGCCGCTTTGACGCGTGAATCACGTCGCGTTTTTCACGCTCGTCTAGAATGGGCATTATAAGTTATTATAATGTTTACCCAATCTTCTTCCAACCTATCCAGATCAGTATTACATAACCATTCAACCTTTTCCATGCATAGAGTTCAAAGAACCCATCAATTTATTGATTAGTTTGAACAATGCAATCTTGTTGAAATCCGTTTGTAGGAAAATTCATTCGTGGAGGAAGTGAATCTCATTCAACCAATTTTTCCTCTAGTACAGAGGAAAAGGGAAAGTTTTCCCATGTTTCGTACTACAATGGCAATGTCCAGGACATTTTGTGAAAGCCATTCTAATTTTTCTTTGTTGAAAACACACCCTGCAGCTTGAGAGTGTAACTTGGAAACTGGTCCCAATCCCAGTCAACCATGCAACCTCAATTGATAAAGTTGTCGTCGTCAGTATGTGAGTTGAGAATTCAGAGAAAATTGAAACCGACTCAAATTGTTTGCTCTCTTCTTCACTTGTTCTTTGTCTAATATTTACTTCACAAACGAACCGGCCGTACGCGAAAAATAACCTTCACAAAAGCATAAACGAAAAAATATGGTCGGTCCTCTCATATGACTTTCCATATTTTTCTTTCTGTATAAAAAAAACTTGATTTCTAGTCTTTCTTGAACTTATAACGATGATTTTTTATCTCGTAATGATTCTGTAACTACACTTCTCATTCATCTTCATCCATATATATTGGTTTGTACAATTTTGTCAGTTATATTAATTGTTTGAACTTATTTTGACAAATATATATTCTGAATATACTTTTTCATTACATCAGTCACACATAAAATATGTTGTAAGAAAGAACAGACAATCAGACAACCTGGTCCATTATTTATATCCAATACATAACTTTTTACATTCTTCCTCTCTATATAATACTTAAAGAGAGAACGCACTTGATAAAATATGTAAAGTATGTTATCAAAATTTACCTGTCTATTTTTTCTCTTAACTTAATATATTGTTACCTAATGTGACTTCTCAAGGTTTGTAGCAAGGTTCATGTGTGGATTTGAGATTGTTAAAAACTATTGCTAAACGACATGTGCTAAACTATTGGATTGAATCAGTATTTCCAACTTGAAAGATAGAAAATATATTCAATTGCATAGGAAACTACTATTTTTATACAGCGAATCTGAAACAGTAGTTTATTTGGGGTTAATCGATTTCCACGTTCGAGCAACTCACTAGAAGCTATTCCAAAACTGACGTCTTTAAAATAAATAATATTATCTTCTAAAGGATGATGCCAATTTCCATGACCTTTCCTCTACAATCCACATTTATTCTACTCACAGTTACAATCCTAACACCCACAGTTTTCCGACTACGAATCACTTCGGGGTTTAGTACTCGAGAACTAAATATTAGTTAGTAAGTAGTGTCGAAATCCCAAAATACAGCAAGTAGCATTGGATGGAAGGATCTTAATGAGATGGGCTCAGATATAATGAGGCAGGAAATTAAATTTCGTCGACGGTTTAGTGGTCGATCAGAGAGGATTTGTATTGGTGCCGCAGCTCAACTGGTTGAATAATCAGTCAACCGTAGGACGAAAATGGTGAGAGTGAGAGAGAGGGAGTGAGTGATGTAGAGACTGAGAAAGAAAAATAAAGAGAGAGAGAGAGAGTGAGTGAGTGAGTGAGTGAGCAGTTGAATCGCCGTTGGCGACAACCTGATTTTGATCATTTAGCAATCGCTGTGATAGCAGGGGCTTACAAAGCGTTATCACACATTGACTCTGACTGGTGTAAATGATGGTACGAGAAAGGATTACTGTGTGAGTCAGAGAGATAGAGGCAGAGTTTTCGTGACAGAATATGAGATCGAGTGAGCAAGAGTATAACAGTGTGAGAAAGAGTGAGTACTGACAGTACCGGCAGTAAGAGAGAATGCTGATTGCAATCCTGATACTGTATTCTCGTTCAATCCTGAACTATTCCAAATCGTTACAGTACATCGCATTTTGCTCCCCAAATGTAGCAAAAACTATTGGCAGCTAGATGCTTGATTTGGAATTGATTAATGATCTATAAATCAACACACAATTTGATGGCTTGATCGCTTGATGGCTTTCTAAATGTCGAAAACAATTTTCATCTGTGAATAGTTTGGTAGAATCCAAATATATAGCTGGTAATTGATAATGCAAATGCAATGTCCATCTAGTCGATTTTGATCGAAAGTTTTAGCCATTCTGTGGCAGTTTAGGTTTGATTGGTATTGTTAAATACATTGAATTTGATGAAATGACGAATTTATTGAAATTAAATAGATGGTTCATGATTCTTAACGAGTTGATATTCAATTATTAATAAATCTAATAGGTCCCTCTTGACTTGTATCAAGTGAATCCTGACAAAATATTCTGATTGAAAACTGAATCATTAGTGAACGGTCAATAAATTATGAACCAAATAGCAAAACTTATTAAACCATTTTTTGAAACAAATTTGGTCTCTTGGGTTCACAGGAAAGTTTTTTCCTGGTGATATTTGTTACGTAGATTTATTATACCATATATTATTAAAATGATTAGTCAAATTGTTAAGAAAATTATACAAAAAGAAAATAATCTAACCCTAAATTAAATCGTTCATCAGTTTGTGACGTTTTAGGTGTCCATGTATGGTGTATTAATATCATTCAGTGTAAAGTATGTGCTGTGCAGTGGTGCTTGATCATGTGGCTGTTATTGGCTGAAAGTGCTTTCAACAGTATTTCTCCACTTAGTTGCCCATCCTCTGTTCCTTTTTTTTATCGAAAATCGGGGTAACATTGGAGAGCTTCACGCAATCTGAACTTGCAAGTGCGAAAATATAGCTGGAAAAATAACGCTTGATTTTGATTACGCTCTTGGGTGTAGTTATAGTGACTATATAAGTCACTGTAGGTGTAATCACTGTCTGGTTCCTGGTTGCATGGGATTTGCAGGGATGCAGGCGAGTGAAGTGAGCCTGTTTGACTCACTGACACTTCTGATACTGTCGGGGGTCCAGGCAGAGAAGGCGAGCGAAGCGAGCCTGCCGGCTAGTGAATTATAATCGATGGTTCTCCTAGATTATTTTAGTTCTTATCCAATACTTATTTTCTCTTAGGCCTGGTGTATTCGTTAAAACTTTGAAATAATAAAAATCAATTACACTTGAAAATGGCTAGAACGCCGAAACATGTAGTGAAAAATAAAAATATTAAAAAATGGTGCTTTGATTTTTATTATTTTAAAGTGTTATTCTAGTTCTGTCTGGTCTGTCTGAATAATGACTTTTATTACTTAAAGCAAGAGTTTTGAATATAGAGGTAAGGATAAACTGACTTACTTCTAGAGTTACTGTTGTGTCTCATCCGGAATAACAAAATTTGAATCTCACTATTCATGAGGCGGATTCACACTGTACACAAACCTACTTGAAAAACTATGTGTAGGGGACGTTTGACAAGTGGAAATCTATACATTTGTATCATTATGTCGCGGGGCTCCAATGTATTCATATTTATGAATTCATATGTACGATGTGCACATTCATATTTATGTTCAACTCAGAACGCACACGTTTAACATGCTAGATTTCCACTCATACGTGCGTATTATAATTTATGTACGTGAATTTTTCCAGATGCTGATTGTAGCGCGTGCTCCTGTTTGAAAAATTGAATCATAATTTGATCGTTTGCATTGCGGAATCACGATTTGTTCAGACAGTTGTTGTTATAGTTTGTGCAAGCTGAGTAGGCACGTCATTACAATACACTTTACATGGTAACGAGGTGTCTTCTCAACTTGCGCGAACTGTACTATCATAGTTACCGAAATGATGTGTTTAGAAGCATGTATCGTACTTTCATTGAAGGTTGCATTGAGCCATTAATTAGCAATGATTTAACTGGGGGTTGTATCTAGTGGCATGGAAAAGTACGAGACTGATATTGATTTTAAAAAAATAAAGAAAGTTAAGATTATTGTAGTCAACGGTTTTTACTTTGATTTCTATTATTTTGCAGTTTGAACGTAGAGTGAAGCCGGTCTAGGGCATGGTGAAGGTGAGAGATTTCAATTTGATTTTCCAAAATAAATATAGCTTTAATGCTTACTTTGGAAATACTACGCACCTTTTGTATGCGACAAATTTTGAGACTAATTTTCTTGAAGTGAAATTTGTTTCATCAGATTAAACTGTCTGATATGGAAATAATTAACAGTTTGAGAAACAGTTTCTTCCACTTATAATAAATATAAAAATAAAAAAATAAGTTTTTCAAGTTTCTCCATGTTGTCTATCATCTTTTCCGTTATTTTTTAATTATATTTGGAATTATATTGTAAAGTCGTATTCTTGGCAATGAAATTATTTTTCCTTCAGTTCTTTTTGGGTTCCTTGTATTTTAGTCCTAATAGGATCCTATTTGTTAGAATTGTTTTGTTCGATGTTGTAAGGAATAAATAAATGGTTGAACCGTTCACCTCAATTATTGTTGTACTGGAGAGAATTACAATGATTTAGAACAGAATTGATATAATAATGTATTGATATAAAATGTAGGTAATAATATCCAACTTACTGGCCTATCAGAAGCTTCGTCTCTAATCTTGAGTTTCTGTCTGAGTTCGCCGTTTTATCAAGATAATTGGCTGCTACTAATGAACAATATTTCGCAGAGCTGAATTCAACTGACGAATGACGTGTTCCTTTGATAACTGACGCGGTGACTGACGAGCATTGCTCAACTTGAGACCTAAGTTTGTTTCACATTAAGCGAGCTCGAATTTGGCATGAATGCCACTGTAATAGCTTCTCAGGCTATGGCATATTCCTATTCAAGAATGTGAGAATACGTATATGTGTGTGACAATCAAATTCTACTGAAATAGGTTGCTGATTGTGGGTGGGTGTGTATTATTTGGGATGTGTGAGAAATATTTGCCTAAATACACACACATGCTTAGAAAGTCAGTTTTAATGCCTTAACCAAGTTTGTCTATTCTGTTTGGATTATTAAGGCGTCTTTTCTTGGAAAGGTTTCAGAGAGAATTCAACACTTGACATATTTGAAATAGCTTTTCCAAAGGGAATAGAAAATCTCCATGATGATGTCTTCATTTTGTGAGGTTTCAATGTCTTCAAGTATTCTGTTTACTTTCTTTGTATAAGTTTGCTTGATGATTTCGAGTAAATCCAACACAGGGGTGAACCCAGAAAAAAATTTCGGGGGGTGATATGAAATCAGGGCCGAACCCAAAAAACCCTCTTCTCCCGGGGGGGTGTTGTTGTTGCTTGCATGGCATATCTATAATATATTTGCCTTCTCTCAACAAACAAAATCCTATCTTTTTACCGTGTAGAAAAATTCATTCACTTATTGTTGTGGATAAATTGATTTCATCTGTTATAGTCGTTGTATAGTTGTATTGGACAATATTATTGTTCAGTTGAACGTTGAAGTTCTCTAAGCAGCTAAGCTGTGCTGAAAGATTTTTCCTGTCATTTCGAATCTAAACTGAAGAATATAAGTTCTGTTCTGGATACTATAAATATCACGATGTGATTGGATAATATATATATATATATATATATGCAGTATATTGTATGATAATATCTTAATTCCAAATGTTAACTGTGTTGGAAACAAGAGGTTTTGGACCTGATGAGTCTTCATTACAATGTATATGTGATGAATATGTAATGAAGAAACCGTAATTAAAACGGTTAATATTTATATTAACTTTATATTATTATATAACTATACTAACGTTAACTATATTAACTTTATATTATTATATTAACTTGTATTCTTTTGAATAAATAAAATGGAATTGTTGAAATTATATCGTATAACATAGAAAATCCTAGTATAACATAGAAAATCTCAAAATGAAATGAAGAAGGAGATTTATTCTGAGACACTTTAATCAATATATGCCCAGGTTAACGGAAAAATCTCTGTGAATGAATAATTGTTCTAAATCATTCAAATGATTCCAACCTGTAGAACTTCTCATTTAAGACATTACTCTCTGAAGGGTTAAAAAGAAGCTGCTGTTGTAACACAAATCGTAGCATGAATATTCAACATTCAATGGAAAATATTCTTCTTGCATTCATTTGAGCAAGAAATGAAATATTTGGGCTTGCGATGCTTAGTTTCAGATTAACCTCTCCAGATTTCCCCCGCAAGGGGGAAATTTTAAAGGAAAAGCACCCCAGAACTATATTTTCAGATGTTTTTTTTTTGCTGCGGATGATGCCCACATGAGTATTCCAATTTACTTGTGCGTGGGTAATGGAGTGTGCGAGGGTGATTCATGAGGTGCATAAACGACCATGCCTCTGGTGGGATTCGAACCCACGACCGCGTAGCGCTAGCGGACTGAAGGTTGTAACGCCCCAGACCACTCGGCCACCCCGGCCGGCGTGGTTTTAAGCCTTATTAGTAAATAATTTGACAACTCCAAAAAAGTGCATTCTATCTAGTGTAAGATGAGTCCCAATTTCGGGGGGGGGATATATCCCCTCAATCCCCCCCTGGTCCAACACTTGAAATTTATATGTACAAAATACCCTTTATCAATATAACATTATACAATGGAATTAGAAATTTACTTGGATAATAATGGTAAGGTTTTAATGTGAGTCACTTGATTGCTTTCGTGGCTGTTGAAATGTTATTGTTTGCTGTTGAATATTGTATCATTGTATTCAAGTCTTCTGAGAGTTTTTGCTTTTCAAACTCGTGGTCGAATAGATAACTGATCTTCAAAATATAGTTGGATTTTAGGCTTTTTATGAGGAATGTCTTCAATATTGACCGAACATCTTTAGGTAATATTTGTTCTCAAATAATAATGGATGATTTATAAAGGTAATTGTCTACTTTTATTGGACAATATTTCGTAGAGCTACATAATTTAGTTAATTGGCTTGTTTGTGATGAAATTAAAAATCAAATTAGGATAAATTTGAATTATGAAATTAAAGAATTCATGGATTATCACATAACAAAAAGTAAGAATCTTTTTTGTGAGTCTGTATTAATTAACTCGTTTGTAGAATATATTTTTATATCAATTTATGAAATATTTTATAATAATGTATATCATGAGTGAGTGTTTCTCATTGTTTCTTCTACTGGGTAAGAAGACCAGTAAATGACTTCGTTGATTCGTTTATGATAAAGTTGTGAAATCTTCCAGCCCAGCACTCTGTAAATTACTGGTTTACAGCATTGTTTGTGGAGCACTTAGCCGTTAACAATAACATTTTGCCCTGGGAAAGAGGAAACCGTGTTTCATCCAAACTAATAAAATTTCTCTCGACTTCATTTAATTGTTTCAAAGTTGCCAGAGAAGTCTGGCAAAGGAAAGCGGCGATGTTAGTGAACATAACCCATAATGTTCCACGTGTATTACATCTTGACATCATACTGATATGTTTTGTGATACTTTTGTTTAGTGTTTGTTATTTATCATTCATTTATTCACGAAATCAAAGTACAATATGATTGAATTATCTCCAATAGTTCGCATTGAACACTTCAATACTTTCTCAATTCTTGTAATGCATCTTTGTTCCATTCCAAAATTATATAATTATTCATTGTTTAATTCTAAAATTAAACGTATAAAATAAATAATGAACAGGGGTTTTTGTGCGTAGGTAATGAGAGGGTTGATACGTAGAGATTCGCAGAATCAAAACATGGATTCGCAGAAATTTTCATTTAAAAATCAACTCAAACATTTAAATTCACATAAATAGATGTAGAATTATTCAAGGATACTTGAAGCGATGCTTCCAGTAACTTCAAATATGCTCCATCAGAGCATGGGAAACCGAAATGAAGTCACAGACTCATCTCAAGTAAGTTCTTATCTCATCTCAAGTAAATTCACTGTTACCGTAGGCGGCTTCTCTGTCTTCGAATCATTCATTCTTGGCCAATTCAGTGAATAAATGAATAGTTAATATTATTCAAATCATCATAGAGCTCAGTAATAATTATTATTATAACATCTTGAAACAATACTGAGGGTGGAGGAATCTAGCTACCTGACATACGAGTTGTTAGACTAACTTCAGTTGAGTTTTCCACGAAAAAACAATCGAGTATCGAATTAATGGACCAAAAGTTGTTTAAAACACAAACTTTTTAGGCCTGGCGTATGCTGGGACGCACTTGTGCACACGCAGGCAAGCCAGCCAATCACAGCTCTTGTTTTGTCCTCAAAAAGAACTGTGATTGGCTGGCATGCGTGCGTGTGCACACGTGCGTCCCAGCATACGCCAGGCCTATATGTAAGATATTATATCGATACCAGTTACATTCGTTATAGCTGATAGGCGTTTCATCTGCTCCTCGTGTGTTCCAAAAGCTGATGTCAATAAGATTTGTCATTTAGCTATGCTTAGATAATGTTTTTGAAGTCAAAAGAGACAATAGATGATTTACATCATCTGTTGATAGGTTGGTTAGGTCTCGTACAAGAGAGAGAGAGAGAGAGAGAGAGAGAGAGAGAGAGAGAGAGAGACGAAACCGCTTAAATTTTTGGCTTCAGCTATACATCATTATCAATCTGGTGAACTAATCTACGAGCACCACTATATCATATTCATTACTAAAGTGAACATTTTAGTACCACAAAAGTTGAGAAGATTTATCTTCAATCCTGTAGAAGAGCAGACTAACGCCGTAAAATGTACAGTTTGGACGGGTCAACAAAGGGTCAAACCCATGGAGTTAGAAATAATCAAATATTATTTCTTTTACGGATTTTGTTGTTTGTATCATTTCTCATGTAGGGTAGATTCTCCGAAATAGGAACCGAGTCTATTTGTTTATTCTCAGATTCAACTCTCTAAGTTGTCATGAAATCACAAATGACCTGATAAGCGATTTCATAATCAGTTTCAAAAATTGTCTAAATTGTCTTTTCAATTCATCTAAGCTTTCCTGTAGAAAGGTAATATTCTTCTTAAACCTCTAATCTTTATTAATGAGTATTTCTTCAAACGAATTTTGACATCTAGTTCTTCTTAGCTCCAATCATCCTACCTTCTAATGGAAAATATTAAATTCTGAAGGTTTTCATATTCTGTAAGTGTAATTCGCTTGGTAGCCTCATTCCCCTTCCACTACATTGTAACGATGCAAAACATGAAATTGAATGTTGGATTCGACATTTTCTTTGCCGATGGAAGAAATTTATTATTCATGACTGGTGCTTGGGGCATCTCAACCGGGGGTCTTTCCGACTTAATGGACTACTTAGGATCATTAGCCCGGGATGAAACACTCGACGTGAACTTCACGGAATAGGCTCAATGTACATGTACAAGGTACTCAAGTGCATTTGGATAACTGTTTCATGACTTATCAGACATTTTCATAAGTAGCTGAGAGCGCATTAGTTTCCGGATGTGTTTGGATTATTCAAGGATCCGTTCAAGATTGAAAAGTTCCAGGATGTCCGGATTTTGAAGCATACTTGAAGGTTTTCCGATTGATCAACAATCTCGAGGGCATCCTGCTCACTTCATAACATGGAAATTTGTTGAGCTCCATTCAACTTACTTATACTCAAGTTATAGTAGATTTAGTAGTTAGGCCTATCATCCCTCTCATTAACCACGAACAAGATTTAAGCTCATGTGAGCATCATCCTGAAAAATATATTGTCTTGGAATCATGGCCAACGATCAGGATTCAGGAAGAACCAGGATGATCCAAGATACATGTTGAAACTATCAATTTTTCATCTGAATCAACCAAACATGCAATCTCTTTCACCATGTGAATGTGTTTATCCGTATTGGCAATAGCATTCTAGTTTTTTAAAATCTTCCTCATATTTGTAAGAAAGTGTGTTTTCATAATTTCCAACTTCCTGTCATCCTTCTTACATAATTTTGTTGTTTTATTTACGAGAAGCTCTGAAAAATCTAATACAGAGTTTCTAATAATTCTCTTGTTTGCATACATTCAAATTTCTTAGATTATGCCTCATGATCAATCATTATTTTCGAGTTGATCAGCAAACGTTCTTGGAAGCATCATACAATCATGAGATTCTCTTGAAGCCGTACATTTCGTTATTTCTATGTTATTCTAAACCCATTAGGTTAATCTGAAATTGAATATTGTTGAACACAATAGCTTCTGATTTCCAATAAATGTTTGACAGGTGAGAAACACTCAGTAAGGTAAATACAGATAGATAATCATATCTTGAAGGGCTCGATCGAGTTCCAGGAAGTAAAAAATGAGTGAGATGAAAGAGCGGATTGAAATATCTATCACAACAAGGCTTATTTTATTCCAATTCTAATGTCTTATGTACAGATACAATTTTTTATTCTCAAATGCTAATTGTAGAATTTAGTGAATTGGTTTTTGTATGTTCAATATTGTCTCAAGAGAAGGTTTTTGACAATTGAAGAACCATTGCTTCTTATATTTCTATCTATACAAGTCTTGTATTGTTCCCACTCTTGTCATATTACTGAGGTATAATATTCTTCTCGCAATTGTTATTTTCTTGTGAATTGGAATCTATATGTGCTTTAAACTCAGAAATTACTTTCATGTGGTCACGTTTGGTATTAGGTGTGAAGCAACTTGCTTGTTGAAAATGAAAACTCTATTATTGTTACGCCAACACTTAGTTTTGTGATGATTTATTCTGGTGTGATCATACTATATAGTGATGATTATTTTGTCATCATTGGTCCAATCTTATCAGTATTAAACAGAATGTGATCTGTTTAAATCCATTTCAACTATGAGTACTGGGGATATTATTATGATCTCCTTGTGATTTTTTAATCAGAGTACTATCATTATATTATTGCTTATTGACTTCTGAAAGTTTGAAACAGTATTGTGCATAATATTCCAAATTACAGACTTACATGAAAAAATACATGAAATACATGAAAAATTGAATGAGGTATCTCAGTTTTTAACAATAAATATTGTTACAGAACGCAGCAGAAACCCATAACTAGAGAAAACAATGTTCGTGCCTCCAGGACTTGGAGATAAGAGATTCTTCTAAAATTCGCTGAGAGGAAATTGAGTGATTCAAAGAAAATAATGGAGACACAAGAGGTACGTGATATGGAATTATTAAAATAGATTCAGATGCTTTCATTTCTTGGATTTGTATGGAAATTGGCATTAGAGTACTTGAAAATATGAGATTTCTTTACTCAATCACATGAGCTTTCAAGTTTAAGAAATTCTTTATGAAATTGTACCACCTATAAATTGGTAAATGTTCAAATCTGTACCATTAACTAACCATTTCGCCACCGATGCTCCTTTGAGAATGATTGTGTATCATCCTTGATATAATCCGGAATAATACGTATAATAAAGTAATTCGTCCTTCCTAAATCGTGAGAAATAAGTCGGATAATTTGACTAGAATGAGCAATAGTAGGCCTATAGCCTAATTACCAGTTAACTTAATAACCAAGACTGTTTTCCGTTTGAGTCAATACTATTATGATAGTACTGTTTGAATAATGCGTTGATTCATATTTTCCCTGCATAGGTTGCTTAAAATTGGATTTGAAAGGATTTTGACAAGCAGAACTTGGACTTTTGTTGAAATTTTGCACCCCTTTCAATTACTATAGGTTTGTAATGAGAGAATAGAGAAATTACCTCAATATTGTTGTTGAAGCTGAAACCAGCAGTACGGAAGATTTCACCAAAGCTGATTATTCAGGATTTAGAGCTCACAACGTTCAGTTCTCCTCCTAAATGGTATTCATCTCTTACGTATTTTCAAACAACCCATCACTCAATATGTAACTCTAGTTTTCGTTAGATTTTAACATTTTTCCCTGACAAATAGCGTGATGGGCAAGAATTAGATATGCATGAAATGAATGTAGACGTAGATGCTACTCCATTTTTATAAATTGTTTCTAGTTTTTCAAATTAATAAAGAGAAAACATTATCAATCAATTACAGATCCAAACATTTGTTTGCATTTAAACAATGTTGCAACAAACAATTGTTTGCATTCCAATGTTATAAAACCTATGCGAATGAAAAAATTCCATCTTTATCATTATTTATGCATATAATATAAATGGAGGAGAAATTTCAGACTGCTATGCGCTTGAACAAAGGCTATTCGATTTCACGTGGTTCTTTCTTTGTAAACCAACACTTCCCGTCTCTTGCAGAGAAATTTTTAATCCCTCATATTTTCTGGCATCTGTCAACGGCACCATCTTTCAAGCGTCTTCTAAATATTACTCTAGGTAGACGGTTCTTTTGTTCAGCACTTCCCTCATTGTTATTGACCGAAGTTGAACATTTTCTCCATGATGTTAACGAATAGAGCCATTCAAGAAGTCTGTGGAATTGGTGAGAATGGCACTGGCGGCTCCTGCTAACGAAAAAGGTGAAGTGCCCGTATATTTTACTGTACAGCACTTCATCTGTTTCGTGGGAACGAGCCGCCAATTCAGAATGGAAATCGAAGATTTACTCGGAAAAGTAAAATTTTGAAAAAATTCTTGTGATGATCCTACAACGAGATTTCAAGTTATCATGCATTCAGTTTTCGCTTATCCTTTATGGATCTTTAATGTCTTTACTGTGACATTATCATGACAAATCATAATACCTCGGCACAGATTATTTTAGTTCCTATCAGGTTACACCCAGTAAATTGATAGGATTATCAGTGAGATTGATTATATTTTATAATATAGTAATTCAATGGATTTAGTTTGAGATATACACTACACAATACTAAAAATATTTTCACTTTCAAATACAGCAGTTGATAACACATTCATTCAATTCCATTAATAACTACTTTTGAATTAATACATAACTTATACTTGAACTATTCTCAATCTTGAATAGTAATTATTCACAGATATAACTTTAAACTTGCATTGAATTTTAAATTACGGTATTTTGATCTAGTTTTAAAAAGTTCTGATTAAAAGAGTGGATTTTGTATCATTTTATTGTGAAGGCAATATTTAGAAGTTTTATCATTTACACTTACGTCTAGTTCAATGACCCACTATTTTAAAGCAGAAAGAGTGTTCAAACTATTTCTATTTCGTATTTATTCTAGCATTCATGAGATTCATTTAAAATAAATTTGAGACAAGCTGAACTATTTGTTCAATCTGTAATTAGAAATTCAATTTCAAGCATTTTCCTCCATCATGAACAAAGTTCTATAAAAAAGTTCCAGTCTTTTCCATGGAAATCTGTTGTACTGTAAAACAAAATTTAATACCCTTTGCAGAACAAAAGTTCTTAGCCTGTCAACTACTTTGCAAGTGACAGACTTCTGACCACTGCATTATTTGTTTTCGATTTGCTAAATCGATGAATAACTATTTCAATCAATAACTTTCGAAACCATGAATTGTTCCATAACAACTTTGATTGTTCAATGTAAGTTTGAGCATAGGTGCTTGGACGTAGTATTAGAAAGGCAGGCACAAAAGTTGTTACTTTGGGATTTCGGCCTTCTGTTCGATACAATGAAGTTTTCAATCAGTCTGAGCAACAGCTTTACGCTTCAATAATCGATGTTTTGTTAGCAACTGCTTTTCCTCATCTGAATGGGAAGATATGCATGTGCTATGGCTGTATAGAACTGATAGAATAGCACAGAATAGACGTCTATTCGTAGTGTTTGTGTGTGGTTAGGAGAGTGGTGGTGCTTCTAGTCCGGTTGAACTTTCCTGGTCCAATTGCTCTTCTTAACTCATGTTAAGTCTGTCTGCAGTTCTCAAGTGTGGGTAGTTGAGTTTCTAATGCAATCTGTGTCTAAAAGTTGTTTATTCAGTTGAAGATAATAACATTACCCTGATTGGTTAATTAATCTAGTAATGTCTAAAAAAGTAATCTAGTAGATGTCTAAAATCGGGTTTAATCTCATCTCTAATCATAAACTACAGTAGGTAGCCTACTTCATTTTTTGTGGAAGTATAAATTTTAAAATAAATGAATGAATATTGAATATCTTCTTATTGAAGTTTAGAAGCTTATTGTAAAACGGTGTGTTCTGATGAAAATGTAGTTTTCTCTCCAAAACTTCAATTTTCATTTTTTTGGAAACTAACTAACAAATCATCCTCCAATATAATTATGTGTAATTAATGAATAGTAACATTCCGTTTTTCGTGTGTGATCAACTTCATTCATTCATCAAATATCCTACCAAACAGTTCAATTCTTATAAATTGTGTATTTGGCTTAGAAGTGGGAGGTTAACTGTTTGGTAGGATATTTGATGAATGAGTAAACTTGATGACACACAAAAAACACGGAATGTTACTAATCATTAATCACTCATAATTATATTGGAGAATGATTTGTTAGTTAATTTTCACATAAGTCTACTCAAATCTTTTTCTACTCAAGTCTCTGTTTTGTATATTATAGCAGAACCTCACTTATTCGGATTTTAGAGGATAGAATATTTTAGTTCAGTATACAGGAGGTTTGAATTATCAATGGTGAAGGGTTTTAATAGAAAACACAATTTATAGGTGTTTTGAATTATCGAGGATCGAAGTAGTCAGGCTCTACTGTATTTAAAATGAAGAACAATAAATTACAAGATAATATTCATTGCAGTTTTGAAATATCAACTAAGTTATCACCTCGTTTGAAGGCAAAGAGACAAACCGACAGAAGAATTTATTTGAAAACCAAAGAAACCAGCCTTTTTTAGGAATCCAAAAACATAGTCGATTGAACATTCCATGAAGAGAAAGCCATTTTGCTGTTCTTTATAATATTGTCTTTTATTCTAATACAGTCAGTTGGTCTGGTTATTATAATTATCTATACTATTTTAATAATTAGAATCAGAATTTTATTCTACAAAAGTTAGTTAGAATATCTTCATTCTAATAAAAAATAGACAATTATAAAAACCAGTGAATGGTTTGCTGAATTGGGAATTCAGTTCCTTCCCCCTTTGAAAATACAGGGTGGAACGGGCTGTCTGTTTGAGATCACTTTGTGAATAAGTCAATTCTCTCACGAATAGCGCTCAGTTGCTTCACAAACTTTCCGATCACTTAAAAAGAAAGCTCACCGGAGAAGGTAGCTGCTTTCTTCTCATCTTTAAAAAAGAACTTGCTACGCTATTGGTTCGTGATGCGAAGAGAAGGAGGCTCAATTTTCTATTCCCAAACGTACGATACATTCCACCTACAGTGCTTCTTTTTCTCTTTAAGACACTTTTTACCAATACCGTACATACGTGAGAGTAACATCGTTCTAATTTATTAAACGAAAATGGGAAATATAAAATGAAAAAGTGAATTTTCCTTGAACGCCACGTCAAGATACAACGTTTAATGTATTTAGCTCTTGTTCTGATGTGTTAACACAAAGTAGTTTCTGTTTGAAACTGACATTGACTGAGGATATTTTCAAATAAGCTGATTACAAGTTATATTGGGACTTATAAATTTGAATTGGTGAAAGATTGAAATATCATGGACATGGAAATGTAGTCTAATAAATGAAAATGTTTCATTTTCAAAATATATTGATTCAGGATCGATACAAATTTTAAAAAGGATACTTCGTGATCACGCGTCATTCTATTATAGTTTTCAAATTTGTGTTCATCGTTGAAGTTGAATAAAAAGATCGTTGATAAACCATAGATTTATTAGAAAACCGAGATACCGGTTTCGGTTGCGACACTATTATCAATCTCTAATAAACGCTAGATTTCGATAATATCTAGACTTTTTATCCAATTTTGATAACTACCATAATATCACCTGCATAATTACACAAAAAGTAATAACTTACATTTCAATTCACTTTCAATTGTTTTTAATTCATTTGTATAATTAATTTTCTTAAGAATTTAAATGTCTCCTATCTTTGAGGGAACAAGCCCATTCTTATTTTAAAACACTTTTATCATTTTCTTTAATAACTATCTTTAATTACTACGTTGAAGAGTAGCATAAGTTATGTGGATTGGAATTGTTTTGGTTTTAAAAATAGGAATTTTTAAAATTATTATCAAGCATCAAGTAATACTTTATAATATGGGAGACTTATAATATTTAACTTTCATTAATTTTTTGTCTTGAAATTTTTGAAAATTAGATATGTACCGTACTATAGGTCAATAGCATCACTTATACACGAAAATATTTATTTTCTATCCACATTTTTCTCATCTCTAGCATTCGTTTTTGGAGTTTTAATTCAGCTAAATTCAATTAATAACGGAACGTTATGTATTCAATAATCATCCAATTGATCGAATTTGTTTAATTGACAACACAAATTCTGAATATTTTTAGATTTGCTCTCCCTATAATGAACTTTTAAGAAATATATTCAGTATTGCCAGTGTTTAGTGGTTTTATAATTTGATTCTACTTTCTCTTTGTGAGCTCACACAATGAATTTTTTCCCACCCAAGTATTGCTTTATCATTGGGGAACATCTGCGTTCTCGATTAGTCTCGTCTGTAATAATATTCCATTTTCCATGTTTCAGATGAAGCTACAAGAGATCGGTTTCTTCAAACGCTGTACTAATGATATCCATTCAGCGTGGCATTGAGAAACGAGGAAAGTAATTTTCTCTCTCTAGTGAATCTTGGTGCAAGCTTGTGAGTATTAAAATTATTCGGTTTTCTCAAATTATAGGTATAACTGAATTTTTTTAAATATTTATAAACCAGAATAACATCCATTCCAATTTCCAATCGTCATGTATCGGAATAAAACATTTTTAATCTCCATGAATGCGACATCTCACATCGTCGCGATTATTAAAAGACGTTTTCTATATTATTATTCTATACATTTATCCCTCAAATTTAATACATATTAGACTTTTCCCATGTACTGAACAGATTCACATCCCTCCCATCAATAAGTAGAAGGGATTTCATGAAGTAGAAGCGAAACTTGAGAAAAGTTTCCTGATAAATTTTGTGCACTTCCTTTTTGAGTTGATAGTTATTTTCTTATAGTGTGTTCTGTTTTTATTATTCAATTTCAACCCAACTGTGTCACCATATATTGCCTGTGCGCTTCAAAGCTAGGACTTTATTCTGTACAATGAGGATTTTGTTCGATTTGATGAAGAATGATTTCTTTCTTCAGCTTTTCCTAGAAATACCATTTCGCAGGTGTAACAGAATATTTTACTATATGCCACTAGTACAACATTGTGTATACTTTTTAGTGCATTTCATTTGAAAAAATGCACTATTGGTCTTGCCCTGACAATCGAAAATTTATGATGTGATATATTTTTTACACGTTTCCGAGCCCCTAGAACACGAATCTGATGTCCGTTCAAATTCATATATCTCTATATATATATATATATATATATATATATATATATATATATATATATATATATATATATTTATATATGTACAGTTTCTTGTTAACACGATAACTCCCGAAGGGCTTGTCGGAGAGCGACCAAATTTTGCACAAAAATCATTAGTGTTAATATCTCGGTCAAGTTCGTTAACCAGCCAAATTGGTCCAAGGGTAGGGGGTGAAATTAGGGGATGAAAATTTTGAAAAATCACTACAAATCGACCAATAACGTGATCGTTTTGAAAATTGGTGGGTATAATACCCTTATTATTCCCTACAATTTGAGCCATCAATGAAAAAAATCCAATCAAAAATGGCACAGAAAATGGCGAATAACACAATGCCAAAAATTGTGTTTTTCGAAAACGGCGCTTTTGAATTCATACCCTGAATAGCTCATTATAAGTCATATGATTTGAGCCATCATAGAATTGCATTTGAAATGCACTCTTTCCGACCGCCAGCTGCCGGAGCGAATTTTTTGTACACTTTATACCACAATAAGTAATGCACTTAGAAATACGGTAACCTTGATGTTGTATGCAATAGCTCATGAAATCCTGGAATTGATTAAATTGAGAAGACTATATTCGAATAGGGCAGAGAAAAAAGTTAAATGGCGGATAAGCTATATTTATGTGCCCAATCTAATTTAATAGCACTTTTTCTCATGTTTTTGAAAATATAATTTCATATTCAATATACGTTTTAGAGTTTCTTGAATCGTATTCTTAAAACATACATGTTATCCAGACTGAAATATATTTTTGGAGTAATAGGGGATATCCTTCACAGCCAGAGCAAACATTTTCATTGGTTAAACATTGTATTAGCTGTATGAATCGACTTGGATTTTTTATTCTTATAATTCAAACCTACATAATAATATTCAATATCACTTTATAAATCTTCAATAATGTCTAAATTGGATGGTCCACTTCAAAGAGATGGTCCAGTTCATTAGAGTATTCTATTGAAATATCGTCTTTTGCTCTATGAAATTGGTTACTCAATTGGTTGGTCATAAACTTTTTATCCTAGGCCTATTTTTCAACTTTTGAAATTTTTTCAAACGCCTCAGCCTTCATCTTCCTAATTGGTTCGGTTATTATTTAGGATTTCTAACTTTACTTTTGAAAATCAAGAAAATCGTATTCTTAATAAGACCATTGTTCAAAACTTTTGACTCCGTCAATTATTTCATTTGAAACTTGATGGCAATAGACTTTTACAACTATTAAAGTTCAAATCCTCTCAATTGTTGAGGATTTGAATAGCCCATGCGCTGAATAATAGTTATGTAGTATAATTGGTATTTTCTATAATATCTCTTATATTTTTTCAAAGTAGATATATTTTATTCAAAGATCAGTTTTAAATCGGATGTACACATTATGGAATTCATCATCAATTGTCATCACATGCAACAGTATAGCAACATGTTGTTGATAAAAATTAGTGATGGTAAGGGTCTACTTACGATAGTTGTTAAGCGTTGATCTGTCAGCAGCGATGTGACTGTATTCAAGAAGCCGCGGCGCTATTATACCCCCCTGATACCATATAGCAACAGGTAGGGGTGTAGCGCTCCTGAGGGGTGCTTTTGGTTGGGGGTGAATTCTTCCCACCCCCCTTAGGCACGCGCAACAAACCCTGCCACGCAAACTTGCCACCCACTACAAACTTGGAAGATTGGATATTTTTGAGGGGTTTGAATACTAATTCCAAAGAGTCACTATTGATGTTGTAGAACTGTTCCGTTTTATCTGTAGTAGTAATACAGATCTCGGCAATTTTACACTATTCAAAAACATTTTACAAATAGTTCTTTTGAACGGTAGGCATTTAATTAAACTTCCAAATCAATATATTTATTTAATATTAGAGGTAGCTATCCGAAACTATTCATAGTTTTGAATAGTTGATTGTTGAACAGGTAATTGAAATTACAAAAATAACCGAAAGTAGTTGACCTAAAATTGATGTATTTGACAATTTTTCAACAATAGTTGAATGCCAGTTATAATTAATCAATAAAATTGATAGCTAAATAGTTGAACAATCGAGATTAGTTGATATTCATTTTTTTGAAAGACAGTGAAAATAACTTAAAAATCCTAGTTGAATAATGTAAATAACTGTATGCTTTTTTCAGTCTTCAAATCTCTCAATTGAATTTAAGCGTTTGCGTACCACAGTCTCCACGAGTTAGGTCTGTCCAATCAAGTTATTAAGTAAATTTAAGACATAAAGTAGATCGAGACGCTATGTAACGGAAGCCAAGGGTTGTAATGACCAGTAGTGCTGAGGAGTAAGTTAGTGTAAGACATGAAGTCTCAGTTGTATTTTGATGTCTTTATACAGAGTGCGGCAGCGAATCGGGCGATTTTGAAAAATTGCAAACTAATACACTTGAACAAATGAACTTGAAATAATAATTTTGAAATCATTATTTTCAAAAACACAACTGAGTTGTGCGATCATGACTTTTTTGAATGATAAATGGAAATAATGCAAACAACCACTAATGAAAATTCATCGTAAAAAGTCCATCTTGTCCAAAAGTCAATGTCCTTTTTTCGTTTATTCTGGTATTGAAAAAAGTTACCTGACAATGATCTTAGGCTGTGAAAAAATGCTAATTGTGCTTTCATTGAAGAGGTCACTGTCCCGGAAACTCGGCAAATTATAATTCATTTTGTTGCGAACAGAAAAAAACGAAAAGTACCGATAAAATCGGCATCAAGAAACCAGTAGTATTGTGGAAAATTTCAACTCACTCAATCCTGTTCATCTATGCTGTACTTATCACTATTATTTTCAAATGATCGGGACTTAGTTAGCTCTTTTAATGTAATCCAAGCCTCTTATTTGCAAATACAAATTAATAAGCTAAAATTTTAGTTACATACTTGGCTTAGGTTCAAAAAACTTTTATACATACAAATACAATATCTGGCTGCATTTATTGATAGAAATTTAAATCCTTAAGTTCGATTGCAGAAACGTTTCAACATACTCATCATCACATGATTAGCAACATGACATAGTGGATCGACGGTCAAATAATATATTTGATAATAAAGAGTTGTGGTGTGATAGTAGTAGTAAAACGTTTAATTTCAGTTCTGTCAAATCGATGACTATTTTATCATTGTGAAAATTATTGATTTAATAAAATTATTAGAGGCTTGAAGACTTCCGATTGGTTTTTTAAATTCAATCATATTATTCATGTCCGAAGAAGAGTAGCAAAGGTGACTAGGCTATCATTGTTGTCGTATTTATTATGCATTGTTCTGTTCTCCGATCATACTCAATTCTTATTCTATCAACTGCAAAGTGTCATACACTTGGCATGTATGAATAGTAATGCATTTTCAATGCAGGTATTTTAAGCTTTGAGTAATGAAAAATACTTCTTTCTTTATAAGATACCGTTACTTCACCCTTATTTCATCTCTTCTCGTTTACTAAGATGAACGAGGGAATTTTTGTTTTATTTTTTGTTCTCATTGACGCACATTCATTTATATTATCAATGTTCAATATTGATCCCTCATATATATTCTTAGTAGATGTCATGATCAAGGTTTAGTGTAAAAATTCTGAATGAGGCGTCTATAAACTAGAAAGGAAGTTCCCAGGCTTTAAAGTTCCACATTTCGGTTTCCTGTTATTTCTTTTGTAAAGCTTAGTGACCAAATTTAAATTTTCCTTTGTAGTGATACACAATGTGCATTTATTAAATGGAACAAGTGAATAAAATTGCAAAACTATAATATGGAAAGACAAAGTTCCACATTTCGATTTCCTGTTATTTCTTCTGTAAAGCTTTGTGACCTAATTTAAATTTTCTTTTGTCTTTTCATTTAATATGGATAACTACCATAATATCACCTTCACAACTTCTCAAAAAGGGAAAATGCAAACTCTTTCTTTCAGATTGTTTCATTTGATGCATGTATTATTTGATGCTTGATGTGTGTATAATTTTGAAAGTAAATTGAGCCGTGGACTTGATCAAAGAAAAATTATATTAAAAACTAATATATACATGATTATTTTATCAACGATTAAATACTCAAGTCCTGGTTCTTATATTCAACTATCACCATTTTTGATTGAAAATTGTTTATTGAATGTTGCAGAAGGGGCGATAGCATCTCTTCATCTGAATTTTCAAAAATAATTATCATTATTCTACATCATTATCAAATGAAAAAAGGTTCTCAGCGGGAGAATGAAGCTCGTAAAATCAATGTCTGAAAACTCTTTGAGCAGCTTCGATGAGTACGAACAAAAGGACTGGTTCAATTTCGAGTAGAGGGATCAAAAAGAGGAAAATCTAATGGAAGAAAATAGAGATTAAGAAAAACCAACAGACTCCCTTTTGACAAATGTGAAGGAAATATGAGAGTTCCCGGAACTAACAAGGTGATGAAATTCTATCTCTGAGGGAATTTATCACAGAGTTGTTGTAGTGCTTCTCTATAAATATTGTGTTATTTTTGAGGTTTCTTCTTTATGGTTGATGCTGGAAACGGGAAGCTGGCACTATAATATGCCAGAGAATATTGCTGAAAATCCATTAGAGAATTTCATACATGGTCAGATTTATTATAAAAGATATTGCTGAAAGTTTTTTCATAATGGGTATTCACTATTCAGGTTGCATTCTTATAAAACTTTATGTATATGGGCTTTTCCATCATCAGGGTTCATTTTAAAGGTTCAATTCGGAAATTTATAAAACATTTAAAAATGATTATGATATTTTTAATAATGAACATTCTTTCTCATCTTCAGGTATCAACTTATGTAATCTTTAGGTTCAAATAATTATCACTCTCAGCAATATATTATTTTTTATTTTGTTGAAATTCAATGAAATATTTATTTATTTTATTCATGAATTATAATTCTTTTCATTTCTTATTCTAATTAGAATAGAGTTATTCTAAAGGATATAGTCTATTATTATGACTATTTGAACCTAAATATTGAAAAGTCTATATTGGTTTATAGCATGGGATTTCAATTTCTTTTTACTCTATTCTGAATCATTGATTTCGTGAATGAATGTCGGAAATAACTTCAAAATAGTAGTCGGAGAATACACTATAGAACCCGAAAATAGTGTACCCTGTATGTTATTTTAAGAATTATTTAAAAAAGTGAGAATATTTTTGAATGGAATCTGCTTGCTTCAAATGAAAATGGAAATAAAAAACTGCAATTAAAATGAAAATTATATTCGTCTACAATTATATTCATACAACTGTATGATTTCCTTTCGCTCTTGAAAAAATAATAAGCTTAGAAATCCTTTATTTTGAAGAATGATTTCCAAGAATTTATCTATTTTGTCTGAAAAATTTCTTATTTTGATTTATCGAACAGTAAGGATTGGTGGAAATGACGTAGAGTACAAACACTTTTCAGAGAACTATGGCTGAATTCAAATAAGGGCCTGTTTATTACTTCGGGGTCTTTTATTTCCCTTGTCAATACAAGGTATGCAAGCCGATATTCAACCTTTTCACATTGTATTGGCTCAGCCCTTGCATCCAATTCCCACTACATATTTTACAAAGATTGCGCTGAATTCGAATTAGAAGGAATATGTGTATCAAAGTTCTATATTTTATACAGTCGCCTACACAATTCATCCATATGAGGAAACGAGTGCAATATATATATATATTTTGCTTTTGTAACTGTTTTTAAAATCTTCATACATAAATCTTTCATCATTGGGATTTAAAGATCTATTTTTAATGCCTTTCGTGTTCCTTTCCAACAGAATGATATTTTTGGATCCAATTTCGACTCAGTGAGTCTCATTATTTTATCTCCAACAGGCGTTTTTCAGTAATCAGGAAACCTTTTTTGATAAATCTACCTATCATGTCAAATTATTAAGAAAGAAAATATCGCTCTTCCTTGACCAGGATCAACATTTTCGTCCAACAAATTCAATCAAATAGGTGCATTATCTTCGCTGCAGCATTTGATAACTTTTTCATAAATTTATTATTATCGTGTTTTCAACCAATTAAACTCCTATTTCATTGCCTTGGTAACTTTATTTTAGAAGTATTGCGTGCAGGAAATGCCAATTACAACTAATTCAACGTAGAAAAGAAGGCGACCTTCGTATTCTAAATTGATGTGGGCCTCGGGCTGCTCTCAAAAATCATCAAAGTCTTGTTGACTGTAGAATCGGTCTGTCAAAATTTATTATCAGTTTGACAGTGGCTAGGCAACATTTATCTTGTTAACAATTACTGAAACTCCGCGAATACGACCAAAACGTTGAGATAGAATAGATTTTTCAATCATTCGGCGTTTCAAACTTATGATAACCAAACATAGGGGTCACATAGTTGATATGACTCATTATTGCCGTAGAAATACATTAAGAATGAGGTCGGTGCTTTAAGAAGTGTTACATTTTAAATCAGTTAGCAGTTGTTATGTGAGTTGTGATTTTTCGAATATGTTGTGGTGATTTAAATTTCAGATTTGTATATTATTTGATTGTAAGATTAAATGTAATTTAATAAAATAGATTTTCCAAAATGTTGAGATTTAATGCTCGGTTAGTGCAGTTTCTGACAAAACGTTTGCAGGATGGAAGTTTATCTAGTGAACGTTACATCAATGTGAAGTGTTTCAGTACGCGTAATCTGGTTGTGAGGAATAATTTTGAATTATTAGTGCCTTGTTGTGATTTTTATTTAAAGAGTGTACGTTTTTCTAGTTTTGAGTGCTATCAAGATCAGAATAGACGGGACTACTCATCTCAGAAAAGTGAGTTTATTGTTCTCATTTCATGACTTGCACTGTTTTTTTGTTATATTGATAAAAAAGAGTTCAAAATTTGAACCATCTCTATCGTTTTATTGCCAGGTTAACTGGACTTGGTTCTCAAAGGAATTTTCTGTAATATTTACTAGTAGTCCCCCTTTTTTGGCAAATTGGCCGTCGTTAGTAGAGAAAGTCAGTTGTTTTCCGTCTCTGTCGGAATAGTAATTGTTGCATTACACTCTAATTGATTAACTGGAAGTTATTCAAAGGTGCTCTTCCCCGTCACTTGGTTACGGAAGCTAGCTTATCCTTATGGTTGAGAGAATCAGTGTGCTAACCACACGTTACCTCTATCCTGGTTGATGATTATTTATATTTGCTGTATAGTGGAGTGAATATGAAACTGACAAACAGCTGGCAGGCCTAGGCCATGGGCTGTTGAGCCATTGACAAACAAACACATTTGTAAGTAGTAATGCATACGTCAATTTTTGTATACGTACTTTCGAAAATATATGTGTAGAACCAGTACTTGTGTACCATTGAAGATTTAGCAGCCTTTACTCATGCTATAAAATTATTCGTAGTAGCTAATAGGTAAGCCTATTAACTATGAAAAATATGCTGGCTAGCCTGAAGAAAGATGGTTCAAAGTTCATCTTCAAAGATGATCTGGATTAATAAAGAGACCGATGATCTGGATTCAATAAAAGATTTATTGAAAATGATTTTAAAATCCTGAAAATTATTTTCAATTTTACTTTTTAAATTCCATTAAAAATTATACAAATTCCAATTTCAAAATCAGTACATTTTCATCTTAATTTCAACAGAATATTCAAATATGTTTAGCTTGAGCTTTTTAAGTTTACTGTAATTTAGGCTGTCTAGCAATGGAATCGAATTATTGCTTCTCGTTCGCAAATATGGTACTACTTGTAAATTGCATGGGCGCGTGGGGTATAAAGAGAATATTATTGATGACAGTAATAATGCCAAATTTGGCTGGGAATCTAGTCTGGAGACTGGGCTGAATAGACATTTTCCACTAATCAATCATAACTCAGAATTTTGTAGGCTGATACCAAACATGATATTATTGGAGTCCAGCAGGATAATAATTATATCTACATTTCCTGACATCAGTGGTTGTTGCTCCTTGTTCCATACTAACTCTTCATTATTCCAATTCACTAGATTATTCGAGTACAAAGCGACAATTCACGATGTCATACACTGATCGAGGATCATGATCACCCACTCAATAACATCCATCCCTTGATATCTATAGTGGATGCCTTCAATCCTGAATCCTTTGAACCATATGGTATCATAGCGCTTGCTCAGATTCACTCGAAGCTCAAATCAAGTATTCCATCTGCACTCATGGTATCCTCTTTGGTGATAATCACCTACCTCAACTATACTCCAGCCATATATATATATATATATTTGATAGTTATCTTCATAACTATATCGCACCCTTCTATATCTACTCGACAATCATCTACATAACTATATTGTAGCAATCTATATCTACTTGACAATCATCTTCATAACTATATTGTAGTAATCCATAACCACTTGGAATTATTGCAGTTATCCATAACTATCTTGTTGTAACTGTATATACTTAACAAGTATCTTTATAACTATATTGTAGCAATCCATAAATGCTAGAAATTATTGAAGCGTTCAAGCCTTATGAGCGACAACCTATGCTACTGTGATATGCGATTCCTACACTAGTCGAATGCCGACGTATCACTTGGATTGAATACATTCTATCTGCATCTCAATTACTAGTGTATACGGTTGGTTATTCTATTACGAGATGTGTTTTGATTTCACAAGATAGATATTGTTGGCTAGGTTATAGGTTTGAATCAATTGCGTCATTCGTGATTCGATAAAATTCATGAAAGCAACATTCATTGGTAGATTGAAAACTAGAAATCTTATTGATGGTCAGAATTCAACGATTTTCTCAATAATCAACCATTGATGAAAATGAATTACTTCATGATTCTTATTCATAATTTCTTTAATCTTTCATTTCCTTATATTATTACTGTATCATACTTTCAAACTAAGGTACATTCAGTTTTTATGCTCTACCAAATAAATGTAAGGTATCCAAGTAAAGAAGATATTCTGGCAAAATGTGAAAATGACTTCAGCTCGGTTGATATTGATTGATAAATTATAAATTTGGTGTCAAATTGTAGATCAGAATTTTCTTACAACTTGAGGCCAGATTTATAATGTTCGAAGCAATATTGACCGAGCTAGAGTAATTCTCATCTAACCAGAATACCTTCTTTGCTTGGACAGACTATAATAAACTGAGGAATTGGAAGAAAATTTGTTGTTAATTTGTTCTCCTATATGCGTATAACCTCCTTGGGCTTTGCATTTATTTATTTTTTCGGTCTAAAACCTTATTTGTTTGTATGAAAGTGTTCTATGAATTTTATTTGACTAGGAATAATTTTTTTATGATGACCTTAAATATGTTGAATCATGTTCAATGTTGAATAATGTCTTTTGTTGAATAATGTTTTATATTGACATTAAATTATCAGATATTGATTCATGAATAAAAAATGATATAATAGGCCTACATTTTCTCCAGTAAGATAATCTCTACTATTGTTCGAAATCTTGCTGAATATGATGATTTTCTCCTCCACACCTTTTCTGAATGCCAGAATAATTATGCACGCAGGCGGCTCGTACTCACGAAACAGGTGAAGTGCCCGTATCTTTTACTGTACAGCACTTAACTGAGAGTCAACCACTCAACAATCTTATCTCTATAGTATAAGCTTAAAAGTCCAAATCTTGCTGGTTGGTCGGTCTGCTCTATAAGTAATGAGTTGGGCCAGACAAGACAACTCCTCCTTACAACTGTTTATTCACCGGTTAGTCACGTGTCGTGGCTTACAATTTCAGCTGGGATTCACTGTCCCGTTTCATGATTCTGTCTGGGAAATAGCAGCGCTGCAAGCTCCTGCTACAGTTTGCTCTCAAGGGATAACCGCCATAAATGTCAATAGTAGTCACTGATGGCACTAGTTTATGACGCTCACATTCTGCAATCGTGATATTGCTGTTGAGGAAGGTAATTTTTCTTCGTTTCAAAAACATTAATGCTTTCAAAAAAATATTGTGAGTTGAGAAGCTTTTTATTGGAATGGAATGCGTATTGAAAGTTCAGCTTTACTTCTCTATACAAACAAATCGGAATGTAAGTGTGAAGGCATTACATCTTACTATAGAAGATGAATAAATGTAACTTCAATCGTTATACATTGTATTCCCAATCCATCATTCTAAGCCGATTCGGAAGTTAAACCATAATTGTACAAACCGTAATTGAACGTATTGTTAATGCCAATTAAGGTACCATACATCACATCAAGGTCATACTTCAACTGTTTATTTGAAATTGGTCAAACTTATTCTACTGTACATCGTTGCTGTTCAACGATAGCTCTCGGCTGCACAGTTAAAAGTACTGTATTAGATTTTGTTTCATTGGATAGTCAAAACTTGAATTGAGTTAAGATAAGATAATTTTTATTGATCAGCAAATTTTATACAATACATGGATCTCGTCAAACATAGTGAGTTTTACAGTGATATTCAAGTAGATATATATACAACAATAAGACGTTATTACATTAGATACTGGTACATAATAAAATAAGTACCCTAATATTATCTCGACAACAGGTAACTTAATTATTATAACAATACTTTTCATGGCATGGTTTACAATAATATAATTACTTCACTCTATCGGTCTAGATCTTACTGCTGATGTATTCATCTATGCTATAAAAAACTCTATTTACCAAAAGTTCCTCCACATACTTTTTAAAAATTTCTTTAGGAAGACTTCGTATGCATAACGGAAATTTATCGAACAACATATACTGCTGGTATTTGTAACTTTTATAGGATTTGTGCAGCCTGATGTTTGGTTTAACTAAATTGAACTTATTCCTAGTGTTAAAGGTATGTTTTTCGTATTGCTTCACGAATTTGTTTTCATTTTCCTTCGTGTGAACAACATTGCAGTATATATACATGCTGGGCAGGGTCATAATTTCAAGTTTTCTAAATGTCTCTCTGCAAGATTCGTTAAATTTCAGTCTTCCCAAGCACCTTATTGCTTTTTCTGCCAAATGAATACTTCGTTCACCGAAGAGCAGTTACCCCACAACCTAATGCCATAATTTAAATGTGCGTGGAAGAGCCCGTAGTACGCCATCACCAGGACTTCAAGGCTAACTGATAATTTGAGTTTTTTTTAGAGAAACGGAATTCTAGATTGTTTTTTGCAGAGAAAATCGACATGGCTGTCCCAGCATAGTATGATGTAGTATGATGCCGAGCAATTTAACTGGCTTCAAGTGATTCTGACACTCAGTCCAGCCCGCTCCTCAACGAGAACAATATTTTCTCTGTTTTGGTCTCGTTAAGAGAAAGGCCATTAGCATTGTACCATTTTTTAGATATTTCCATTGAAACATTGAGCTTGTGAGAAAGGCTCTCTACATTCATACTAGAGTTAAGGATTGTTGTGTCGTCAGCGTACAGTACTGAGAAGCATGGGATATTACAACTAAAATCTATATCTATAAAAGCGAAATGGCACTGACTGACTGACTGACTGACTGATTCATTCATTCATCACTAGAACTAGAAGTCCACTGAACCGAATGCGTTGAAATTTGGCAGGCATGCTCAGTTGGACGTTTAGACGCGCGCTAAGAACGGATTTTAGGAACTTTTCAAGATACGCCAAATATTTTAGTTTTCCTATAGTTTTTCGGCGTTTTCTCAATTTTTTCGAGAACCAATCGGTAGAAAATGTTGATATTTGGTAGGTAGGTCCAGATAATGTCTAGAAATGTTGTGTTGAAATATTTTTGAATTCCGTTCAAGATTACGCCAGTAATCAGGTTTTTCAAAATTGTAGATGTATTGCGGGTTGCATATCTTCCGCCTTGATACGACCAATCCTTACTGTAAATTCAATGGTTCAGCGAGATTATAGATGAACTAATTTTGAAGATATTGAATCAAGTTTCAAACTATGTCCGATATAGTTCCCAAGGTTACGCTCAATATTAGCGTTTTATTATTTTTCGTAATTTTCAGAGTTTTTCTTGGATTTTTCGAGAATAAATTGGTAGAGAATGTCGAAATTTGGTGAACAGGTCCAGATTAGGTCTAGAAATGCTGTGTTCAATAAGTTTTGAATCCTTTCTGAACGGAATTTGCAGGCGAGCGAAGCGAGCCTGTTTGTCTCAACTTACACTGACAGAGATTGACTCATTGACACTGCTGATTCTGTCGGGGGTCCAGGGGGCGGAGCCCTTGAAAAACCATGGACTAAGACACCGACATGATCTGAGATAATGTCTTGCTTACAGATTTCACAATCAAGTAATTCACACTTGATATTTGTAAACATGTTGTCTATACAAGCGTTACCTCTCGTCGGATGAGAGTGTACACTATATAGGTTAAAAGATCTTGGTATATTCATTAATTGTTTTATATCTGACTTGTCATTATCTAATATGTTTAAGTTTCTCCAGCCTGGTAAGGAATTCTATAACATTAGAGTCAGGGGTTCTATACAGACACAGGACAATACAGTCTAATGATAACAATTTTATGGCAGATAATTCAAATAGACTATCTGATCAGGATGGATGAGCCTCCATGTTTTTAGGAGCCTTCCTCGAATATGAAGCTGCCAGTGTGAAACCACTGGGCTGCTGGGCACATAAAAAGATGTTTCTTCCTCCCAAGAATATCAATTAATTTGCTCTTAATAATTAACTCTAACTGGTTAATTTTATATCTTAACGAACAGATGTTGATCAAGAATAGTTTTAATGCAGAGCCTACACTTGATTGATTGACATGGTTCAGAGTGATCCATTCTGTCTCATTATGTACAGTCCATGCAGTGCTATTGTCCAAATTAATTAAGCCTAGTTGATCTGTGAGGTCAGAGATCAGGTCCTGTTTATTAGCATTACCTGTTGTAACTGAATTTTTTTTTGTATCATGAACAGGATCTGATTCTAGTTTTCCAAGCAGAAATGATAATTATTATTATTCCCTAGCTCAATAACTGATGCTCTATTACCAACATAATTTTTCATCAAGACTTCAATTTTCTCACGTTTGCACACGACCAGAGGGGTAGGTCATACCTGATAGGTATTGTAGATACCAATATATTTGTATTAACTAGCACCTGTAGAACAGATAGCAGATTTTTCAAAAAACTAGCCGCCTGGTTACAATCATTGCCCCAATAGTTACGTCATTTGCCCACCAATAATAACTATGTGGTCACCCCTTGAAACATCCTGACTTATCATTTCTAATATTATTTGCAATTGAGCTGAATTTTGCGCCTGGCATGACAAAGCCGCTCGCTGGCTTTCCAAGATCAGTATTATTCAAATGATGGATTAAATCACGACCTATCACTGAAAAGTTTTACTACATTTTTCTTTGGAATGGAGTTATTGGTTTTCTTTTCCAACGCCTTTCTACTAGCCCTGTCTGAACCCCTCTTTCCATGACTATCAACTCTATTTGAAACAATACTCCTTGCGATGTATAGATTTGTTCAGTTGAACACTGAACAACACTGATTATTCAACTTCCAACTATCATAATTATTTGTAATGTGATCAAAACATTACCTCTCTGGAATCAAACGCCAATAATATTTTTATCCAGAAACCTGGGTCTGAGCTACTGAGAAGTACAAAAATTTAATAATTGTAGAATTCTGGATTGACATGGTTACAAATATTTTATGTTTCATAACACACCCGGCTATGGTTCTATCAAATCATATTCAGCATAGATGAGTTCCAAATTAATTGGGCATTTTATTTGGTTCGTGAGATATAATTGGACTGAACCTCTCGTAATATATTATGTGAACGAATTTCCTTTCATCATCAATTAGTTGAATTCCTGGCTCATTTTGAGATGTCATCAATGGGATGAATAGCGAGCACAATATGAATGCAAACTATGTATGCAATGTAAGATGTATGCAAACTATACATCGTGTATTCGACCCCTTATACAGTATACAAATCATGAGAGTGCAAGAGAAACTTATTAAAATTACTCCTATTTCAACTCTTATTGAAATAGGAGTAATTTTAATAAGTTTCTCTTGCACTCTCATGATTTGTATACTGTATAAGGGGGGTCGAATACACGATGTATAGTTTGCATACATCTTACATTGCATACATAGTTTGCATTCATATTGTGCTTGTGTACATCTTACAGACCGATATTTTTCACATTTCATTCAATGGAAAAGTTGGTTTCAAATTATTGTAAAAGTCGGCAAGTCGACTCATCTCTTCACACAATATTCAGTTTGAATGCAAACTATACATAATGCATATGACTCCTCATAACCCTTTTCCATATCATGCACTGAATTACAGAAAATATCTTTATAAACCTATACAGTAATCTCTTATCCTATAGGGTTTTCACCTCAAATTGAGAATTTTCATACCTTTCAAAGGAGGCTATTGTATAACCCAATAATGAATGTTATTCTAGTGCACTTGGAAATTTTTATTCACGATTTGAAAGTATCCAACTTGTTTTTGCTCATCGCCAAAATAACAAGAGTTGCAAAGCGTTGACCCGTTACCCTATCAAGACAGTGGCTAAGATAAACAGAGAAGGAAGATACAAACGACCCGACTTAACACCCTGACTCTTTCTCAATGGAAACTGGCGCGGTGCCGAATATACAAACCCTAAATTCGTTACATTAAATTCGATTTAAATATTTAGTTTGATTTTACTGGAGGAATAAGATGCAGGAAGATAGGAATGAAAGCAACGGAGGATAAGTGAGAAGGATAAGAATGTAAAAGGCAAGGATAGAAGGGAAGGATAAAGGATAAGGATAGAGAAAAGACAATTGAAAGACAATGTAAAGAAGTAAGAACTATTGCCAATTTGGGAAAATGAGAGTAACACTAATATAATTTGGAGAATAATACTCTTCAAACTAGTACTATCTACTCAAGAAGAAAGAGGGAGCCTCCGCTACTCGATAAAAATACAGGCTGGTCATGAATTATTGAGCGCATTTCATAAGTGAATAGGAAAATAACAAACTGCAGTAGGGCGCCTATTTTTGTCACAAACATTAGCGTAGATACTACAGTTTGTGTTGACCTTCAACGAACACAATACATTAAAATAATAACATCATAGTCTTTCTTATATTGGATATGAATTTCTTGGAATGCAAGAAAATAACTGCAACGTATGAATTGCAAAATTACTTGATGTGCTGTGAGTTTAGGACTTTCTGAATAGCTTTTGTTCCATGTCTTCACGAAAGAACATAGTAATAATTTAGTGCATAATAATGTACTATATCTAACGTGAATACTGAATGCGAGTGTATCGCTTTCCAGATCAATAGCTCCTCCGATTTGGTTGCAATAACTTCCAATGATAGCCTATAGAAAAATGGCCTTGATCATCTGGGATTTGGAAAAGGTCCGTAGCTTTCAAATCATCTTTCGGAATTCTTTTTTCGCTCAAATCTTTGAAGTTAGACTGTCCAGACCATCTTCTTTGAGAATTGTGAGAGCATCTTCCATATTTTGTTGTTGATTTTGAAACTACTCCACATATGCCATATTGTATTATAATCATTATATGTTTTATTTGCGTATTCAATAGTGTTTCATTTAATATGAAACTTCTACTGATATTCTCAGCCATTCTCCTGGAATGGCAATATCTGGAACTCTCAAAGTTATTAGAAAGGACGAACACAAACTTTTAAAGAAATTAATATTAAGAAAAAGATTGAACCTTTTTCATATTAATGCTTTACTTTTCTTTCTCTGCAAATAAATGCAGTATTTTTGTAAATCTGCTTGCTCTACTGTTCCATCATAATAATATATTTATTTTCATTTTAATACTAATTATTCAACAATAATAATTTATCATTTTAGGCTTAAACTTTGTAATTAGACTAATACTTGATTCATGCAATTAGGCTAAACTTTGTGATCGGGCTAATACTTTGTATTATATTGGACATGTCAGTATATTAGTATCAGTATACAGTATATCAGTATATATTTATTTTCATTTTAATACTAATTATTCAACAATAATAATTTATCATTTTAGGCTTAAACTTTGTAATTAAACTAATACTTGATTCATGCAATTAGGCTAAACTTTGTGATCGGGCTAATACTTTGTATTATATTGGACATGTCAGTATTATAATGTATTTATAATGTGTATTATAATGTTTTCAATTGTCAGTAAAATTATAAGAAGATTATAAATAAGAAAAGGCATACCACTTTCCAATGTGGAAGATTATACGAATAAATAAGTTATTGTATATTCTTTATAATATAGTCATAGTCTACTTAGCAACTACAGAACATAAAGTACTGCACTCTCAACATATCTTCTGCTTCCATCGTGATAAATAAATCATTCGATTCCTGTCAGTTTTAGTAGAATTTATTCACGTTTGGTTGAAAGGTGAAAATTCTTTTGTGAGTAATCAAGGAAACCATAATTCTCAACTTTCAAAAAAGGTCTGAACCATTTAGGGATGAATCAGTTCAGTTTGTATTGTCGCCAACTGAACAAGAAATCCGAAAATAAAAGACGTAGCACCGCGTTTCGGTTGTGATTGTGCGTATGTGAGCTGGCCGGGACAAGGTACTTACTATTCTAAACACCGTCACCCTCACCGTATATATCAATTACTCCAAATTGCTACCAGTCGTCCCTCTACATTAGTACTGATGTCTCTCTCCTCTTCCCACAAAATAACTTTTCGATTCCAGGTCATATATTCCACGCCTTCTTTCATCCCACTCTTATTCTGTTTCTTTTTACAGCATACGTTGCAATTTTTCATCTGCGCGAAGAATTTCAGGTTCTCTACTTAAATGTAGTTTATGTTTATTGGCTCTTTTATTGCGGATCATCTTCAGATGACCTTCTTGTAGAAAGTTGTGTCCAAGTTGGTTAAATTTCTTTCCAATCAATCATGTATAGTATTCCTCAAATAAGTCTGATATGGCATCATAATGAACATTCATTATTGTGTCTCTTTTTAGTTTCTTCATCATAGATTTGTTACTTGTATCCACTTTTTATTGTATGGTAATTCCTTCTATTGAATAAAAAACAATTCTGTGGTTTGACAATATCTTCTCTTTTTATTCAATAAAAAACAACTTGATAAGTGTAACTCTATAATAATAATAATAACTAATAACTACAGAAATAATTATAATAACTATCAACTATGATACTTTACCAACATCTTCTTATTGAAGTTTGTTTGAGTTTAATATTGTGATTAAAATTATTTATTGCGACTAGACGTTGCCTCTTAAAATAGTTGGGATCCATAAGATTCTCCCACGTTTAGGACTTTTATTTTGGCGTTCACAAGGAATCTCTGGCTTCAGCGATCCGTATTCCAGAATATTTGGCTAAAGCGATTTTTATTTCAGAATATTTGGCTTAAGCGATCCTTGTTCCAGAATCTTGGAAGACGCTTTTAGCCGTCGAGAATCGGTTCTCCTTGAGGCTATATCTTGAAGGAGGCAATCATGCAATCAAGTTCTGATTACTTGTCAAGCTATTTAGATGTGTCCATTGACTGTGAATTGGAAAATCATAACACTGAGCATTCAACCTACCGTTGAACCTATAATTATTTGAGACTGTTGCGTCTCCCGCCTACCTCGTGTCATATGATTTCGTCCCTTAATTTGGATGTTCAATCTCAGTTTCATTGACGCCGATCAGCCTAGGCCAACAATTAATTTCGGGGCGTGGTCAGGCCTTATCAAAGCGTTAATTAGAGTGGCATCATCAAATGCTGGAGACAAGATTGGTGTCTCATCAAAGTGCTTTCATCATGGGGGCACTTTCGGTGAAGATCTTCATGTAGACATTGATTTACTGCTACTGTCTAATCTTGAGTAGAATTTTGCTACTTGATAGATTACTTATTTCAAATCTTTTCGAAAAGAGTTATCATTCATTTCATTCTTGACTTCTTTTAACAAGATTTCTCATTCTTATCTTATAGGATATAGAATAGATTATATATTATTAGATATAGAATTTATTATCCTATTATATATAGAATTATATCTATAGAACTATATCTATATATCCTATTAGATATAGAATTTTATAGCTCTTTGGATAAAGCTAAAATTTATCATTTAGAATATAGGCTATTAATAGGCGTCTCACCCAGAAAATCTTCAAATCTTCTGCCTCACGCTACAGATATTCAACTAGCCGACACTACAATCCCCGTAGGATTGTAACACTACACTGTACAGGGCGCAGTGTTAGTGAAACTCTTCTAGGATTCATTTTTTTAGAATTTCAATAATCGCTACTATTAGAAAAGCTTAAAATAATTTGCCTCACGCTCCTCATAGTTCTGAGAGGTTTCCTCAATGAGAACCTTCTAGGGAAATAGAATATTGAATTGCTTTGACACTGTTATGTAGACCAAGTGGAATAGAGCCTAGCACAATGAACTTATTGCAATGAAATTGTTGTTTTGCAACGAATTAACGCTTGACTGCTTCTTATGGGCCCAAAACTGCACTGCCTGCGTATTTTTACTTCACTGCACATACAAAGGAAATTATTATTAATATACTGGTGCTAACTGGGTCATAATCTGAATATTATCATTGATCCAAATTATTATTTCAGCGTATTTGTTGGATCTTGAATAAGGTTGCAAGTAATTATTTAAAGTCTTCAAACAAACTTGTTCCATGAGTGATTATTCCCTTCTTCATTTTTCCGGCCCGTATTCAAATTATATTTGATGACCTCGTTTTCCAATATTGTAATATTGTTGTAAGATGGGAGGAAATCATTAAATATCCTACAATAAACAATAGAGTACTTGCAATTTCCCACAATATTTGCTTAGATTTTGCAAAGGAAAAAAATAAAATTAAGTTCATATAAGCTAATCGTCATGTTCCTTAGTAATCCGATCATTGCTCTTCCAAATTTTTTCTTCATTATTTTCTCTTTTGAAAATTCATATTATTACTCACAAAACAATGAATGCGATGAAGCTGCCTTTGTCAGCAAAGTTATGAGTATTTTTTCTTCACTTCTAGCACTGAAAAGAGTTGATGAATGAGGGGAGGAAAGAAACAGAGAGTGGAACAATGGAACGAGAAGAAGATTTTTCCTCTGTTCAGTGACATTTCTAGTGTATTAATTTGCTTATCCGTGAGGAAAACTGAATCAAATTTCATGAAAATCCATTACAGGAGTTTCCATTCGTTGAAGAAGTGTTGTTCCAAAAAAGAGTCGTACTTTGATTAGGTTGCAAAACAGTAGCTTTATTTGATAAGGCAAAATATGAGATTTCATTCCAGAAGAAAAAGTTGCTTTGGAGTTATACTTTTAATTAATAGTCCAGCTTGTTCATGTTCATCAGACGTTACACAAGAACCTAAATATATCACGTTTCATCATAAATATAAGTTTTCTAAGAACAAGGAATAAGGAAATGGCTGCCTTTGAAAACCAAATAATGAAGCCTACTAGGAATACGATAAAGCTCTGTGATTGGTCGAGACCTGTCACTCCCTCCCACTTCTAACACCTCCAGAAGCTAGCCAATGGGAGTCGAGCATTGAAATACAGTAGCAGCTCAATAGTTTCCTTTTTCTCTGATAGATATAGCGTTTGTAAACTACATTAGGGTATTCAACAATGTTGTATGAATTTGCAAACTTTGTAAAACATTCGTCTATTGAATATGTTTTTGAAGACTTTTACATATTGGATTCATGGATTTATTATTTTGAATTGTTCAAATGTTCATACTATGTTTAGGCCTATTGCAATTTGAGAATAGAAAATATACAAATAAAAGAACATGGCGGGCTGTAGATCACACAGTCGTGCTATATTCCTTGACAAGTGCTACGAATCTTATTCTGAAACCTATTGTGGATATCTATGGAACTTTTACCTTCTCTTATTCAGTTTATTTAAGTTGAGAATCTTACCTAGTGTAGACTGTCTAAGTCTAAGCATAGAAGACATTCTGGCAAGACGGAAAAATGATTCCAGCTGGGCCAATATTGGTTCAAAAATTATAAATGTGATCTTAGATTGTAGAAAACCATCTGATCTACAAATTAAACCCATATTTATAATTTTTAAACCAATATTGACCCAGCTGAAGTCATTTTCTCATCTTGCCAGAAAGTCTTCTTTGCTTGGACGGACTATAATTACTATGCAAATCATGTGAGGTTAGCGTGAATTGCGTTTCAGTGACTTCTATTGAGATGAAATGGTGGATGGGTGATGTAGCTTTGAGTGTACAAATTGGAGAAGTGGGATTCAGGAAGCAGGAAGGGTTTGCTGTTGAAGCCGAATAAGACAGATAAGCCTGGGTTATACCTATACCGACGTTGATAGGATGTGTGTAATGGATGTATAGATGAATGGGAATTCAACCATTCATATCCGAAATGCTTTCTGAATCCGAAAAAGGCAGAATAATCACGTGAAATCTCAACTCTGTACCAAGAATGTTTCAAAATGGAAAGACACTATCTTGCATAGTAAAATTTATAGATGGAATAGAGAAATATTTTCCAGACACTCACACAACAGTTTTTAGACAATTTCTAATCTTATGGCATAGCTATTAATTTTTTCTTATCTGCTTGTTTTCTATTTTTAATTTTGAAAGCCGCTGTCGAAGATGATGTGGCCTATTCATTATTATAATGAAGAAGATAATTGAGCATGTTTTCAAATAACTCGAACATTAGAGAGGCTTCAAACCTGGATTTCATTTGAAGGGGTGGTTGTTGGGTCAAAGTTTCATAATATACTTCATCTCTATATCCTTCTCGAGTGCACTCAATTCACAATTTTTACCTTTAAATATTTTACAAGCTGGTATTAAAACTGAAGTAACAGAGTTCACAACACTTCACTTGGAGAAACTGGCTTTCTATTGACCATTGGCCTATTCTGTACCATGCTCCAATCCAGTTTGTTGTGAATTCCAAATTATATTTCAAAGCAATTTACGAAGATACTTTTATTTTCCGTTTATTTTAAGAGAATCTTGTTAATGAAACGATAAAATAAATCAATGTGGACAATAATGGAATGCGTAATGGCCGTAATGGAAAATATGATTCCAATAATTAGTAATAATACTATTAATAACCAGGGCCCTCGCGTGGTGTTTCGGCGCCCTGTGCGAGATTTCTGCAGCCCCCCCCCCTTCCATTATCAGATGGATGCAATCCAACATATTATAATATATTTAAAGCCAAACCCGATTCAAGCTGCCTTTCATTTTCACAGTTTACTCATTTGTAATCGCAATGTTGCTTGTTGTGTGGCAAAAAAGGATTATCGGGACTTTCTGATTCTAATGTATTGATTTGTATTTTCATGTATTCAGACATGTGATACGTGATAAGCAAAAGTAAAGGAATGAAGATAAAGCGTAACAGGAATGAATAAAACATAAGTATAGGCTATACCTACATTGAGCAAAACTGTAACATTGTACCGTACTTTATCATCGAGAGCACTTAAAATGATGTTTGGATATTTCTGGTTGAGATCAGTTGGAAATGAAAAGACTCTACTAGGTACTGTATTATAATAAACGGAAACATTTTCAGCGATCTATTGATTATTCAATTCTTAATTATAGAATGATTTATTTCTATTTGTTTGCTGGAAAGCACATAAGGGAAAAATTATAAATTCTTCACATAAAAAAATATTGAAAATCATCATAAATCTTGAGTTTCACTGAAAATATACTTATAAACCTATAAATTATAAACTTAATAACAAGCTAATTGAAGATTGTAGCCATTTTCACTGCGCTCCACAACTTTCTTGAGAAAACATTCAAAATAAGTTGGTTCCGAATTCAGCCAGCAGATGGCAGTAGCAATAGGGCGAATCGCTTTGACTCCTAGTAGACACACCTTTCAAGCTCCGCCTATGCCAGGCCATGATGACGTAATGGTATCAGCCAATGAGAGGGCGTTGTGGGCGTGGACTTTTACTGGCTTGTGATTGGTGAACAGAGTTGGAGGGAGTTGTCAGCCACCAATAAAATTGAATTTAAGAGAGGCGTTTCTCAGCTTACATTGAGTAGTGTGAGGTACGATTCCCAAGCGGCAGATAGAGCCACGTGGCCCTTAATTCACTGCTAGAGCTGCCCAGCTCTAGTTGCGCTGCTCTAGTCATCACAACTCTATTCACATGATTAGATTATAGATATCTACTCTGTTATTAGGGCTACTAATGTATACTGAATCAATAATTAGTGAAATTCACTTGAAAAGTGTGAAAGTGTGTGTGAAGTCTGGGCAGCTCTAGCAGCGAATCCAGAGCCGGGCATTGAGAATCGTACCTTAAGAAAGGCGTTTCTCAGCTTACATTGATCGCGGTTTTTCAATTGATTAATTAATAATATGATGATGGATATATAAGTAAATTGCCGGCCTCGGTGGTGCAGTGGGCTAGGGCGTCACAACCTTCAGTCTGCTAGCACCGTCGCAGGTCTGGGTTCGAATCCCAGTGGCATGGCTGTTTTTCACCTCATCTTTCACCTCAGCACTCAAGATCCATTACCCACGCACAAGCTTAAATGCTTATTTGGGCATCATCCGCAATAAAAAAAAAATGCAGAGGATGATGCAGAGAAAATAATTACTTATGAATTCAAGTTGTTGGTGGAAAATTTTTCTTTCAAATAGTGGAAAAATATTCAAATAGCCCAATTGATTTTTTTTCAATTCCTGTTTTGCTTCGGTCGCCGCGGCGCAGCCTTGGCCGCGGCACCCTGTGCGGTCGCACACTCCGCACAACACTCGCGTGGGCCCTGTTAATAACCTGTTGAGATTCTCGAAATTTGAACGTCAATAAGGTTAAATTACAGTCAAATTTATTCTTTCATCCAACTCAGTTTGTATAATTCCTTGTTCATCCTATCCTAGGAATGATAATGAAATAATGCACTTCATTTTCAAAATTGATAATTTTAATTGTTATTACTTCTCCATTTGTTTATCGCTAGCAGCAAATTATATGGAAAGTTTCTTAGTTCTTCTAGCTTTTCAATTTTTGAGTCGAAATAATCTCTGTGATCTTTGTGAAAATACTTATGTCATATCGTCAAAATTGGTTTATCAATTCACACTTGAATTATGACTGTCATGATTGATGTATCAATTCACAAATCAGTTGTCATATTTCATGATTGAGAATTGTCTTTGAGAGTTCCGGTCTGAATGACTCGATCTCAGGTACCTAATGTCAAAACCTGAATGTAATCTATCTGGAAAAATCTTGTGGTATACCGTGTTGTTTCCAGGAACTAGAGAATAGTTTCCACTGAAATAGGCTTATCAGTTATCATAGAAACGCTAGTCGTACCGTAAAGTTTGTATTCATCCAATTTCAATTGTAAATTAGGCCAATTTGCATTCTGACATCGTTCGACAAAGGCAGCGGCATTTAAATGTTTCTGAGAAGTTATCGACCACGCTCCAAATCACTTTCTTACTAAAAACAAACTTTTGCTCCTAAATTTCTATAGAAAGAATGCTTTAGCTACGAATAACCCTTGAATATTTTGATCGAGATTGAATGTTAATTTTGAAATAGTTTTGACTCCATTCAGAGTTTACATTCAATTACATCTGTAAATGTTTCAATTCAAAAGTTGGAGATGTTCCCATATTAGAATGGAAATTATGTATTTAATATGTATAAAATCAAATGGTTGTTCTCGTGATCGAGTCGCTATTCAGTCACATCATCTTTACTTTTTAAAATTCAATGAACAAAATTATTTCTGTTCGTAGAGACTTCGTTCACAATGTTTCTAATGGGTCTACTCTCTCAAGCCAAGTCGGAGTATTACAAGAATTAAAATATTTTCATGATGAGGGTTAATTTTATTCTCTAGTGTGCTAGATCATTCATAAGGTCCAACGAGATGGGTTGATTGCCGAGAAAATAATATTTTGCCCATTTTTTTAATAACATTCTATGGATGTACATTGTATTTAATTCATAAGAAATGAGAAGAAACTTTGATAAATAAATACGCATCATTTTAATTTTCAGCCTGACAAATTTCCAGTAGATGCTCTCCGATAAATCTTGATATTTGCAATGATAACTTTATAAGCAATTTGCTTTGGCTTCAGTGGTTCTTATACAGGGTGTTTCAGGATGAATGTGCAATACTTCTCAGGCTGATTCCTTACACCAAGTAGACAAAAAAGTTCCATGGGACCAACCCCAAAAACGCTTTGTTACTGAGATAACAATGGCGGAAAATTGAGATTTTTCAAAATATATTAATTTTTCAAATTTTTTAGAGGCTTTAGTTCGGTTCTAAAATAATCAATTCCTATGTAAAATTAGCTGAGGAATTCAATGAAACCAGTTCCAAGTTTGTAACTTTAACGGTTATTGAAATTATTGGAAAAATATGCTAGAAAACGTCATTTTTTCAACAATAATTTTGTCAACTGGATAAGGAATCATAGAATTGTATTTTTTATTAATGGAAGTTGAAAAGAGTCGGATTCTGAAGAAAAAGTTGGATGGCGGCGATTGTGTAAATCTTACCAAAAACTCAAAAATGGCGATCAAAAATCGCAAAATCGCTACTAAACACAAATTCATCACTTGTGCTATGTTTTGTCAATTTTGCGATTTTTGATCGCCATTTCTGAGATTTGGGTAAGATTTACACTATCGCCGCCATTCAACTTTTTCTTTAGAATCCGACTCTCTTCAACTTCCATTAATGAAAAATTCAATTTTATGATTCCTTATCCAGTTGACAAAATTATTGTTGAAAAAATGACGTTTTCTAGCATATTTTTCCAATAATTTCAATAACCGTTAAAGTTACAAACTTGGAACTGGTTTCATTGAATTCCTCAGCTAATTTTACATAGGAATTGATTATTTTAGAACCGAACTAAAGCCTCTAAAACATTTGAAAAATTAATATATTTTGAAAAATCTTAATTTTCCGCCATTGTTATATCGGTAACAGAGCGTTTTTGGGGCTGGTCCCATGGAACTTTTTTGTCTACTTGGTGTAAGGAATCAGCCTAAGAAGTATTGCACTTTCCTTTTGAAACACCCTGTATATTTAAACTATTCGAATGGAGCTCCCAGACAGGTTCAATACTTCAAAATCAAGAATTTTTATCTCCACGAGATATTTTTAATTTTTTTTTTTTTTTTGCATTAACCTCCAAGCCTTCGACTGAAGTTTCTGAAGATTTTTCAACTACTACGTAACAAGTAAAAATAGTAACAACACTTTCTTCAAAAGTGACAATACTTTCTTCAAAATTAACAATAGGCTAAGTTCTCCAAAAGTTTCTCCTGGTCAAGTCAAAAAGTCACCCCTTGCCTCTGATTAAGGTTAAAAGTTTGCTACAAAGAATTCGCTCAATATGTGCTAAGGGGATTTAATCTAGTCTAAAGTAAAACTTCAATAGAGTAGTTTTGCTGGGAAACAGTACACCTGCCACCGGTTGGAAAGAAAGAGCCATGTATTTCTGTAGGAATTCAATTCGGTATTGAGGGCTACCGATGGACGCTTCCGGGCTTTGTTTAGTTGTGAAGAGGTCACCTCAGCGAACCTTGACCCCCCTACTTTACTTCACACACTATTCTCTCCTGTGATTGGTTGTTATCAAACGATGAGGGTGAGGGGGTAGCTCAATCAGCTGATCAAACGTTAGCGGTTCATTTTTTTGTCAATTTATTGTCATCCATAGCCTAGAACTGGGTATGCTCCGAGAAGAGACGCCGTCACAATATGATTCACATTGTGGAGGGTCTCTTCGCAGCTTGCGTGATCTGTAGCCTCAATTTGATGATTTTAGAAAGAGACGTCATTTTACAATAGTACTATTTATAGACTTGATTGGCATGACAACAATAATTGCATTATGTGGTGAATTTAAATGCATTTGGGTTGTGCAAATTTTTTGTTGCATGAGCGAGTAGATTGTTAATGAAGAGAACGCGAGCAACAATTGAACATTTATAATAATTGAATGGTTGAATCTAGAACGAATAAAATTTGAATAATGAGGTTTCGATTGGTAAACAAATAGTTATTTCAATCCATGACGATGACATGAATGTGGTACCGCGTAGACTTTAGATACTGTGTAGATTCTGTCTCTTTTTTCTGAAGGTGTTGCCCACATGGACACACAGGCCTGTGTTTGGGTAATGGGAGGGATGATGATAGATGACGACTGTGTTTTAGGCAGACGGTACCGAAGGCTTATCGTCTCCTCCGAAAGACGGGGTGACCGTATCTATGTGATTGCGCTGTCTTCAAAATATGTACCGTGCTCGAGAATTGAACCCGGAACCTCTTGGTTAACATACTGGTGTGTTATAACTTACTCCAAATATCCTCAATATACTCATAGAATACCTAAATAAATAGATCTAAGGACTTCTTCTGCTCACTGCAAATACTGAACAGAGAACACAACAGCAGAAGGGAATATTAATGAAATTTCCATTTCTACTCTACACTGTTTGAATATTGGTTGATTGATTGATGAAATGTATTTCAGATTACTAAACATAAATACTTTACAAGAATATTTAACAAGATTAGGCCTTTTATCACATCAATACCATAGTAATTCTATGCAATAAGATAAGTAACAATATTATTCAATGATCTTGGTAGGTATCAAAATTCATTAATCATCAGTCTTCTCCCTTATTAATTTAGTCCATGTATGAGTTGCGTAATAGGCCCACGTGTTCTCTAGTTTAAAATAATTATCATTTTTATATCTGAATTTTCGTACATTTTCTCACATCTCATCTCATCTACTTCAGTAAACTCCATCTTCATATACTACTTTATTATGCCAATTTTTATCCATTCCCCCATGATATGCTACACTAAAATGCCGAAAATATTTCTTCATTTTATGGATATTGATCCACTCATTCTCAGATTTTGACTGCAACAATCTACATGACACTGGAAAATGAGCATACATATTTTTAGCATGTCACTCACCACTTTTCAACTCCTTTATCATAATGATAACCATCGTCATCGTCAACTTTTGAGGCAAGTGTGAGTGATAAATGATGACGAAAGTGTTGACGACGTACAGTTCTCGCAAGCTGAGAAGACACTCTGTTGCAATGCAATTTACATTGTAACTGCGTGTCTTTTCAGCCTGAGCGAACTATAAGCTGGAAAATGGCAAGTGCGCTGCGCTGAGCATCCATCCTCTATATTACTGTCCAGAGATGCATGCCGAAATACCACAAAAACACTCTTAACTCTGATTAAAACAGCTGTGACACATGACCTTGTAGCTCACTTTGAAGCTTCCTTGAATCGTCTTTGAAGAAAGCCTTCAGCCAACTCCTACTACTATATTACAGTACCTATATTCTTTAGTTGCTTCAGTTGTCCTGAAACATCGGGTCATTTCCAGAAGCCGGACGTTTTTCAAATAATCGTAAAAAAATTGAGAACAGCTTCAAAAACGTTATTTTGGCACAGAAAGTATTGTTGAATCATTGCAATTTTCTTTGCATAATTACTTCCAGCGAAATATTTTGGGAAATACATTATTGTAGCATTTTTCAATGATAACTAGGCCTTGTCTCATAATAATTGACAAGTGATTGTGAAATTGTGATCGGGATTGTAGATTCACTGACCAAAAGTTCTATTTACAATGTTCCAAATTAAAAAAAATCTTTTTGAACGACTAGCACTGACATGTTTTAAGGTATGTTCACATTGGAAGCAAGCTTGCGCGAATAAGCTGGTAGTTAGTTGATTCGTGAACTAATAGCAAATTAGTTCTATTCCATTTGGCCACGACGTGTTTCTTTCTATACCTCAAAGTACGCAATCAAAGTTGCAATCACAAACGAAATTTATACACAGAGTTTCATGAAAATAAATTGAAAACCAAAGGATTATAATAATCCAATTATTAAGAATTGCAGAATACCATAAATTTATTTCAAAGAACAAATAGAAACAGTCTACTAAACGTAACCTATTTAAGGTTACCGTACCGCTCAGTATAAAAAATGACATGTCGGAAGTCGGAGGGTTTTCATTTTATATCAGCTGAAATTGTAAAATTTTCATTTTATTGCAACCGTTTATGTGACAGAAACTCGTGTAAAATCCACAAATTATAAGAAATTGTGGATTATTTATGAGACGCGGGCCAGGTCTTTTGATTTTGATTTTTGACGTGTCTACTCAATTTGGGTGAAGTGTTGACGAATTGTGATCATTAGATCCTTCAATGTACGTGGTTTAATTTTGTATTGACTTGAATTTATAATACACCACAGAAATAAATCAGAACCCAAGTCAGTGACAGAGGGTACCATGGAATGTCACCAAATCCGGAAACGATCCATCCCAGAAAAATAATCATCCCAGAAGAGTATGTGACACATTAACCATGTGTATATTCCATTCTTTACTGCACTAATAGGATAAAATTAATCATTCAATCACGCCCAACTAATCAATTTTTTTACTTTCTTTCTAAGAGCTCATTTCTCCCTTTTTCAATTTTGCATCATCTGGCGCATACAAGAATAAAATAGATTGTGCGATTTAAAGAAAATTGTCATGCAAGTGAGACGTGGTGACAGTTCTGCTAGCAAACAGACGAAATTCAGATTTTCTCCAAGCAAAATGAAAGAATTCATATTCAGCACGTTATTATTCAATGTATCCTGCTACCGCGCTATTCTCTTTTATTTTGGCTCTCTCCTTTCTATTCAACTGTAATTCTAATTTTCTTATTGCCAGGAACAGAAAAGATTATTGTATGAATGTATTTCGTTTTCCTGTTATTATTTGGCATGATTTACGCAGTTTCTTGCTCCAATGGTGCAGCTGTAGTCTAAAATTCTGAAATGTGAGTTTTTCGAAAAGAAGAATATGTTGAAATTATTATTGTAAAATAGGAAATTCGTATTATTGAGATACTAGGTAATTTTTATTGAACTTCAAAGGAGATTAACACTGAATAGAATGGGTTTTAATGATAAATAAGGATAGATTGACACTATGGAATAATAATGTAACTTTATCTTGATATGACTTGAAGATCATAGCAGTTAATAGTTTTGGAATCATTCTCCTAGTAATTGTTGACAATGTTTTAATCTCTCTGTATAGCATTATTGGAGTATTTGTGAAGGTGATATAATTGTGGACATTGTGGTAGTTATCCATATTAAATGAAAATGCAATTGAATCTGTAGTTTGACAATATCTTGTCTTTTCATTCAATCTCTTCAGCTCAGACTTATTTTGCAAGTCCATAGGAATTAATTGAAAAATGTTGGAAAATTTCTAGCAGTTTTCCATTCGACATTATATCGCTGTATTGTTAAAAATTTTCTTCCTGATGATAATGATTATACATGATAATTGCTGGAAAGCATTTAAATTATATTCATTCAATACACAGTCTATTTATCAAACTTCCTTGTCTAAATCGAGATCGCTTAGACGAGAAACACGAGTAAGTAATTTAGCTGTCATCTGTAACGTTGTTGTTGACACCTATATTGTTGTTGACAATGTCATACTTGAACGGCAATTGTGTGGAATAAAATGAAACGAAGTTCCAATAAAAGATTTACAACCCAATTGCAAGCCGTATTGGATGATTTGACAGACGTAATTTACAATATAATAAGGTATGTCTTTCTAAAAATTATGATGAGCCAATTAAAAATACTTTTATTTCATTTCAATTATTAGTTTCACTCTGAATGTGGGTTAGACCAATTTTTTCTATCAGGCAATTTAATGATATAGGTAATAGAATCGGTTATTCTTTATTGTACTAAATTTTCATTAATACGAACAATAATACCATTGAATTTCAAATTTCGGGGATTCCCGTAAAAGTTATTCCTTATTCATTAGCTAAGATATCAAGCACATTCAATCAATTTTCCATACCCATACTTATAGGTGCTAATAAGTTGATCTGAGTTAAAGAATATTGTCCTTTGGAGAGTTTTATCACTGAGTTTTATAGGTGCTAATTAGTTTATCTAAGTTGAAGAATATTGTCCTTTGGTGGAGTTTTACCACTGCATGATTGTATTGTAACAATAATAATTTCATGCCAATCATAATCTAGATTGAGAGCAAGGTAGACTGTGTACTTTTGTTAATTTCCATGTATCAGGAAAACCGCGTCACATGTATGCCGTCAGTGGAAGAAGTGTGTGGAGCGGAGGGGTGGGGGTAGTCGAGTTTTGTTTTGTAGTTTTGTGGTGTCGTTTAGTCAGCTGTCGAACGTTGCCCGTGGAAGTAAGTGTTGTTGAGTTGATTTTTAGTTTGTTAGTTTGCGCGCGAGAACATGTTGACTCCTAGTGGATTGGATAGTGCGAGGGAGGAGGGGGACGCTGCTAAAGAGGGCTTCTATTCCTTTGAGGAGGAGGTGGTACGCAGCAGGAGACGCGAGAGTGGCTATCGAGAACTGAACCATGAAGCTAGAGGTACGAATCACCCCTTGGTACCATCCTGGGGTGACTGGAGCTTAGTTAGTTCTTAGATAATCAAAGGAGAATTCAAAAATCTAGCGGTACGACTCACCCCTTGGGTTGAGCTTAATACCACGCTAGGGCTACTGGAACTTGGATAATATCTCAGATAATCTAAGGAGTATTCATGGAGCAAGAAATACGGATTACCCCCTCGGATTTTATACTATGTTTTTGGTTAAGTGGCTGTTGTGTCTCAACTTCGCCAACATCATTTATGTAATGAACTAAGTGGAAAAATGAAGGCATTTCTATCTATCAAAGACATCTATTCATCTATCCTAGGGTTACAGGAGCCTGGATAATTCATAAATAATCGGAAGAGTATTTATGTAGTATAAAGAAGTTTCCGGTGAATATATATTGTATTCTGCTATAGAAAGCTATACAACTAATCCACTCGGGCTCGATTGGTACCATGTTGGCTGAATAGAATAGTATAGAATGAATACTTTATTTTAATGACGTGGCGAAGTTTGAACACTAATGTCCACTCTACCTCTATTCACAAAAGCAATGAATAATAATTCTAAAATATTATAGGGGGTTTTCATTAACCATTCAAATTTCCAGAAAATGATTTTTGTATTTTGCTTCATAAAGCTGGAGGTACGTCTCACCCCTTCTGCTGGTCTTCTGGTCTTCAAAATAATGTTAGCATAACTAGATGCTCAATTCTGAAATGACCAAAGGAATATTCATTAAGTTTCAAGAGTCTCCAGAAATAATATGTTTTTTTTGTTTTCCGTACTACGTTCGAAGCTAGAGGTATAACTCACCTTTTCTGATGGAATTTATTGAAGAATTTAATGTTGACGTTGCTGAAGACTGGATTATCTTGAAATGATCGAGGGAATATACAAGGCATTAAAATTCCTGTACTTATTTTATTATTTGTGTTGTGCGCCACGGAGCTAGAATTACGACTCAACCCTTCCGCTAGGTTACAATGTTGGAGTAACTAAAAACTATCAATTATTCGTTGTTCAATATTTATTTATAATCAAATTTCCAAAACTAACTTTTCCGTGTGTTCTGAGTCATGAAACTAAATGTTCGATTTTAGAAATAAAATATTAATAAACTAAATATTAATTTTCTCTATTAGGTCCCATTGATTATGTATTGGCATTATTGCTGTAACACTGTAACTGCTTGTACTGGATTTTTCTATAACAATCAAGACAATATCAATAAAGTGAAAATTTTACCCGAAAATAGTTTTTCCTCCATTTTCTTCCCCGTGCTCCATCTTGCCATCTTGGTGAAAACTAATTAATATAATTAAATAACAGTAACTACTAAAATCAATGATTGAATTGAATTACATAGTATGAACAATAATTTTTAAGAGAATCCCAAGTACACAATGAATATCATTTATAATTATTGTATTCGAGTTTCATGGAAATATTTTTTCCGTTGTGTTTTCCCAGGGGCTTCAAAATATCAACCGTTTGTTGAGATTAAACCACATTTTCAATAGATTCTCCAAAACCAATAAAATAGTGGATATGATATTTTTCCAATCGCCAACCTTTTTTGAATATGAATAGTATTAAGTTTCTTAGAACCTATTTTTCTCTATTAACCCCAGAGTAACAAATAATATAGACGTCCTTGTTGGAAAATGAGAGCATCCAATAGATATAACCAAAACAAATAAATATGAGATTTCTTTTCAATCAGCAACATACTCGAAGTATTTTCAAGTATAAATCGAATTTTGTGTTCAAATTCCCTGAGAAATATTTTTGCAACTATTTCTCCTGAAATCCCCATTCTTTAGTCTTTGGCGGAAAGTGAATGTATTCAATAGCTATTATAGTCTGTCCAAGCAAAGAAGACCCTCTGGCAAGATGAGAAAATGACCCCAACTTGGTCAATAGCCTATTTGTTCAAGAATTATAAATGTGGTCCTTATAAAATTGTAGTCCTTGATGTGGTCCTTAGTAAATTGTTTCCTCAATTTGAGATCAAATTATTAATAATTTTTATTATTAACCGAACTTGAGTCATTTTCCCACCTTGCCAGGGTGTCTTCTTTGCTTGGACAGACTATACTCTTATGACCGTTCAGGTTTTGGTATATCAAAAACTAAAAGATGAACAACAAACTAGCGGTAAAAAAGCATTTCTGTGTGAATTTCCTATGGAATATTTTCTCTACTTGAAGTAAGGAATTATTCTGAGAAGTATTGCACATTCTCCCTGAAACACTCTGTGAATATTCAATGTATATTGAAATAGAATCAATCTAAATTAAAATTATTGTATCAATATTAAAGCTTCCTCTGCAAATAATTGATACAAATCAATAATGTACAAAATAATGATTTAAGGCCTTTTTCTGAAAATATTTCTCCTTGTATTTTCTTTGTGGTGCAAGTAATATTTTCCTTGGCTGTAAATTAATTCATCGAAAAACTACTACTAGATATAATGATCATATATATGATTTTTCAAATGATCAAAATTTTTAAAATACTCAAACTTTGTGATCTTGAAATGGTCCACAAAGCTGCTTCGTTCAGTGCTTATCATCTTGTCATGAGAAATCCTATCTACTATAATCTTGAATTATTATTCAACTATTCTGCCCTCTATTTTACTATTGCAACTCCGATCAATATGGCTATTCAGTATTCATTTTAAGAATAATAATGGTTTGATATTCTTTCTACATCTGTGTTCATCCAACTATATTTTTATTGTATTGTCTTATTACAAATCTTAATCAAATAAAACAGTTTCAGTGTGGAAATAATTCCTTCATAAAATAAAAAGCATTTTGGTTTGTGTGTTGATGAATTCCATTTTTGGGAATACTTCATTTAATATTCTGTTTGAAAATCAAACATGAAGAATAATGAATAAGAATTTGAATAATAAATTAACTTTTCGAGTTGACTCCGATCGCATATTCAATTGAAATTGTAATTTTTAGTAGAAATTCAGTTCAGTAGAACCAAACTAATCGAATAAACTAATTCTGGTTTTCATTACTGTACCACTTATTTGAACAACAAGGGGCATACAAAACTGCCTTAATTTTTGGCTTCAGCTATACACGTGATATACTTCATAATATGGGCATTATTTGCAGCAGAAAAATATCTATATCTACCAACAAGCTAGATTCTTGAGTCCTTTTCAAAACTAAAGCCTCCTGTACACGAGGTAAGTAGTGTCACAGCTCTTGTTGTTTGACTCAATGACAAGACAAAGTCAGTGATTGGCTACAGATATTCAATTGGCCGACACTACTTACCCCGTGTACAGCTCGCTTAGATACAGAAGGCTACTTAGAGTAGCCTTTATACATAATTTATACATAACTAGCCGGCAGTTACTTTGTGTTAAATTTAAACTTCAGTGTTAAATTTATAAATTTGGGAATAATCAATACTAAATGATAAGGTTGAACCTGTTTTCAACAACTTTTCCTGTTATAGAAAAGAGAAGAGAGTTTTTACTCTTTTAAGAAATTGAGATCAAGTTTTTCAAAAACAAGAAAATGCCTGTCTTAAAATCCAAGGCTACGAAACTCTGTGATTGGTCGAAACCTGTTACTCCCGGTAGAAGCTGGCCAATAGGAGTAGAGTATTAACTCAAGTAAACCAGCTTGCTTGCTTGCATAATTTTCTTTGTTATGAGAACTTTTTCTATTTATTCCAATACTAATAATTTTTGATACTAATATCGAATGAGAATCAATAATAATGTACTACATTCTCAGCAAATTGAAGAAATTAGTTTCCTTTCATATTGTGGAATTCATTTATACTTTTATGGAGTACAGGTTCTGTATCTAAAATGTCTACAGCAAAGTGCTTTAAACCGATTTATTAGAACATGAAATGTAATAAATTATTCACGAAAAATTTTTTAAGCCAATCAATCACAAACATCCAATGAATATTGGATGTTAAAATTGCCACGTTGAAATTTACAGTCTTTTAATTAACAGCTGACGCTTTTCAACTCACTGAAACAACACTAATTATTGCAATTATCAGATAACAATACATTCTTCATATTCTCTATATATAAAAGCAAAATGGCACTCACTCATCAACAAAACTAAAAATCTACCGAACCGAATGAGTTCAAATTTGGCAGACATTTTCAGTTGGATCATTAGACGCATACTAAGAACGGATTATTGAAACTTCCCAAGGATACGCCAAATAGTCCAGTCAATAAAGCCTGTCCACACGGGTATAGAGTGCATAAAATATGCCCCAATTTTTGACCTTGGGGATTCGCTTAGACTAGTTAGGAGGTTAACATACTAAAAGTCCCCGGACCCGGGGGGTGGGGTAGAAGGTTCAATTTTTCAGTTTTTCGCATAAAACTCGAAAACGGTTGATCCTAGAGAAAATAAATTGAAGAGGACTAAAAACTGCGTCGATAAAAAAAAGAAAACGAAAATCGTCGAATAGCAAATTTTTTACATTATTGATCAAAACTACCATTTAAAAAAAAATACCAAAAAATTTTCTTAACTGCTTTTAAATGTGATGTAACTCATAAAGTAACAATAATTCCACTACCCCCTCACCCTAGAAGGTGTCGAGCATGAGAAGTAGAGTTCAAATAACATATCAATATTGATATTTGACCTATTTTTGGAAGTTTAACTATCACTTTTCCAAGAATGGAATTCCTCCAAATTCAGCTACAGGTGGTTTTTGTCAATATTTTGATGCTAAAATATACATACAAGGTAATATCTATATTTGAGATGATGTCTGGTAGTCTATATGGATCATTCCTCATCAGAATACTTATTTTACTGCTCAAAATCTGGACTATTTGCAGTAGAAAGGACTCTTCAAGGATAATAATCCAAGGACATCATTAACTTTCGTAAAAGTGAACAGATCTTAACAAACTGCAGCTCATTATTTTCGGCTTCAAAAGGCGGTTCCATTCCATATACTTTATGTTCAATTCGGACAAAATTGAATAATTACATTAACCCAAGTACTTCGAGCTTATTCCTATACCTATACCGGGAAAACACCAATTTTTTGTGTTAAAATGCGTCTATTTTGAACATTATTGGTGGTAGAAAGTCGCATTTGGGCTCAAATTATAGAACATAATCTCTTCTATCATTTGCATATAATAAAATTATGATATACTCCATTCTAAGAGTAACTATGTTTTATTTTGTAAATTCAAAAACCATCAGAATTATTTATCTTTATACTTCTTACGCCAAGAAAAATTGTACCTTCTATCCCCCCTCCCGCCCTATGCTCACCCCCCAGGTCCGGGGACTTTTGGTATGTTAACCTCCTAAGTAGTCTAAACAAATCCCCGAGGTCAAAAATTGGGGCATATCTCATGCACTCTATAATGCTTTATTTACTGGACTAAAATATTTTAGTTTTTCTATATTTTTTTCGGCGTTCTTTTCATTTTTTCGAGAACTAATCCGTAGAAAATGTTGATAATTGGTGGGCTGGTTCAGATAAGGTCTAGAAATGTTGTGTTGAAATATTTTTGAAGTCCGTTCAAGATTACGCCAGTAATTAGTTTGTCAAAATTGTAGATGTATTGCGGATTGCATATCTTCCGCCTTGATACGGCCAATCCTTACTGTAAATTCAATGGTTCAGCGAGATTATAGATGATCTAATTTGGAAGATATTGAATTAAGTTTCAATCTATGTCCGATGTACTTTCCAAGGTTACCCTCAAAATTATCGTTTCACTATTTTTCAGAATTTTTTTTTTTTTTTAGATTCCCCGAGAATCAATTGGAAGAAAATGTTGAAATTTGGTAAACAGGTCCAGATTAGATCTAGAAATTCTGTGCTCAATAAATTTCGAATCCCTTCTGAGATTACGCCTGTAATAAGATTTTCCAATGTTTGGAACTTGCACTTTTGTTTATTAAACGGAAACTACTGAACTAAATACGTTCAAATCATATACCCAGGTTGAGCTGAGGTAATAGAACAACTGATTCAAAGGATTAGCTGAAAAGACCCTGTTCAGTGCTATGATTATCAAAGTAAATCCATTTGAATGGAATCTGCAGGCGAGCGAAGTGAGCCTGTTTGTCTCAGCTGACACTGACAGAGGTTTTGCTCATTTATACTGCTGTTACCGTCGGGGGTGGGTCCAGGGGGCTCCTCAAGTTCAACCGTACTCGTACAATTGTTTCCAAATTGTTTAATTCATTCTTAACTCGAACATATTTGACAAACTTTTGCTTCAACAAGTTGAATCCTTTCGAATGCTTCATTCTTCTTGTCGTCAATATTGGAAATTTCCAAACTTCCACATTATTACATAATTGATTAGTATCAAATATTAATTGCATTTCCACCCTCGCATACCGAATTTGAAAACGAGGGACACTTCTCTCACTCACACACTCTCTCTCTCCTCCCTCCTCTCACTCTCACTCCCTTTATTTCTTCCTCTCCTGCACTAACCCCGTTGAAAAGTTGGAGAAGATTTTCTTTCAGTGAATAAAATGAAATTTTTTATCAATTAGATGTCAAAAATTATTCCTGTAACTATAATTGAGTTCGACATGAATGGTCGAACAATGGCTAGGCCATACAAACAAGTCAAACGTCACAATAGTCACTTGAAAATAATTTTCAACGTGATGCATCATATTTTAGGACAATCTCTATACCTATACAGTAGTTTCACCTTCCACCCCAGCTGAGTTCTTTAAAAATTAAAAATTTTTTTTGAATTTAGTTCATAGCTTTTCTGTGTAAAGTGTTTATTCACTTGACTAACATTTTAGGACATTTCTATAATTTTACCCCAGTTGAGTTGTTCATTGAGTTGAGTTGTTTAAAAATATAAAAAATACGTTTAAATTCAGTTCATAGCTTTTCTGAGTCAATTGTATCACATAAAAACCTTCAGATACGAGGCAGAATGTTGTGATAGCCGCCAAAAGCTGTTTCAAGATTTCAACTCCTTCTCCACCCCGAGGTAAACAATGAATAGATAATGTACCGTTTTACATTCATCGATTCTTACTTTTTTCTCTTTTCATTTTGACACACTTTCCTCATTCGTGGGATGGAAGAAGGAAGTTAGAATATTTGGAAGCGCGTAGGATAAGAATGGGGTTGAAAACTATGAATTATTTATGATTGGATGTTGAATTTCGGTTATAACATGTCACGGTCAACTGTAAACTACTACAGTGTTGTTCATATTGTTGTGAGGAATTTGATTATCAGTAAGATTTCCATGTTGAGCCGTGTTTTCAATTTTATTTTCAAAACGCTTGGTTTGGAATAGAAAACAACATCGAATGAAAACACTTTCAAATGTTTTCCACATCAAGGCTTTTCTATAAGAAATTAAGAACAGAAAAAATATTCAGCTCATGTTCCATTGCAATTAATTAATAAAAAAACGCTTCTATCTCGATATAAGACGATTGAATTCAATTTTGTGATACCTTGAAAATGAATTTATCCTCTTTGCCTCCATCTAACAGGCTAAAAATTTTCTTCAATTTGTAATAATTTCAACTTAAAAATGGTCTTATCACTGCTGGCTCTCAAGGTCAGCCTTGCATTTACAGTTAATTTATCAAGCCATCAAGGGCTTATTCTTGGGATCTGAATGAAACTATTCTTGTAATTTGTATTCTAAATTATCTAATCTATAGCCATTCTCACATTTAGATCATATATATTTTTCACCTTTTCTTCAAACTTAGCAAATTCTCAGGAGTCAAAAGGGGTGAATTGTTGATAAAAATAATTTTGTAACCAGATTATACTCATGAAATTTATGTTGAAAGTTTGTTGTACGGATCTAATTAATTATCAGGGATTTTGGAATGCTGTTTGCAAAATACCAAAACCTGTTGGAAATACTCCGTCTAAGTTTACTCGGTCATTCAATAATTACGATAGGTTTTCTCATAAACATTAATCAGGTAGAGCCTTCGTTTAAATTAGATGGAATTTCACTTGGAGGCTGTATTCACAGTAAACGTTGATGAACTTCATTCAAAGGATGTAGCCTAATCTAATATCTCTTCATTAGAACTAAATTTTCTCATCTTTTGTTACTTATCTGGTCTATTGACTCTGTTCTCTATATTCAATTATTAAGTTTTCATTTCAAGGTATTTATATTACAGAAAGGGCCATCACTCGTTCACTTGAAAAATATCATTAGCTTGAACTCTTGAAGTAGCATTCCTAAGCGACGGCTCTAGCTGCAGGGCTTAAGCTTTGCGTTTTAAGCTATATTATCACAACTCTAGACTTATAACTTTATATCATATAAATAATAATTAAACTATATAATCTGCAAATCTATAGACATGCAGCTAAAGCTCCTCAGCTCGAGCCGTCACATAGGAATGCTACCTTTAGATTAATCGATTTCAATGAACAACATTTGAGAACATGAATATTGACTTCCTATTTGATTGATGCATTCAAAGTTCGTTACAGGGCAACTAATTATAAGACCAGTTAGAGTTAGACGAACTCTAATATTTTCCTTACATTTTTTCCACCTTCTTCAATATTCTAGTTATTTTTTCTACTACCCTCTAACTCACTTTCACCATCTCGGCACGTATGAAATTTCGTACGTTATAAATAATTAGAACTTATTTTTCCCGAACTCATAGTGCGTGTTCTTGACATATTAATTAATATCCGGGTCGATGAAAGCAATCACTAGTTAATTACAGTCATGAGATCATTATTTGTTTCCTAATCTTCAATAGCATGAAGGTGTTTGATTGGTAATCTGCAGTTGATAGGTATAATGATGGGAGGGGGTGGAGGTTAAAAGGGTGTCAGTTTCCTTGACAAAATTACAAGGAAATCGCTGACGTCATCAAGTTTGAAGATTCTGAAAACTCTAACTTGCTAATGTTTTGATATCGCTGAGATAATTCTAGATCGATAAATTTCATCATCATCTTTCGGCATTACAGCTCAGGGTGAGCTTTAGCCTCTCCAACTACCTGCCTCCATATCAAACGGTCACCAGCTTTTTGCTTCCAATTCCTGACTCCCATCACTCTCATATCCACCTCCACTTCATCCAGCCAGCGGTTCCTTGGCCTACTTCTCTGCCTTCTTCCCTCCAATCTACCTTTATACATTTTTCTAGGCATTCTCTGATGAGCCATTCTTTCCAAGTGACCAACCCATTGTAGCCTCCGCGATTTTATATGGCGTACAATGTCTTCACCCTGGAGTATATAATTTATTTCAAGGTTTGTTCTCTGTCTCCATACGCCTCCCTCGTTGATGCCTCCATAAATTCTCCTTACTACTTTTCTTTCAAAGATCCTAAGCTTGGAGGCATCAAAGTGCGTAATATTCCAGGTTTCTGCACCGTATGTTACAACAGGCCTTATCAGTGTCCTGTACACTTTAAGTTTGGTCATTCTAGATATGGGTCTGGAGGTGATGAGCTTAATGTTTGCATAATAGGCACGATTACCAGCCATAATTCTTTGTTTAATTTCTTCGCTGACTTTATTGGAGCTATTTACATCTACACCCAGATATGAAAAATTGCTAACATTTTTGAATGTCCATATATCTACCGCAAGATCATTCAGCGTGCGCCTATTCAGATTTTGAGACATTTTCATGAACTTTGTTTTTTCTTCATTGACTTCAAGACCCATCCTTCTCCCCTCTCTTTGCATCTCCAGGAACATTCCAATTAGCTCTCTCTCATTTCTGGCTACTAGCACTATATCATCGGCGTAAGCGCACATCTGCCTTGATTTGTATATGATGCTACCTGTATCCATTACATTCTCTAACACTCTTTGCAGTGCTATGTTAAAGAGGGTAGCTGAGAGAGAGCATCTCCTTGTCTTACACCGTGCTTTAGCTCGAACTCCTCTCCTGTCTTGCCATCTACCATTACTTTGGCCCTTGCATTGTTCAGATCGATAAATTTAATTTATGCAAAAGCATTTTGCTTCAAGTTGTGAACAGACCGATTAGGCCTAACAAGTGTGAAAAATGTGTGATAAATTTAATGAAAATATTTCAAATAACTCAACTCAAAATCAGTAAAATTTGAGAATAAGGAAGGAATCAGATACACGGGTCAAGTCTATTTGATCAAGTTGACGCGTAGATGTTTATTATTACTTTATTCGCATGCATTACATTCATGAGATTCAATGTTATATAGTCCGTCCAAGTAAAGAAGACATTCTGGCAAGATGGGAAAAGGACTCCAGCTCGGTCAATATTGGTTCAAATATTGAAAATTGGTCTCAAATTGTAGAAAACATTCTGATCTACAATTTGAGACCCAAGTCTTAATTTTTTAACCAATATTGATCGATCTGGAATCATTCTCCCATCTTTCCAGAATATCCTCTTTGCTTGGACAAAATATAATGTTGTTAAAAACAATGTTTGAGTCTAGCACCAGTCCACCACGCTCGCGCAATGCATAGTAATTATTCTTAATCTTATAAAATCGATCCAATCGATTAGGGATGGAAAACCCCTGTATTGCTGTAATAATTTAATTCCGTATTTCATTGATATTTCTTGGACTGACTATATATTTTTTTCAATCAATAACTTTTATTTGTGAAACCGTGATACAATATTAAAATATATATACTTTTGAAATGATATAAATAGTAAATATAACCTGTTTGTTCCACGTTCTAGTTATGAATGAATAAGTGTCATTTCACCTTTATATTATTGCCGTCTCAAAATTTAATTCTAATCAAAGCTGTCTCTTTTCAGACTTTATCGGTTCTCCAAGTCAGTTCTACAGTGATAAATACTATGAGACATTTCGGAGGAGTTTGGAAGAGCCGGAGGATTTTTGGGCAGAAGTCGGCCACGGCCTTAGCTGGTCGAAACCATGGACCAAAGTGCTCGACAACACAGACGAGCCCTTCACAAAATGGTAAAACATTATTCAATAATATTTATAGGCTAAACTCCCTAAACACTCAGAGCATGTTTATTTGTTTTCGCTGTGATTCTCATCATGTTTATTTTGTTTTATTTGTGATCTCGCTCTGACATTTTTCTAGTCAATTCAAAATTTTCAACGCTTTTGAACATTTTTATTTGGTGTTTTTGATTAGATCTTTATTGTGAACATTGAACTTTTTTATCAAAATTCAAATTTTTTCTAAGTGAACATTTTGATGTGAACTTTCATCATGATTCACCATGTAAACATCGCATCATCACTCACTCATCACCTCTGTTTAAAACACTTGATATCATGTCGCAATTGTAACAATAAATAAATAATAGCAAAGCGTTACTTCTTCCTAATTTTTTTTACTGTTTACAATTATCTTTCTAGGAATGCTATTGTTCAAGCGATTTCATCGAAACTTATTCATTTATTTGACAGGAATTATTTGAGAGTAATTTCTAATGATACGATATTTTTATCAAAAGAAGTTGAAAAAATCTGGTGTGGTACACTCACACAACTTTCCTTGCCATTCATATTTGCATACGGTACCTAATACAAGTATTTATACTCAGTCATCAGCAAGTGCAAATTGCATTAGGCCATTACTTCCTCTTCTTCTGGTACCAAAAGTGACTAGTAGCATATGTTTCATATGTATGATTTGCAATTATCACTAGCACATGACGCCTCGCGCCTGTCGGTGCTTTGGCTAGCAAAATCCATTATTCTCAAAAATGCTGCGGATCTTCTGCGATTTTGCCAGGAACGAGACTCATGGCAGTCGATAGGGCTTATATAGGGCTATTTTGGGTATGAGTTTAAAATAAATCGTTAGAGCCGTTTTCAAGAAAATCTTGAAAAACACAATTTTTGGCATATTATCCGCCATTTATCGATGAATTTTTTTTTAAATTATCCGTCTAAACAGGGCTTTATTTTATGAGATAAATTAGAAGTATATAAGACTCGCTTGAGAGATTGTTTTGGAGCTGGTGTTATGAGGACACGATACTTTGTAACTAAATAATATTTAGGTTTGTAGGAGGCGAGCTGAACGCGTGCTACAATGCGGTGGACCGCCACGTGGAGAGCGGCAAAGGGGAGCAGGTGGCACTCATACACGACAGCCCTGTCACACGGCAAGTGCGCAAGATGACCTACTCACAACTACAGCACCAGGTGAATCGAAATGCTATTAAAAATCAAATATTTAAAACAAATAACACTATCAATTTCTGATGAATCTTTATTATCACAAAATAAAATTTCACAATTTTTGGAAAAAATGTCACGATTTACAAAATTATAATTTATTATAAATTTTCCACTAGCATTTATTACCGACAATGCAGTCAATTTTTTGCAGTATTGATACTTTTTAAATTAACTTCCAGCTATCTTACTGTGAGGACACCTGCATTGTCGGTAATAAACCCCAGTGAATAATTAATTATACATACCAGCTCGTCAAGCTGTATCAAGAAACCACCTTCTATAAATATGTATTTATTCATTTGACAAAAATACTTTTTAGTTAAAAACACTGACTAAAGTTCAAAACTGCTTTTAAAAAAATTTTGATGAATAATAAGTCCGAAGTTAATCAATTCCATAGTCAAAATCATTAAAATGATTTTTTCTTCATAAGAGTTTCTCAATTATATTATTATGAGAGATTTAAGTGAAATATTTACTTATAAATCTTCCTCTTAAACTAGATTACTATAGATTACAGATTTCTATTATTACTCATTCAACCGAGTGTATAATTTTGTTTATGTATTCCCCAAGAAAACAATAACAAGCAAAAACAAATAAATTACCATTAGAAGATAAAAATAAAAAGTAGATAGACGAAGAGAAAAGAAGGATATTGAGGAAAAAATGAGAAGAAGAAAGACAAGGAAGATTAAGTTGAAGAAGGAGAAGTAAAATGAGAAGAAGAAACGCGGATAAGAAAACATGAAGAATTCATCAACTAAAAAACAGCGAGAATAGTTCAACAAGAATAAAATTGATCTTAGTTGTTATTGAATCTTAAAATTTCCTAGTTTATCAACGAAATTATTCTTTCTCACCTACTCAGCATAAAATCAGGATTCGAGTTCCAAGTTTAGATGTCACACTTCATAAAGGACACCTGATATCTAGTTGCTTGAAGAACTTTTCGTTTAAATCTATTAATACTGTAAACTGGTATACTGTTTTTCTGAAACACTTTCAACTTAATACTTGTAGTTATTATTTGGCAAACATTAATCCACTCACAATGCAACACTGACTTCTTAAGTGGCAAACTAGAAGCATTAGGCCGACAGTATGATAATATTATGATTGAAAATTCTCATGATTCTGTTGTCATGTACCTTTTGCTCTGTGAATCACAACAAATTTCGTGGAAATTGACGTTTGATGAACGGGTGTCTGGTTTTTATTCTGTATCTGCTTCTGGGTTAGTAACTGGAAGGGCACAAGCTGTTAGTATTGATAAACCTTATCAATTTCAATCAGTTTTCATTGAATTCAATCACACTTATTTATAAAGAAACAATGTTAATTATTGTTCGAATTCGTGGAAGACTGACAATACTTGGAAACATTTCGAAATCTATCTCATAGTATTATATTAAAATGACCCTTGAATATTATTATTTTAATATCGACCCAAAAAATACTATGTAATGTTTTATTGGCATTATTCTTGAATGAAATAGAAAGATATATTATATATTCATACAAATAGCAGCCCTAGAAGACAGTGAACATTTTAATATTTTGCTGTATATAATAATATTCTAATTATTACATTCAAAGTAATATACCAATTTGGCATGTATGCATCTCCTGACACAATATATCGGTGTTTTTTGTTACACTAAAATGAAAATTTTCTCCCAATTATAAACGATATGTGTTGATTATAGGAAATAATAATGTGTAATAGGATAATAATAAAAAATAGGAAAAATAATAATGTGTTGATAAATAAGGACCTATATAATTGAAACATAACGTTTCTAGTGACAAGATTAGAAAATATTGTTGAAACTTGAATCAAGTGAATTAATCACAATTAAGCATTATCTTCATTGTAAATTCAATCTTATTGATAGATATATACCCTATTCACAATAACTTGATACAAAGTAAACAAACTTTTTATGAGTGCGTGTAAATAAGGGGTGGCGACCTCAACCACGTCAAACCATTACACCACTTAGCAAAGCATTGTCAATGCGTATGTGTGCCTATAAGTGTCCGCAATTTTTTGCCGGGTCTGTGTCATATCGAAGCCTACTTTGACTCAAGTTACAGTACCCATAGTGAATCAGGTCTACGTACAAGTGCATATTATATCAAATAGGAAAATCATGAATATGTATTTTATTTTTATAATTGAGAAATATATTATTTCTTTAGTTTATAACCTTTTATCAATTGTTGCTTGAAGGTTTCGCACCTAGCAGGAGCGCTGTCAAGTATTGGTGTTGGAAAAGGTGACAGAGTTCTCATCTACATGCCTTTGGTGCCTGAGGCTATAGTTTCCATGTTGGCAACCGCGCGTCTGGGAGCAGTGCATTCTGTCGTTTTTGGAGGTAATT